>JAXQQM020058512.1:0-419148 GCA_034641835.2 Pinus albicaulis
CAAGTACAAGCAACACCATGATCAACACCGGGTGCCACACAACTTCCAGGTGGGCGACAAAGTATGGCTACATTTGCAGAAGGAGCGCCTCACTGGACCCCACCGCAAGCTTCGCCCGCTCCGATACGGGCCGTACACCATCACCAAGGCCGTAGGGAACAATGCATTCGAGCTCAGTATTCCACCATTCCTTGGTCTCTACCCAGTCTTCAATGTGGATCGCCTTCGTCCTTACTTCCCACCTCTACTGGACACCTCGGACATTGCAGAACAACTCACACCAACTGAGTTAAATCCAGACTGCATGGAACAGGCCACCACAGATTGCATCATGGACATGCAAATCAAGAACACTCGCCAGCAGAAGATCCAACTAAGCTGGCCAACTCCCGCACCAAGGAAAGTGGTTCACCAAGGACCAAGTTCAGCAGAAATTTCCTCATCTCATGGAGGAACTTAACGCAATGGGGACCATTGCTTCCTAAGGGGGGAGGAATGATCCAGGTGGATATTGGTGGTCACCCACCTATTCCACTTGGGGCTCCACCATTGTCTATTTTAGTTTTTCAGTTTCGGCACAGTTTACTATTTTTAGCAGTTTTTCGGGTCCTAAACTTCCGGAGCCGTTTTGAGGCCCTAAACGACGTTTTTTGGGAAAACGGAGGGCAACATGGGTCCATGGACCGATGTTGCCCGTTCCAAATTTGTATTCCTCGGATAGATCTTTCTAACGAGGTATGGTACGCGTCAAACGGAGATCGTATGCCAAAGTTACGCCCCTGGGAAGTTGAAACACCAATTTATCCAAACGGGGCCCATAGTTTTGGCGCTTCATCTCCTAGGGTTAGGGTTTTGGCTGTTTAGGATTTCCCATTGTTTCTAAATGATAAATAGGCCCTCGAGCCTCATTGTAACTCAGTTCAGAGGCCCGTAGCCGCCACATCTCTTCTCAGAGATAGCTACCAGCGCCCTAGCTAGTTTTATTTCCATTCTGTCTGTAAGCAAATTTCAGTTCTTTGATATTAATGAAATGAAGTGTTATTTCCACTGCATCTCTGTATTTATGGTTATATGTTTATTCTGTTGCGTTCCCGCATAAATCCGAGAAGAGAGAAAAAAAAATTGTGATGGAGTTCACCCCTCCTAGGCTACATCTCTGGGCCTACTAGACTGCTCCATATATTTCAGTGGAAAAGAGTACATAAATGTATTGACAATTTGAGTGGTTAGTTTCCCCTTCAAGGAAATGTTTTCCTGCAAACTACTCTCACTCTAAAAATCATGACAACCTATAGTCACTCATGAAATAATCAACAAGAAAAGGGCTCTCACATCAATACCCTATACTCCATCTAAAAATGAGCATAACAAGTACAACATTTCTACATTGAAGTACTAAAAGAGAGCTTTCCTCAAAACAACATAATGAGAAAAGACAAAGTCTTTATGGAACGATCAATTATTTTAGAAGTATAACCTTCTAGTGGAAGTTGCTTAACAATAATTTAATACATTCTAAAAGATAAATCTACAGACGACAAGAAGATTATTTACTATGAAAATATGGAGCAAAGAAGTCTTGGAATTTTCAAACAAGAAAAAGCTTGTGGAAAAGTTGTCATATTCCTGGTTAAAGTCTTATTTAGAGGAATACTTGAAGGTAGAAAAGGACCAATAGAGGTCACAAGATTCAGAATAATGAAGCACTACAGGTAGGTTTCCATGAGGTATGTATAAAATCTATGTTTTTTAAGTGTCCATCAATAGGGTTTAAATTTTTGTTCTAGGCTTTGTATTTTGAACCATAAGAAATTCTAGTGATGATAAACCCTAGTCTTGTTCCCTATAATTTGAACTCTAGGGTTTTATTAATATTATAAGACAAGGGATAAAACCCTAGAATGACATGAAGTGAAAAACATGATATAGGGTTTGAAATTCAAGAACCCCTGATGATCTCTTGATTGTATAAAACCTTAGAAAGGCATATTGACATCATGTTTTTGGTATTATACACTTTTATTGGGGTGCTTGTCAATAAATATTGTAGGTACAAGAAGTAAAATATGGATGGGCTAAGCCTTTGTTTCAGAGGCATGATGGAAGGATAGAACTATATGAAGCCTTGAGAGTTATTCGTGATATGTGGAAAAAGTACAAGGTGGAAGATCTCTACCATGTTTAAATAATTACCATTAGATAGAAAGCACTGTAAATCATGCGATTGAAACAAAATATTGTGACATTATCATAAGAATCTTGAAAGAATAGTTGAAGTAGAAGTCTATGGAAGTCATCAATAGAAGGAAGAAGCTCTTGGTAACCTCATTAGAAGTATAAGCAGTACTTATGGATAGAAGAAAAATCATCTAGTATGAATCTCATCATACTTCATTGGGAGGGAGAATCTGTAAGATGGGGATAATCAGGATCCATTGCTGGAATCTTCATTAGAAGGCTAATCCCTTGAAATATGTCTCGCTAAGAATTCAAATTTGGCTAGGATTTCATTGTTTATAAAAATGATGGTATGGTGACAAAGGAATGCAACATGTCAAAGATGATTAAAACACTCTCAATCAAGGAGAGGAAGTTGATGAAGGAATTCTAGATAACCAAATAAGAAAAAAGGTATGTATACATATGTTTAAATAAGTTAAGTCACGTCATTATATAGTTACAAGGATGCATGAGTATGATCAAACAAAATGTCTCTCTCTCGTCAAAAGGATACATAAAGGCATGGTTCACATATTATTTAGATGAAATGAACATAACAAGTCCTCATATGGAATATGAGGTGGTTGTCAAAATAAAATAACTATAGATCGAAGTTCTCGGGGAACAATATGTGAACATAGTAAGAAGGGATTGTAAAAGATGCAACTATGGAAAAAGAAAGTCAACATCTAATGATTAGAGGAATTGGCCATGATATCTCCATGGAAAAGGAATGGAGACTCTAATGAATACTAGAAAAAAATGATACCCTTGACACTGTATATCTTGGAGATGTGTCAATATGTATGAAGGATACTGATATTGCAACAAGCAGATGTCATGATGAAGGGCCATCACAAAAGGTTATTTTTGATTTGATGTTCATTTCTGATTTTTCGAATAATATTTGTATGGGCTAATACAGGGCTACTAAAGGAAAGGTGTGGATGTCGCCTACGACTAGTACTCATGCGGTGGGATGGAAGATCCTGAAGGATACATGAGGTGGAAATAGTATCTATATGAGGAAAATCCAGATATGGTGTAATATATCACTCTTCGATAAAAGGAAGAAAGACATGACTACCCTGATTTGAGAAGGAAAGTGATGGATGGCCAATACCCTATGAAGAAGTCCCAAATATGAAGGCTCCATAAAATTAAAACGAAGTTTATGACATCGAATGGAGGAGCACTAGAACTAGCTGAAGGTATCATTATCTCCACTGGTTAAGAAAGAGCTATTGTTGGAAGCAAGTCCATAATTAAGAGGGAGCCTAGAAGCAAGTTTCTAATCAAGAAGAAACTTAGAAGAAAGTCCCTAGCTAAGAGGGAGTTTGGACAAGTCTTTGGGAGCTTGGGTACATTCCTTTTATAGGAATGGGTAAATTCCTTCATTGGAATGGGTATATCCTTCCTAGTTGAGAGGGAAAGTGTTGCACTAAAAAATTGTCACAATCTTCTATGTATGAGCTCATTAATACTCATACATGCCTCCTCTGCAAGTGTTACAACCTTTACTCCTCATGTATCAAGCCACGAGCGGAGAAAAAACCTAAAAGCTCAAAACTTTGAGTACGCGATTAATATGAAACTTACATGTTTTCACATTTTAGAGGTACGCGAGGTAATGTGAAGAGCTGTCTGCCTAGAATACGAAAATTTCAAGGTGTTATGCCTGTGACTTCTGTAAAGTTAAAAAAGCGCGAAATTAAACTGAAAAGTTGAATTTTGGTCAATTCTGGAAGGTTCTGGATGAGATTTTTTGGGGATGAGTACGCTTTGATAAGGTGCATGTATCCCACACCTTAAGGAACTAATCCCTTGATATGAGGAGCCTATCCCTTTGAAGGAGGATTCTATCCCTTTGAAGGAGGATTCTATCCCTTTAAAGGTGGAATCCTAACCTCCTCATCTGCTCTATAAAAGGAGGCATTGCGTAGCCTCAAATGGTTAAGTTAAGAAGTTAATTTAAGAAAAATAATGGAGGATTGAAGGTTCAAGATTAAGAAGATTTTTGAGTTGAAGTGCTGTTTGAGATTTAGAATTCTTTCTGCTGAGCTTTTGAGAGGAAAGATCACATACCTCTTTGTGCTCTTGAAGGAAGAGTGCAAGACTTATCAAAGTAGAGGAGATTCCTGCTTTGGACCCCGGGAAGGCCTTTCGAACATCAAGGCTAAGGTTGTAAGGTTATTCTGTTATTTTTAAGATTAATACAATCAAGTTCTGTTTTTCTCAATAAAATGTCGTTCGATTGTTTATTTCGATAAGCTGTTGTTTGATCATTTATTTCATAGATTCCTTGATCACTATGATGGATATGTTTTATGATTATTTGTTATATAGGTGCTATTGATATTTTCTTGTTTGTGATTGCAGATCGACGAAAGATGATAGTTTCTTGCGACAAAAGAGCTCTTGTTGCGATGAAGGATTATTGATGCGATGGAAGCACTACGACCACAAATAAGCATTTGGATCTAAGGTAGGATCGATACCTTTATAACATTTATTTGTGAAACGAATATATCTAGAGAAAGATAAACTTAGTTGTTCGTTTGTTGCTAGATTGTCTTCTGACACTAGGGAGATCGGTCTTAATCATAGGCGATTTATCCGCTCAACAAATTGGCAGCTCCTTTGGGAAAGACATTGTTTGGTTCTCTTTTATTTTGATTTGAGGAAAAGTTTTTCCTGGTTTTTTATTGAAGGACATCTGCCTGGGTAGCTTAGTTTTTCTCTGTTTTGAAAATTTTGAAATCTTTTAAGTTTTTCTTGAACTTTTCTGGGGACCGCACTTTGATCTTTTTCACAGTGCGGGCAGTTTCGCACTTTACTTAAGTAAATAGTGCGGGACCGCACCTGTTACTTTTGGAAGCCTGCGCACCCTGTTAAATTTTGGAAAAAATCTAGATTTCTTTTTTCATTTTAGTTTAGATTTAATTTAGGATTCTTAGCATCTACCCAGATCTGTATTTTTCTGTCAAAAATCCTTGTTTCTAAGTTTCTTTCAGTAAATTCTTCATCTCATCAATCTCCATTAAGTTAATTGGGTGTTTTGAGTCTCTTTTTTGAGAAATTCTTAATTTGATTTCCTTTGGTTATTACTTGGAGGTTTGTCTCAGTCTTTTCACAATTTTGTATGAGTGTTAATCGCCTTTGAGTGTTTTTTGATCTTTGGAACTCTCACTCGATTTTCTTGACTTGCACTTGATTGGTTCTTAAATTACATTAGAATCATCTTGTGTTTGAGAATTCTCTTGCATAGATCACATTTGCATAATTAGAATTCTCATTTTCAAAATATGAATGAAAAATGTGCATAGATTACATTTGCATACTTTTCATATGAATTGTGCATAGATTACAACTGTATAGTTTACATTCTAAAAAATCGATTGTAGATTTAGATCAGTTTTCTTTGATTTGAATTTTGATGTTTTTATGCTTGTTTTAAAAACACAAAAATAAAAAATTGTTTTGGGATTGATTTGCATTATTTTTTATTGATGAAATTAGTGCATTAGATAATTTGTTATATTTTCTCTTAGCGATCAATTTTTTGCATGGTTGGAAGTGAATGGAAACTCTTTCCTTACTTTAGTTAGGATTCATCGAATGGAAAATATTACATTATCATATTCGATTGCATTCGGTGTTTTTCTTCGGGTCATAACACCATTGGTTTCATATCCATTTACCCTTTTGAGTAATAACGACCTAAATAACACAACGCTTAATGAAAATTCATCTAGTAATTTTTACATTTCTAGGGCTCTTATCACCAACATAACTTAGGCTAGTATCTTGGAGTAGGGAGTAATTAACTCTCCAAGATAACTAAAACAAACAAGTAGACAAATCTTGCGGTAGGAGATAAATCCAATTGTAATTTGTATAATCTAGGAAGCTTCTCTTAAAGGAGTTAATCACGAGATCATGTCCGAACCTTTGAGACAATCAATTCTATTTCATTGGGGAAGATAGAAGATTTTGCGTGCATTACAAACGGTAAACCTTGGATTAACCATTGTCGAGGAGCCTGGGGTCACTTGTCGGTAAACCTCGAATTGACCATGTCGAGGAACCTTCAAGGGGATTGAGCTTTGTTACTCTACCCTTGCGCATGGGATCGGATCGTAAACTATTCCCCCAGTTGTATTTGTTAGTTACTATTAGTAGCATAGTCCCTAAGCTTAATAATATTATTTCCTAAGGTGACGGTGAAGGAAAGATCTCCCAGCATGCACGAATGACGTCGACTAGACTCACTTGGACTCTTTGGGGGGTTCTCTTCACTTGAGATGGTTTTGTGAAGAAACTTGTGCCAGTCTGTTTCATTAAGTAGGTTGTCCGGGTAACTGTTCTAGCCATCCTTTCTGTATTAAATTCTACAATGTTGGATTTCATCACCAACTAGTGTTTTTAGTACGAGAAGTTACTGTTTGTGTGTGGTTTGACTCCTAGATTTGATAGCACGTGTTAATTTGTTTGTTTTTACTTTTAGAGACCATAGGTGTGAATTGTGAATTTTAATTGTTAGGTGTGAATTGTGAATTGTTATTTTTAGTTTTAAATTGTTAATAAAATTTACTGAAGTTGAATATAATGGCAACTATTCCGGAATTTACCAACCAAGGAACCCCTCTTAACGAGATTTCTAGTACTTTTCCTTGCTTTGGAAATGTTGGTCCTCCTTATATGGCTACTTTTTCATTACCTGGATTTACAATAGGTTTACCAGTATGGTTATTTTCAACTTCGTTGGCCCCAAACACTCTAATTGTTCCACCTCAACCAGATGCTTCACTTCAACAGAGTTCACCATCTCAAAATCACCAACCTTCTATTGACCCTTTACCTTCTTCGCCTAATATTTCTTTCTCCATTTCTTCCTCTTCGCTTGGTAAAAGCCTTGACGCTAGTAACCAGGTGGTGATGAAGAAGAAGAAAGGGAAGAAGAAGAGGAAGAAGAAGCAAGATAAGAAAGAATTCAACCAACCAACCATGGCTGTAAATTTGAGTGGTGTTGAGGAAACCTCCAACATGCATCATAAACCCAAATACCCTTGCAAGATTTGTAAGGGTGACCACTTCCTTGTCAATTGTCCTGGTATTCCAAAGGTCTTGGAAGTATGGTCAGAAAAATCTCATCAACTTTCTGTTGATCCATCAACCAGTGATAGTCAGGTTCCTGGGAAAAAGGGTAAAGTTAGGTTTCCTTGTAAGTTATGAAAATGGAGTCATCAAACTCACATTTTCTCTCACATGGATGAAGCCTCAAAATTGTTGGAAAACCTTACTGTTCCACAGCAAGAATTTCCAACTAGTTACCGTAAACTTTCTCCCAACCTACTGTCAACTGACGGAGTGATTGATCTAATTTCAAATACAGTCGATCCCACTCTTCCATTGGAGAGTGAAACTCATATCACTCAGGTTGATGATCCATTAGTTGATCAAGTGGTCAATTCGATTTCACATTCGGTCGATCCCATTCTCCCTGTAGAGAGTGAACTTCATACTGCTCAGGTTCTTCTAGTTAAATCATATTCTTCTACGCTAGGGGGCATTTCACCTGTTTCTACAGAACCCCCTCCAAGTACTGAGGTCTTTTCCTTTGATTGGAATAGACTGATAGAACCTCGTCTTCCTTCCTCCATCCCTTTCCAAATCATTTTGAAGTTTGGTGGTAGGGACATACACCGCACACAAGTAGATGAAGGTGCTTCTGTTAGTATTTTATCCTCAACTTCTTGGAAAGCTTTGGGTTCCCCTCAGCTTGTGCCTATTACACAAAATCTGAAAGCTTTTAACAGAACCATTACTGAACCTTTAGGGATCCTTCCTAATTTTTCTATTACTTTGGAAGGTAAAACTGTCTGTATTGATCTTATGGTAGTTCAAGGCCCCTTGGATTTCAATTTACTCCTTGGGAGAGACTATGTTTATGCAATGAAAGCTGTCGTATCGACACTCTTTCGCGTGATGTCTTTCCCTCACAATGGAAATATTGTGACTGTAGACCAAATTTCATTCCCTAGCCTTGTTTCGACTACCAATAATATGACATCCCTAAATGTTCCTAATTCTAAAGTGGTATCTACCCCGCCACGGGTTAATTATGTGGCAACTAGTCCCATGTTTTCAATTACCGATGTAAGTGAGCCTCTCACTGTTTGCTCGTCTTCCTTTGACTTAGATCCAGTAATTGACATGGAAAACTCTATGGGATTATTTGAACGCGATGTTCTTATCCCTTTTGAGTCCCTTGACATGCATTCCTTCTAGAGAACTATTCTTCCTTCTGATGAAGACCTCTTGGAAGCCATGATCAAGGTGTGTCCATTGACGTGTGTTTCTTCTAGTTGGAAGCCATGATCAGTTGGCGGTGAGGAGAGTTCTTTTCCTATGTCAACCTCATTAAAAAATGAATCAGTAGATAGATTAGAATTAGTAGGTAGATGAGGATGGTTCCTGTTACTGAGTCAACCTCATTAAAAAATGAATCAGGTATGAGGACAGTTCTTTTCCTGTGTCAACCTCGTTAAAAAATGAAACAGTTGGTCAGAGGATAGTTCCTGTTACTGAGTCAACCTCATTAAAAAATGAATTAAGTATGAGGACAGTTCTTTTCCTGTGTCAACCTCATTAAAAAATGAATCAGCAGGTTATGTAGGTAGATTAGAAATAAGTAGTTTCTGAGGATAGTTCCTTTTACTGTGTCAACCTCGTTAAAAAATGAAAGACGTTGCCATGAGCATAGTTCTTTTCCTATGTCAAGCTCGTTAAAAAATGAAACAAATCCTCCCCTAATTGATTCGATTCTTTGAATAGACCTCATAAATGTTAAGTCATATATTTAGGTTAGTTTTTAGGTCGGGTCTTTCATATGATCTCGTAAATGAACCTTCATTCCATCCAGCTATTAATTACCAGCAGTGTACTTAGTTGAATGAAATGAAGCTGGGGGGGCATGCGCTCTAGCAGTTACACTTAGGGGGCATCAAGCACAGTTTTCTCTCTGTTTCAAGCTTATGCAAAAATGAAACCACTCTGAAGCATAGTTTTTCTCTGTTTCAAGCTTTTGTAAAAATGAAACCTATCTTGAGTCGATTTCGGTTATTATTTTCAAGACTCGTTAAACTCATGAAAATCCCAAGATTATTTTGCTGTCTTTCATTCTCGTAAAACACATGAAAATTCCGAGTTCTTTCCGTCTTTTCCTACTCGTTAATTAAAATGAAAGTCGGCCACATGAGTACATTTTTATCCCTTTTTCAAACTCGTTAAAATTTACAGAAAAATTGAAACTACTGAGTATACTTTTATCACTTTTTCGGACTCTTGAAAATTACGAAAAAGTGAAACCCTGGAGTCCTCTTTTAAGCCCTTTTCAGACTCTCTAAACATGAAAATATTGCCGAGTACTTGATTATTCGAACTCGTTAAAGTAAATGAATGATCGTCCCTTTAGTATAAGTTTACCCCTTTTACGGACTGAAATGGACTATTTATGAAAAAGGTATACGTTGACTAATTATGGTCAATAGAGTTCTCTCCCGCATTATTTTATCCTTTTTCGAGCTCGAGAGACTAAATTTACGAAAAATTACACCCACGGAGTTTTCTTAAGTTTTTCTTCAGACTCCCTAAAATTGAAAAACACCGAGTTTCTCCTATACTGGACTCGTTAAAATTTAATAGTAAAGGACCTGTTTAATTTTCAACAGGAACGAACCACTCCTTCTTAGGGTTCGAATCTTAAACTAAGTTGGACTCATCCGAAGGATGAGCTTATAAAAAAGAAAATGTTATCCTCCTCAAGCTTGTCAAAAATAAAGAGGTACTTGCCAGAAATGGTGGGGGAAAAGAGAGAAAAACGAACCTGTTTGTTACATTTTGATTATTCGGAAAACCGTTAACCACTCTTGAACACGACACTTTTTTGTTCACCTGGGTTGGGAAATCCTTTGCCTAACAGTTAATCAAACCATATTGAAAGTCTTCAGCCGGTTTCTGGGTATTAGCTTTGGGTCAATTGTCACCAAACCATCTGCAGTGTCGTTATGTGTTCAAGAGGACGGTTCAAATAAACCATTCATATGCAAAATATCTGTCATCCATTTTGACCATCCCTGAGTCAGTCCTTGCCGATATATTTTCAAAACTTGATCTATGATTTCGTGTTGTAGGCTTGCCTACGACGGATCACTTTCTATCGACGACAGCTCATTATCTAGGAAGTTGATCTAGAAATCGTCAATACCTTGAAATCTGCATGCCTTAATGGCAGATTTCTCGCTTTCGACGACAGGTTGCATCATTGACCTTCGATCGAATGATTCCATGACATGTTCGACTTCAGCTCATTCATTCACATTTCATGGATTGTACTGGGTACTTTGCGAGCCATTGACATTACTGGTGGTTACTCTCACACTTGTTAACAGTTCACATCATTGACTGGTAATCAAGTGGTTTCTACCATGCTCAACTTCAACACATTTAATCACATGGATAGAATCGTACTGGTTCGAGAAGTAGAAATCAAGACCCTGGATCTAGTTTCCACCATCCAGGCTGCGAGGATTTTTATTATTATACAGTATACTATTCATTACAGATGGCTGCGCCCATGTTGTGTCTACACTAATTGATGTAATATTAAAATCATTTCTGTATCAAAACAATTTTAGTTAGTTTTTGATCTGAGTATGGGAATGCCTACCTCAGCGATGATATGTTTACATATATATATTTTGCATTGAATTTTTTTACAGGTTCCGACTGGGGTGTCCACAGGATGATCCTTGAAATGATAAAGTACTTCACTCTTCATATATGACAAACTTCATCTTCATCTATTTCAGACTTCGCACTTTAGGGGGCAATCTGTTACACTAAAAAATTGTCACCTTGACATTCTTCTAACTGTATGAGCTCATTAATACTCATACATGCCTCCTCTGCAAGTGTTACAACCTTTACTCCTCATGTCAAGCCCTGAAACTGGAGAAAAAACCCTAAAAAGCTCAAAAACTTTGAGTACGCAGTTAATATGAGACTTACATGCATTCCTGGCTAGGGTACATAGGTAATGTGAAGAGGAACTACGTTCTAGAACGCAATTTTCCTGTGTTATGCCTGCGGACTTCCTGTAAAGTCAAAAAAGCGCGAAATTAAACTGAAAAAGTTGAATTTTGGTCAATTCTGGAAGGTTCTAGTTGAGATTTTTTGGGGATGCGTACGCTTTAGTAAGGTGCATGTATCCCACACCTTAAGGACCTAATCCCTTGATGTGAGGAGTTTATCCCTTTGAAAGAGGGTTCTATCCCTTTAAAGGTGGAATCCTAACCTCATCATCTGCTCTATAAAATGAGGCATTGGGTAGCCTCAAAGGGTTAAGAAGATTTTGAGGTTAAGAAAAATAATGGAGGATTGAAGAGTTCAAGCTTAAGAATATTTGAGGTTAAGTGCTGTTGAGATTTAGACTCAGTTGACTAAGACTTTTTGTGAGGAGAGATTACATACCTCTATTTGTCTTGGTTGGAAGAGTGCAAAACTTATCAAAGTAGAGGAGACTCCTACTTCGGACCCCGGGAAGGCCTTTAAAACATCAAGGCTAAGGTTTTAAGGTTATTTTGTATATTTTTAAGATTAATACAATCAAGTTCTATTTTTCTTAATAAATTGTCGTTCGATTGTTTATTTCAATAAGCTATCATTTGATCATTTATTTCATAGATTCCTTGATCACTATGATGGATATGTTTTATAATTATTTGTTATACAGGTGCTATTGATATTTTCTTGTTTGTGATTGCAGATCAACAAAAGATGATACTTTCTTGCGACAAAAGAGCTCTTGTTGCGACGAAGGATTATTGATGCGACGGAAGTACTACGACCGCAAATAAGCATTTGGATCTAAGGTAGGATCAACACCTTCATAACATTTATTTGTAAAACGAATATATCTAGAGAAAGACAAACTTAGTTGTTCGTTTGTTGCTAGATTGTCTTCTGACACTAGGGAGATTGGTCTTGTCCGCAAGAACGATTTATCCGGCCAACAGAAAGATAGACACACCATGTACAAAATCCACATAAATTCAACTGATCTTGTAATATTCTAAGAAAAAATACTTGAATATATTCTACAAATTGTGGATACCAATTATGATTGCACAATCACATGAACAAGAAAGATAAGAATTTCAGTCGCACAACACAAATATTTATCTAGGAAAAACCTCAGATAAAAACCCCACTATCTGTATATTACATCAAGTTAAGAATATGAAACGATACAGTGATTTTCTCAGGCTTGAGATCTCTCTGCACTATCTCTGACTATCTCACATTGATTCAAGAAATTTTTTTCCAATACTTAACCAATTTATTTCCTATGAATGCTCAGCCTTGCTTGCGCAATCCCTAGGGAAATTAAGCTCAAATTAATTAGGAAAAAACCAGTAATTGATTACGCAATTATCCAAGGCATCCTGCTGACCTCATGCATGACCTGTACACTTTTATAATTATATAACTCATAGTATACCTCCCTTTAAATCCAATATCAATTGGGTCTTCCTCAAAAATGACATCCAACAACTATTTGTAGTGATTATTCAGTTATCTCATTGATCAGTGCATGTGAATTAAATCATATTTAATTCACTGGGGATCTAAATAGTTCCTCCATCAGTTAGAACTAGTTAAACTAATTTTAACTCAAATAATTAAGTTAATTAGTTACAACTCAAAATAAACTATAATTGGACCCCCTAAAACTTAGAGATAACTCTACATGCCTCTAGTTTGACCCTCAACATGAATTGACTGAGCCAATTAAGTCTTCCTAACTCAGTTAACTCATACAAGCTGTCATGTGATGTGGAATTACAATTTCGTTTTAATTTAATTAAGGGAAAATTAAATTATAACCCTATTCTTATTTCCAATTTCAACACTCCCTCTCAACAAGAAGGGGATTGTCTGCTACCCTGATCGTAACTCAAATTTTCCTCTTCACAATGCCTTTGTCAATATGTCTGCATCTTTCTCCTCTGTGGCAATGTAATCTAATGACATAATCATCCTTTGCACACAATATCTGAGATGGTGATACCATATATCAATATACTTGGACTTGTAATGAAAACTGGATTAACCAAGAGTTTGATGCAACTCTGGTTATCACAACAAATCACCGTCAGATCCATCTATCATCCAAACAAGCCAACAAGTATCTTCCTCATCCAGATGGCCTCACATGCTACTTGACTAGCAGCCATGTACTCTGCATCTGCTAAACTGAGTGCAACTGATCTCTGCTTCTTGTTGTACCAGGAAATTGTTGCTGACCTAATGCTGAAGATGCCTCTGGTGAGATATTCATATCAGATGGACTTCCTTTCTAATATTCATCTGCAAAGCCTTGAAGCTTAACTCCCTCTATATGTTTGTACCATAGACAAAAATATGTTGTGCCCTTGAGGTATCTTAACACATATTTGTCTTCCTTCCAAAGAGCTTGGTAGGCTTAACCATAGCTTGACTAAGCTGATCAACTGCATAGCATATTTTTGTGCAGGTAAATCCCCTCTGCTAACAAAGGTGATCCCTCTATCCCTGGGGTGGGTCTAGCAACAAGGGAACATGCTAATCCTTCGGACTCCTAGTTTATGAATGAAATTTTTTTGGGATAGATGAGCTACCTTGTTCCAACACTCTTGTCATAGTGTGTGGTAGTGATCTCCAGATCTTCATATTTACCCATCATGATCCTTCAGTGGTAATATCTATGTGCCTGCACAAGGATCAGAGAGTGATGATAGCATATGAAAACATACTCGAATTCATAACTATTTGATTGGTCAAGGAGAATCAAATGTATTGCATAGGATTAAACATATCAAATGCAAAACGTGAACAAAAGAACTAGTCATGTATTAATAAGTAGAGAGAAGAAGTTTATAACCAAAAAATCCTTGACGTTGCAGCCTCCTTCGACGGGTCCAGTCAAACATGTCTCAAGCATTCATCGGGGATTGGACTTGGCGAGGAAATGGGCCTAAACTCTCTCTCGAAAATGGATTCCTCTCTTCTTTACTCTCACATCAAGTATAGTAAGGACTGTTCAGCTAGCTGCAACTATGTGAGAAGGATGTATTTATAGGATAGGAGGAGGTGGTTTGGGATCCCTCATAAGGTGGAAGGGAGGCCTTATCCTTTGGGGAGTTTCTCAAATGTAGGAAACAGGAAGCCAAAGGAAGGACTTCGAAGTTATTCAGTCGAATAAACCATGATGACTCCTCTTACGAAATGGTTGGGAATGGAAACTTAACTTCTATTTTAAAAAAAATTCCAAAAACAGCTCGACGCGAGCAGTCCACTGAGAGAGAGCACCAATGGGTGTGACGCCCAATGCTAATTTCTTTATGGGCACGAGGCCATAACTTCCTACCAACAACGACCCAAAATCATGTGTTTTTGAGAGCCTTCTCCAGGAATAGCCAACAGAGGAAATGTTCTTCACATGCCAAGGGATGCAATGACACTTTTTTCAAGGTATGAAAATACACAGAAGTCACTGAAATAGTCCTCCAATTTTTAGGATGGGGATTGCAGGGATGGTGACAAAATACTGTGTAACAGATGCCCCCTAAAGAATGAGGTCCGAGAGAGAGGGAGAGTGGAATGCCTTACAAGAACGTGTTCAAACCAAACATTGTCATCGAAAGACCTGCAAGTATAAGTGCAAATGATATCTATGATACATGAATATATGGCATGGGTGCAACCATCCATAAAAGAGAACATATAAAAATGAGATCTGAGGTATGGACACAGCCATCTAGCAAGAAGCGTCAAGAAATAGACTCAGGTATGGTCACAACCATCCAATCAGAAGAGCCATGCATATGCTCATGATAAACCAAATCATCTTGTAGTGTAGATTTTATAAAAAAAAAACCAGGGTCTTGTGCTCCATCTCGACCCGAACAAGTACAAATTCAAACATGCGAATGAGTAAGATGGCATCGAAAATGCAAGAAATTCACCTGATTACCAGCTAATGATGAAAGATGTTAACAGACATGAGAGAAACCACCAATAATGACAATGGATATCAAGGTATAACAAGTACATTCCACAAAATGTGAACAGTGATCTAGCGTCGAACATCTATGGAATCACCCGATCGAAGGAAAATGATGAGGACCTCTCGTCAAATGCGAAAAACTCGCCAGTGAGGCATGCAAGCTCCAAGGTACTGGAAGGGAGTCTCTAGATCAGCTTCCTGGATAATGAGCTAAGGTCGACAAGAAGTGACCTGGTTGAAGGAGGGCCATAATGTTTCCCACATCATCGACATGAGACAGAGGAATAAGATGACAGTGAATCAACACCAAAAAGAGGATCAAAGTTTGAAAACTGAAAAAGGAAACTTCTCTTGAACATATTGGCGACACGACTCCAGAATTTGGTAGTGTTTGACGTCAAGGGATCTGAGGTCATGATGATGTTGAAAAAATCAGATGAAAGGCCAAAAAATATTACCCAAACCCATGGAGGAAAAGATGACGAAATGGGATGTCCCCAACCCGACATGAATGTAGATGAGTGTCATGTTCAAGAGTGACATATTGCCAACACGATTGAGAACTGGTTCCATTTTCCCCCACTATTGATGGCGAGTACCCCAATTATTTTTGGAAACAAACTTGAAGGGGATAGCATATGCTTGTCATATAAGTTTTTCCTTCAGACAAATCCATCCTAGTACATTTTACGAGCCCTAGAAAGGAGGAACTCGGTTACGTCATGGTGACAATTTTCGATGTCATTTAGGTTTTAATGAGTCTGAAAAAGGAAGAACTCGACATCTTTTCATGTTTAGAGAGTTTGAAAAGAAGCGAAAAAGAAAACTCCAATAGGTCCCTTTTCGTAGGTAGTCTCACAGATTCCAAAAGGTAGAAAACCAAATCTGAGAGAACCTCTTAGTCACGATAGGCTAAGGTATACCTTTTTCCTAAATAATCTATCCTAGCTTGAAAAAGTGGTAAACATATACTAGGTAGATATCGTTTCGTAGCCTTTAAGGAGTTAAAAACGACAAGAGTCTCAAAAATCTTTTCAATTTTCAAGAGTCTGAAAAGAGTTGAAAGATGAATCTAGGGGGTGAATTTTTTTGTGTTTTTATCGAGTCCAAAAAATTATAATATACAAATCGTCACTTCATCGTCGTCACATTGAGGACCTGTTGCTGCACAAGAAACACACTTCTGCGGATTGAGCTGAATGTTATAGCATTGAAAATGAAGAAATATTTGACTGAGATGATCTGGATGGTCTTGACGCTTAGCTGAATGAGCTAGAAGGTCATCCAGGTAAGGTTGAACAATGCGCTTGATATCATGGAAAGCATATGAAATTTCTCTTTGAAATTTAGCCCCAACATTTTTAATACCAAAAGGGAGCATCTTATAGGCGAAAGTACCCCAAGGACAGATGAAGGTGGTCTTGTGTTGATCGGTCGGAAGAATATTAATCTAGTTGTACCTAGAATACCCGTCCATAAGGGAAAATATCTCACTCCCACCACATTCATCAATGATCTAATAAATAAAAGGAGCGGGATAATTATCCTTAGGGAAAGCATGATTGATATCATAGTAATATACACAGACCCAAATAGTACCTTGTTTCTTATCCACGGGACCAATATTAGAAACCCATTTTGTCAAGGGAATCGGATAAATAAAACCAGCTCTAAGAAGTTTTTCAACTTATCCTTTCATATCGACCACCTCTCTAGGGTGCACAGGATGAAGACGCTGGTGAACAGGCTTTGATGTTGGGCATTTCTTCATAAGACCTAGAGAAAATGTCATTAAATTCATGGAAGAGACTAGTATAGACCTCGATCTCATCAGGAGAATAGGCCACCCCAATTTGGATGTTCTCGACAACCCCCAGTTTTACAAAGATGTCAATAGGCATCATTTGTATGATGTTTCCCGGGTTACCCTCTACAAAGACTTCATGTGTCAAGATAGGCATTTGAAGCGAATGAGAAGGAACTTGAGAAGTGAACTTCTCGAGACAAGTAGACATGGCCCCAAGGCCAGGCATGAAATAGGAATGATGATGACTATAGTCCCAAGGAGGATTCTCAAGAGACATAATATCCACGATGGCCTCATCAGTGGGAAATATCTCGTTTAAAAGATCGGGCGAATCCGAATCGTTGATCCGAGGGGATTGAGAATAAGTGTCAAGATACATACACAAAGGAGCATAATCGGAGGGCAGAGGAGTCGAAGCCAAAATAAGTTCACAATAATCAATCTCTATTGGGCTTAATGACATTGAGTCACCAAACGAATCATTTTTTCGGGTGAAGGGATGACCCACGGATCATAATATCTAGAGATCATGTTAAGTTGAGCAGTGTTGGGGTAGGAAGAGGAAAAAGACCCATGAGGGAAGTATCCTTGAAAAGACCCGGTCCTATGCTCTCATAAGGCGTAGGAATACGATCTACATATGGGACGTTGCTCTTAGAAGATGAAGAAGTGAAAAAGGTCAACTGATCGACAGTGATGATCTTTCCTTTGTGCAGAAATCGAAGAACATGAAAGAGAGTGGATGGAATGCACAGCATGGCATGAGTCCAACTGCGACCGAGGAGAAGATTTTAATTGAGCTTGGCATCAAAAATTTCAACCTCAACGTTAACTGTTTTCCCTTCTAAATTAATAGGTAAACTAGCCAGAACACCGAGAGAGCGAGATTCCCTTCCGTCAAAAGCTTCTAAAGTGTTTGGAGATGAATTGAGAGCTGGAGAACTGATGGCTTTCCAGCAGGAAGATGACATGACAAACATAGATGCACCTTCATCCATGACCACTCGATGGATACTATTTCCATTAATCCCAACTTGGATGATCAATGCAAGCTGGTGAGGGAGACATGGGATGAAATTTTCCAAATTGAAATTTATAAGGCTTGAATCGGCAGGATCAACCCCTCTGATAACAAATAACAAAGCCTTCCGTTGAGATGGATAACTCTGAAGTACTTCCAAAGCATACATAGCAGATGGCGCCTGAGCCAAATCCTCAATAATACTATAATGCTGAGCAGCACAGGTGTTAGGGTTGTAAGAAGAATTATGGAGTACACCTTTGTAAGGTGGTCGTACAATAGGATCAGTACTAGGCCTTTCAATCTGAAGAGGGCCAGAAGCAAGTGGGGGAGGAGGACCATCAGCAATTTCCTTCCCTACTGCTGGATGCAGTTTGGTATAATCTTTCGATCCGATAGCAATAGAAACGGATGCAGGATCATTCATCATGAAAACCTGAGAGCCAAATGAGGCAGAGGAATGAGGTTGCTCTACCAACTAAGTTTGATGTGATGGAAATGGTTCTTTAAGAACAATTGGAGTGCCTTGGGTGGCTTTGAGAAATTGACTCACCTCGGCCCCTCAGGGATAGTCCTTGGTGTAATGCTCTTTGTCACAAATAAAAAAGGGTACTTCAGTTTGCGTTGTGAACCATCATCATCACGATACTTTTTAGAATCTTGTTTCCGAATATCATATTTAGCCTTACGTTTACCCTTCTTCTTACCCTTGGAATTTTTATCCACTAGATTGGATTGAACAACATTCACTTCCACGGTTTTACCAGAATTAAAAGGTGGCTGAGAAGCAGTACCATTGGAAGGAGTAGATTTTTACTATGGAGTATTTGGAGAAGACTTCCGAGAAGTCTGAGACACAAAACTGATGATATTGTTGACAAATGGGGCATTGCCGATGCTTTGGAAATTCCAAGTTGATGGGCATCAAGCAAGAGTTTGTACAACGTGTCGGACTGAGAGTACACGAGATCAAGGTATTGAGCATGAGTGATGGCTTGTTCCTCAGTAACACATGCCCCCATAGCAATGTGCTTAGCAATCAGAGCAATGAAGGAGGTAGTGAACTAATTAGTTAGAAGTTGATCAGGAATCTCAAACTTGATCAAATGATGACAACACCTCCATTCATGAATATGGTCAGAGATATGAGTAGCTCGATCTTTCTTAAAGGATGTGAGGAGGTGTGTCCCAATTTCATACCGAAATGGTAACTAAAAGTGTGTGAGAAATTCCATGGCTAAGGAGTTGAAATCTTGGAAGACACTGTGGGAGAATTCAATGTACCACTTGGTAGCAACACCAATGAGAGTCCGTTGGAAAAGACGAAGTCGAATGGAATTTTCAACCCAAGAGTTAGAATAACACCAAAGATGGTATCTCATAACATACACTTGGGGGTCTTCTCTAGACTTTCCCTCAAATTTGGGACAATCGCCAGGAATTTTGGTCAGAACTAGAGGCCAATATGGATTAAAGTATAGGATCATTCGTCAACTTTGACACATCAGGCAGTTCTAATGCAGCAAGTAAAGGTAATTGAGGATTGAAAGGCATTACAAGTCATTGATAAAGACCAATATTAGGATTCCACCTAGGTTGAGAGAAATTCTTCCCCCGTATGTTTTGTCGTGAAGGATTATGTCCATAGGGGTTATAAGCCTGATAGTTCTGCCCATACACGGGTTGAAGACCAGGATATTGATTCTGAGCATGCCATTGAGGTCCTTTCTAAGAAACATATGGATTTTTTTGTGGAATGTAAGCATTGCCTTGAGGTGCATTATACAACACTTGAGTTTCACCTTGAGGAATGTACGCAGTGCCCGGAGGTGCACTGTATACCATCTGGGATTGACCTTGAAGAATGTAAGTAACGCCTTGGGGCACACTATATACCATCTGCGATTGACCTTGGGGAATGTAAATGGTGCCTTGAGGCTAAACGGGTTGCCCCTGGGGTGCAGGTTGACCCAGATACTGAGGTTGAACAGGCCATCCCTGCGGAGCAAGCTGGCCTGGATGCTGAGATCCACTGGGTTTCCCTTGTGGAAAAGGCTATACCGATGGTTAGGATGGGCCAGGTTACCCCTGGAGACTAGGTTGACCCAGCGTAGGACTGTAGGGTTGTCATTTTTGTGAAAAATTTGGGCCTTACTGAACATAAGGCTGGTGTTGTTACACATAAGGTTGTCCTTTTTGTGGATAGATTTCCCCCCCGAGAACATAAGATGCACCCTGTTAAACATGAGGTTGATCAGCAGGACCGTAGGGTTATCCTTTTTGGACTGAAGGTTGTCCCTGTAAGGGTTTTCCTTGCAGACCATAAGGTTGTCCCTGTGGACTAGAGGGTTTTCCCTGTTGGACCGAAGATTGTCCCTATAAGGGTTGTCCTTGTGGATCATAGGGTTGCCCCTATTGGTATATGGTATGATTAGGATCAAACAGAGGCAAATACATGGGATTAATATACACATCAAAATGATGCAGAGAATTACTAGAAGTTTTTGGCTGCTGAGAACCCTGAGAGGTGGAATTCTGCTATTGAATGGCCAACATATACTCATCGAAAGTCAAAACTCCAGGAATGGAAGTAGAAGCCATAGGCGTACTACTAGCAGGTTGGGTTCCTGAAACATAAGGCTATGATCGACTCATGGTGGGCCTAACAAGTATCGTGGGATTGATAAAAATGGACCTATGAACAAAAAAAGACGTTGACAATGACTGAGTCATATTAACAATTGGTGTGGATGAAGCCACACAAACAGTGGGCCAGACAAGAATATAGGTTACAATAATTGATGTCATGGGAGTTGAGGGTGATGCCCTTGACACTGAGATAGATGAGCTCCTCAAGGGGTTCAATGTATCTGACCATATCGGGTTCTGATATAATGATGCAACGCCAGAAATGGTCTGACCCAACATACAATAACCGCGTGAGAGAGATATCGGTTGTGAGGAAGGTTGACTTGAGACATAAGGAAAAATTTTGGGAGGGAGCTGATGATCTCCTGTAGAAACATAAATATCTTCACTACTGATGGGACTCAAAGAATCCATGTCGGATGAAGCCATTTGATTGTTGAAAAGGCGATGAGCTATAACAAGTAAAGCAATGTCTAGTAAAGATGGTTCTGAAGTAAGAGGAAGGAACTCTCCCTTGTTCCCAAAACCAGACCAGGCGTCCTGAGATTGCCAATTGGTATCAAATGGCTGTTCAAGAGGAGATCAGATAGCAAGAGGTAAGATACTCGGAAGGATAGACTTCCAGAAATCGACAGACCTAGTGGGCTGAGATGCTCCCAAAGAAACTTTAGGAGAAGAATCACCACTAGGAGGTAATAAAGAGGACGACGAAACTGGTGGTTTCGCCACCACGAGTGTGTCTTAAAATAGAAGGGAACCGAGATGACCAATTCAAGGCTTCAAGATCAAACACTAAGGAATTACTTAAGAACAAGCCAAGAAAATATCTTTAACGAGCATGTGATCGTAGGCAGTTGATTCTATAACATTGAAACAAAAATCTGTTGTTTCACATTTTAAGAGTCAAGAAACAGGCAAAAGGGGACTCTAGTCACTTTCAAGTTGAATGAGCATGAAAGGATAAGTGCTCGGTGATCTTTTCATCTTTAGAGAGTCATGAAAAGACCAAAATGACTACTCAGGAAATCTAAGCAAGAGGGTGTACAAAGTTTCCATGAACTGCAATATACATTGTGGTGATCAAATGAAAGAGAAATGACCAAGGACTTGACGTATGTGCGGGCAGTCTCCCTGAATGTTGTGTTCAGTGTATCACAGTTACAGGGTGGCAGACTCGAATTCCTATGGATAAAGGATTGCAACCTATGAGGGTCTCCCTTTATATACTCGATGGTATGGGGAGTGTAAGTTCATGCTAGCACTGTCTAATTCCAGATGGCGAACGAAAACTACTAGGTTTAACGACGCTGTAAAAAGTCACTAGCCTAGACCTCTAGATATATGTGCATTAGGTTTCAATGCTTCCTTAGGTTGATTGAATTAATTTTAAATTTGATCTTGAATTAATGTTGCAATTTCAAGGCCTTACCGAATGCAATCTTGAATCCTTAATGCACAACTACATGTAAAAGAATACCATTCCCATTCAATGAATGCTAGCTAAGAGAAGGATAGTATTCTATAACGAAGCAGCAATCAACTGAATCACAAGAATAATTTCACTAATGCATCTAAGACAACCAAAGAAGAAAATGGAGAACTCTTTCCTTGTTCACTAAAAGATACTAATGCAAAATAACATTTTACATTTTCAAACTGAGAGAAAGAATGCAAATTTTGTCTTTTTAGATGAATGAGAAGCAAAATGCACTATTACACTAAAAATAAAAATGGACACTAGTTTTGAGTCATTCAAATGAAACGATCTAAAACAAAGAGATCAATCCAATTCAAAGATCAAACACATTAAAAAACAGGGATGCACTCCTTCAGGCAAAAAGAGGGCTTTCAAACCAATTCAATAAGAAATGTAATCTATGCTCAAGGTGACAAACGGATAGCTAAACGAAATCCAAGATGATCATTCAACAAACCAAATACACGTAGAACTGAAAGAAAAGCTAAAACAATCAGTGAACAAACTAAAATGATAGAGACCAAACTGACTCAAACTCAACTCAGAAGGCTTAGTGAGGAGAGAGCCAAACAAGCGGCACAAGACACCTAGAAACCCTAGGATGACAAACTCCACCAATAAGATGATGGACAAATAGTTGAGAAGAACAAGACAAAAGATTAAAAACAATCCCAATGGACCAATTGAAAGATTAAAATCCAACCTAGAGGCAAGGAAAACTGACAAAACTCAGGAAAAAAGGCTAAATTTTAACCTACAGGATTCGACGCGTCTGTTTAGCTGTAATCTGTGCTAAACAGAGGTTGACGCACCTGTGAAAAAAGAAACAAGTGCCAATCAGTGTGGTTGTTCAAGAAAAAATAGCGTCGAGCTAGAACACCATGGAAAAAATAAAAAACCACTAAGAAGAGGTTATATCTGACACTCTGGGACTGAACAAGATGGCTGGAAACAGTCAGAGAGGCCAAACAAAGCATAAAAACAATGAAACGACAAAATTAAACTCAACAAGAAAAACACTAGACGAACAATGAGAGATGACAAACACACTGATCCTCAGTATGGTCGCCAAATTTTTGTGCAGGTGAATCCCCTCTGCAGATAGAGGCGATCCCTCTAGCCCTGGATGGGTCTAGCAACAAGGGAATATGCTATTCCTTCAGACTCCTAGTTTATGAATGAAAATGAGTTGGGATATATGACCTACCTTGTTCCAACACTCTTGTCATAGCTTGTGGTAGTGATATCCTGATCTTCATCTTTACACATCACGATCCTTCAGTGGTAATATCTGTGTACCTGCACAAGGATTAGAGAATGATGACAATAAACAAAAACATAATTGCATTCATAACTATTTGATTGGTCAAGGAGAATCAAATGTATTGCATAGGATTAAACATATCAAATGCAAAATGGGAACCAAAAAACCAGTCATGTTTTAATAAGTAAAGAGAATAAGTTTACAACCAAAAAAGCCTTGACGTTGCAGCCTACTTTGATGGGTCTAATGAAACGTGTCTCAAGCATTCGTTGGGGATTGGACCTGGCAAGGCAATGGGACTAAACTCTCTCTCGACAATGGAATCCTCTCTTCTTTATTCTCACACCAGCTATAGTAAGGACTATTCAGCCAGCTGCAACTATGTGAGAAGGATGTATTTATAGGAGAGGAGGAGTTTGTTTGGGATCCCTCATAAGGTGGAAGGGAGGCCTTATCCTTTGGGGAGTTTCTCAAATGTAGGAAACAAGAAGCCAAAGAAAGGACTTCAACGTTATTCAGTCAAAAAAACCATGATGACTCCACTCACGAAGTGGTTGGCAATGGAAACTTCGCTTTTATTTCTAAAAAAATTCCAACATCAGCTCGACATGGGCAATCCACTGAGACAGAGCACCAATGGTCGCGAGGCCCACTGATAATTTCTCTATGGGTGCAAGGCCATAACTTCCTACCAGCGTCGACCCAAAATCATGTGTTTTTGAGAGCCTGCTCCAAGAATAGTCAACAGAGGAAATTTTCTTCACATGCTAAGGGATGCAATGACACTTTTTGCAAGGTATGACAATACACAGAAGTCACTAAAATGGTCCTCCAATGTTCTGGATGGGAATTGCAGGGACGGTGACAAAATACATGAGTGAACACACAAGATTCCTGTAGATGGTAGCATCTAATACTTCACCTAAATTAACATCCTCCTTCCTCCAGTTCCCTGCTAGAAGAGTCTCCATGGTTTTTCTTCCCTCCATGTGGAACTTCTTCAAAATCTCTTTGGCATACTTTCCCTAAGATACAAATAGGTCCCCATCTCTTTTCCAAATTTCTAATTCCAGGAAATAATGTAAGAGCCCCATATCCTTCATCTCAAATTCTCTTGCAAGATCCTCTTTGCAACACTTGATGAGTTTCTCATCACCTGTCAATATCAAATCATCAACATAAAGTAAAATGATCAAAATTTTACCTTCTAGCAAAATATGGTAAAGGTTTGCATCTGATTCACTCTTGGTGAAGCCCAACCTAGTGAATTAGCTATCAATCCTGGTGTACGAAGCACAAGGTGCTTGTTTCAGTCCATACAACCCTCACTTGAATCTGCAAGCATGCGACTCTCTGTTGAAGGTCTCAAAAGATCCTAGCTCCTCAATGTTCACCTCTTCCTCAATCAATCTATTGAGGAAGGTTCTATTTACATCCATTTGATGTATCTGCGATCCCATCTGTGCTGAAAGTGAAAGGATGGATTTGATTGATGAGTAGCTTGCGATTGGTGCAAATGTATCCTCGTAATCAATTCCCTCCACTAGAGAGAACCCTCTTGCCACAAATATGGCCTTGTGTTTCTAAAAACTCCCATCTACTGCTTGCTTCACCTTGTAGACCCACCTAGATCCTACAACTGACTTCCCCTCCAGTCTTGGGACAAATTCCCATGCATTATTTCTGATAATGGAGTCATACTCCTCAACCATGGAGTCAACCCAAACTAGTTGTTTCACTGCTTCCTCAGAAGAGGATGGCTCTATCTCTACGCTTTCGCTCATAAGATCCATGTGGCTAGTGTATTTCTCTGGGAACCTTTTCTTCCTACATTGTGATATGGGTGCTCCCATATTCTCTCTAGCATCAAGCACCAACCTGTTAGCCTCTAGTGTGCTTTCTTCCATCTTAGAATGTATTTGCATGAGTGGGTGCTTCCACTCTCTGTTCCTCTACTTGTGGCTACTCCAGATCTTGAGGTTCTTCTTTTGGAGTTAAGAACTCCTCAACTGCATGCAACTAAAGCTCCCTCTCTAGGGAAATTTGCATGGCCTTCTCTTCATCGAATTTCACATCTCTTCTAACCACTGTCATCCTGTGTGCTAGAAAGTACACCTGAAACGATTCAATAGGATTCATGATGATGATTTAAACCATGGGGGATGATTCACCATTTTTGGAGTAAAAAATTAAAAAGATTAAAAACTAATAAAATAATAAAACTACCTTTTCAACTCATATTTTCAACTTATCTCCCTATGGTTTTACTCAAATTTCGATCGGGAGTACTCGTTGGATTAAAAATTTAATTCCTCATCTAAGGAGTAACCATGTTGTATACTTTCGATGGACCCTGCTACACGAAAAATGAGAAAAACATGAAAAATGTGATTGCAATCATTTTTTTCATGTATTTCTCATTTTTCATGTAGCAAGGTCGATCAAAAGTATGAAACATGGGTACTCCTTGGATGATGAATCAAAATTTTCATCCAACGAGTGTTTCTACTTGAAATCTCAGTAAACCCATAGGGAGATAAGTTGAAAATATGAGTGGAAAAAATATTATTTTACTTTTTCCCTCTGAAATTTGATGAGGTAATCTAATCTTATTTTATAGTTTCCTTAGGAGGCCCATTTTAGACCTAAAAATTCCCCTAATGTCTCAACAAAAAATTTCTACATGAATGTGTCTTTTATGCAACCCCATGTGTCCTCATTCCCCTTATCAAGGAAGCATTGTGTGCCATCATAATTTCGAATGGTTGGCTTTGTTACTTCAACTGCTTCCTCAGTGCTTTCCTCTGAAGCTTCTTTGGATGCCACTTTACTTGTAACGGGAGGCATGGCTCCAACAAATGATGAAAGGGTGACAATACTTGTAGCTCCAACTCCTATTTGTGGAAGCACACTCATGATGACAAGATTAGCTTTCTGAACCTAACTATGTAGCAATATATTAGAAAATCATATTCTAAGAGCCATTATATGTATAGAGGATGTAAATCTAGCACTAATAGTAATGATATGGATTTATGAAGAAACACAATAAAATACAGAAATAAACATAAACGCAGATATGAAACATGAAATATACTTCATTTCATTAATATCAAATAACTGGAATAAGCTTATAAATGAAATGGAAATAAACTATCTCGGACAATGGTAGCTTATCTATGAGAAGAGATGTGGCAGCTACATGCCTATGAAATGTGATACAATGAGGCTGAAGGGCCTTTTTAATATTGAACTAAATGGGAAAACCTTAAACAACCAAAACCCTAACCCCATGAGATGGAACACCTAGATTTTGTGGGCCCCGTTGGGGTTAGTTGGGCAGCCAACTTCCCAGGGTCATAACTTGGTCATATTATCTCTGTTTGGCACATGTGATATATCATCGGAAATATCTCTTCGATTACTATAGAGTGTGTTGTAGGCCCTTGCCTATGACCATGCGCTTGTGGAAGACCTAAAAAAACTACTTTTAGGGGGTCAAAACTACTCCAGAATTTTAGGACCAAAAAATCTGCTAAAAATAGTAAAAGCTGCTATGAACACGAAAACTGATGAAACTGACTGGAGGTCTAGGTGGAATAGTTGGGGGGACACCAATATCCACCTGGATCATTCATCCCCCCTTAGGAAGAAATGGTCCCCATTGCATGCAGAGCCTCCATGAGGTGAGGAAATGTTTGTTGAATCTAGTCCCTGGTGAACCACTTGCTCTAATTAATGAGTTGGCCTACTTTGACAAATTGATATAGATGGCTCCTCTACTAGCGAGTGGTATTGATTTGTGTGTCCATGATTCGATCAGGTGAGGTATGTTTCATGCAGTTTAATTTTAACTCCGTTGGTGTGCGTTGTTATTCAATGTCAGATGTGTCCAATAATGGTGGAAATTAGGGCTAAAGGAAGTCCACATTGAACACTGGGTATAGACCAAGAAATTTTCAAATACTGAGCTCGAAGGCATTATCCCCTACAACCTTGGTAATTGTATATGGTCCATATTGAAGTGGACGAAGCTCATGGTGGGGCCCAACGAGGCACTCCTTTTGCAAATGTAGCCAAACTTAGTTGCCCGCCTGGAACTCATGTCACACATGATGTTAATCATGTCATTGCTTGTACTTAGCATTGGATCTATCCAATATTTCATGGACCTATTAGATGATGTGTTGAATTCGATCAATGAAGTTGTTTGCCTTGTTGGCTTCAGACTGGACATGAGATGAATTTGCGTAAGTAGTTGCAAATGGTATGGCCACATCAATGGGACATAGTGGCTGGAATCCCAAGCCCACCTGAAAGGGGTTGTGGCCAGTCGAGCTATGGAGAGCTCAGTTATATTTTTGTTGGACATAGTGGAGGATTTCATCCCATGTGGATGGATTCTTTGAGTTGTACATGTGCATAATGTGTACGATCATCCTATTGACGACCTCTGTTTGGCCATCATTTTGTTGGTGGAAAGTTGTGGACTTAGTGAGCTTGGTGTCCAACATCAACTAGAGACTCAACCAAAATTTACTAAGGAAACTGTTGTCTCGATATGAGATAATGGACGATGGGATCCCAAAGTGTACCCACACTCGCTCAAAGAAGAGTTTAGCAATGGCTTCTAATGTGATATTCTTCTTGCAGGCCGCCATAATGGCTATCTTAGAGAATCTATCAAATACCACAAAAATGAATTTGTTTCCATGCTTGGTAGAAGGAAGGCCCGACATGTAATCCATGGATATGGATTCCCACGACCAAATAGGGGTAGGCAGCGGAGTATATAGGCCTTTCTTCTTGATGGTCGGTTTGGAAATGGCACAGGAAATACAAGATCTGATGTAGTTCTTGACATAATGTCGAAGATTCAGCCAATAGAAATGCTTCTGTAGTACTACCACTATTTTCTCGACCCCAAAATGTCTGGTGACCTGACTATAGTTTGCTTCCCAAATCATCTTTGCACGCTCACTTGAAGGAAAATAGAGGTGTCCCAAGTGGCATAAAAGTGCATCCTGGAGGTGAAAATCTGGAACTTTCTTACCCTTTAGGAGCGTCTAATATGTGTTATTGAATTATGGATCACTTTTGAAGAGATGTGGCCAATCAGAAGTCTCATGCCCATAAGAGTCGAGCACAATGGTTAACGCCATGATTGGCAGTCTGTTGAGGGAGTATGAAACATTATCGATGTTCCCCTTCTTGTACTTGATGTTCAAATGGAACTGTTGTAGGTATGTGGACAATTTATGAAGGTGATCATTTTGTAACTTCCCTTCTATTTGTATGAATTGTAGGGTTGTTGATCTGTGTGGATGATCGTTTCCTTCCCTAAAATGCAATGCTTCCATTGTTGGTAGGCCTGCACAATGGAATACATCTCTTTTTCATAGGTGGGATAATTTTAGATTGTGTAAAAATGTGTCTCACTGTGATATGCCACTAGATTCCCCTGCTGAGTAAGTATTGCCCCAATAGCATAGTTAGAGAAATTTGTATTGATCTCAAATGGTTGCTGCAAGTCTAGTAATGTGAGCACTGGTGCACAGCAGAGGCGATTTTTTGAACTCTACGAATGCATTTTGTTGAGATTCAGACAAAAATAATTTTTCTTTCACTCCTCCCTTAGTGACTTGAATCAAAGGCAAAGTGATATGAGAGAACCCCAACATGAACCTGCAGTAGAAATTGGAAAGACCCAGAAAGCTACGGAGCAGTCGTTGGAGATGTCCAATTTGGAATGACCTAGATCTTGGTTGGGTCCACATGCACCCCTCGCTCATCGATAATGTATCCTAGATATTGAACTTAGGTCATGCCATAAGTACATTTCTCTAAATTGGCGAAAAAATTGTGTTGCCGCAATGTTTGGAGGACCTGTCAACTATGGTGGAGGTACTCTTCCTAAATTTGACAGAAGTTCAGGATGTCATCCAAATACAACACCATGAATGAGTTAGTGAATGGTCGCAAAATGTCTTCCATTAGCCTCATGAAGGTTGCAAGAGCATTTTTCAACCTGAAAGGCTTGACCAACCATTCAAAAAGGCCCTCCTTAATTTTGAAGGCAGTCTTCTACACATCGGAGGGTTCGAATGGTACCTGGTGATACCTGGACTTCAAGTCAATATTTTTGAAATACTTGGTCCCCTTGAGTTGGTCCAGAAGGTCATCAATCCATGGAATTAGATATCTATTCCAGACAGTGATCTTTTTCAGCGCCCGATAGTCAATACAGAGTCTCCAAGTCCCATCCTTCTTCTGCACCAACACGATCGGGTTCCCATAGGGCGATGAACTCAGTTGGATGTGACCTTTCCGCATAAAATTTTGAATCTTCCTCTTGATTTCATTGTTCTACATAAAACAGCGTTGATATATTGTTCCATTAGGTAGCGATGCGCCTAGGGTCAGATCGATGGAGTGCTTGACCTGAAAGTGTAGAGGCACCCGTACAAGAACAACATATGGCGTAGGCATACTCCAATATCCTGTACAACGTATTACCCAAAGTAATAATAGAAACATGAGGCCGAGACTCATACACAACATGTCACTTCCACAAGTATGGTTGGCCTAATAATACATCACAAACTTCAAGAGGAGCAACATCACATAATACCTCATCCATGAAGGTCTTGATGTTCTAGGGAAGGCGGTACTGCTGGCTGACGCAGAGATCCCATCCTTGGTGAAGCCACCCGATGGTGTATGATTATGGGTGTGTTGTGATTGGCAGGTCTAGCAGCTTCATGACCTCTTCTGAAATGAGGTTCTTTTCAATCCTACTGTCTATAATGAACTCTAACATGGAACCCTTCACCCACATATGGGAATGGAAGAGGCGCTCCCCCTCCCATAGATCTTCAAGTTCTTCCTTCTAGATCTTGGTGGTGGAAACAATGGTACTGGGCTCCGCATCAATAATTTTCTTCCCCTTTTCATCCCCCTTATTGCATTCTAACCTTGTGAGCACTACAAGAAAAAAGCACATTGGTGAGGGGCGAAAATGGTCACCATAAGCTCATTGGTGAGGGTCAAAAGAGCCTTCGTCACCAAAAACTGAACGTCACCAAAGGTCTGACTCAGAGTCAGAACATGCATCTGATTCATAAGCCTTCAACTCAGCCACCAGTGACTGCTTGTCCTGACACTCACCTGTGTTGTGAGTGGATATCTTTCACCTGACACTCTCTCATGTCCTTATTTGGCTTCATGTTTTTGTTCTTCTCTTGCGGCTTTGACGAGTTGTACCGAGCCACCCCGCCTTGGCCTTTTCCTCTATTCTGTGGTTTGGGGGCGCCTTTTCCTTGCTTCTAATTCACAGATCCAAAGTATCCTTCTTCTGTTTGAATTTCTTCTCAATATTGGTAGCATACAGGTATGCTGCACCAAGCGAGGAGATATTGAGGAACTCCATTTCCTCTTGGATGTATATTTGCAGACAACTACGGTACTTGAGCACCAAATGTTTCTCTGAATATTTGATACCCAAATTTGTGCACAGGTTATGGAACATATTCATCAGCTCATGCACATATTGATCCCTTTGTTTCCGCAGCATATTCCATTATATGTACTTGTCCTCACATCTCCCCACAGGGTATCATTGTTCCTTGATGGTGTCTCGTAAAGAATTCCAAGTGGGTGCAACCGAGAACATGGAGGATTTCCCCTCGCACTTTTTCTCAAAGTAGGTCTCCCACCAGTACTTAACATGGGGGGCGACTTTGAGGAGTGAAAAAGTAATATTTTCCCAATTGGAAAATAAATGAACCTCTTATCACTTCCCCCCCACTTCCCAAGGTTGAGAATGGAACTGAAGAAAAGTAACCACAAACTAACCTTTAGGTAAGGTAGCTAGCCCTACCAAAACTAGAGAGGGATCTATCAATGTCACTTTGCAGCCAAATAGATGACTGGATATAACGATATTAGGCTAGTTATGATGTTCAGTGGACTAGGGATTTTTTTTGTTTGAAGTTTTTCTGGATAGGAATGGCAGTTAGGGAACTAGGTCTGGGGTTTAGCTCAGATCTCAAAGGTTAGATTCTAGAGGCAAGGATGAGGCCAGGTAGGTAATCTTAGAAGCATTCTTAATTTTTCATTGTGTATAGGGTGAATAGAAAGAGAGTCATAATGAGAATTAAATGAATTCGTTCATCAGAAGAGCAGAGACATGTTCATGTAAATCTTATAAAAAAAGAGCATGGAAAGCAAGATTTTTGTCTATAAACTAATAAGATTAACATAAACAAGCATATATGTGAAATATGGATAACATAACATTCAACATTAAAAGTTTACAAAGAAAAAAAATGCTCAAAGGCATACCACTAGAGTCTCAACACTATGTCTTCAACATTGTCTTTGATTTCATTCAGAAAAAAGCTTATACAATAGCTCCACTACAAATAACAAATATCCAACCCTTCAAATTGCTTTAGCTGGACTACATATAGGAAAATAAGAGTCATGAAACCTCATAGGGTCGAAATACTATCAAAAAATCATGATAATTATATCAGATGAGTCACTTCCTAAAATTTAGGGAAGCTAGAAATTATTCCCTAAAATTTAGCTAAAGACTAGGAGTGTGTGTCTCCTTCATTAAATTACAATTTTCTTCATCATAAGAGGCAAAAAAAACTCAAATACTTAAATGAAACCTCATGGGACATATTAGCATCGAATTTCTAAGTTTTCATGGCTTGACAACTGTCGGAAGGGAATCCAATTTAGAAACGTTGCAACTTTAGCAGAAGTGTCGTGCTTGTTTAAAGGTGATTTTGACCCACTTAAAAGCATCCAATTGTAATTCTAAAGGTTGAGCTGAGTAGCCCTCTGTGTCTACTTTCCAACTCACCTTGAAATTTGAGAAAAAACCCACATGAAGACCTCCAAAACTTGATTTTCCCAACCTCACTCCAGAAGCGTCGCACCTGGTCAAAAACACTGGAAGAAGCATGAAAAAGAGGCATTTTTTTTGCTTTTTCTCCACAACCAAGGAGTGTCATGAAAAAAAACATACCTGATATGAAATGTGCAAGTGAAATTACATCCAACCATGTAAGCCAGTCTTCAATTGAGTGCCCGGAGAGAAAGCATCACGCTGCTGCCCAACACTTCTGTGGAGACCAATTTTCCTGAATTTTTAGAAAACAAATTCTACAAAAATAGGGCTTAAATATGGATCATATATCGCTAACCATAATTTTTTTTGAAAAAATGAGATATTTTTTTGTTCTTTGGTATGCTATGAACAAAAACCTCCTCCCATTTTCTAAAATACTTTCCCATTTGCTCATAATCCAAGTTTGAATTTGATCGCTAAAAATTTGCAGAAGTGTAGCGCACTCTGAGCAGAAGCGTTGCTTCTACTTTGAGAGGGAATTTGGAGGCCTTACCAGAGTATTTTTGGGCTGAAATATGTATTTTTGGAAATCTTAGGATGTATGCTACAAAATAGACTCAACAAGCACTACAAAACCATACTCCAAACCCCTAAAAAAATTACTTGAAGACAACCTATTCAAAAGTGCAGTGAATGACCTAGAGTAACTATATTTTTGGAATTTATCTCAAATCATAACACCTGTGCATAAAATGAAGGATATTTTTTTTTTTTGACCTATGATTGACAAAAAATATTTCACGTTTTTCATCTCCATTACTTTATAAACTAACTTTGAAGAAAAAATATCCCTGTGTGCAATGTAAACCCTAGCAAATGATCACAAAGCTCTTAAAATTATGCCATGGGTTTGAGTTGGCTCAAACCTGGAATGGTGGCCTCCCTTATGAATCTTATTTTATTCCTCCATGGTTTTTGTCAACAAATTGAAACCCTAGCTGGATGAAATGGATAGGGTAGGTGTAGAATTAAGAAAAGAGGGGATAGTGGTGGGGTAGATTTAGGGACAGAAATGGGGTGGAAGGAAGCTAGGGAAAAATCCCCAAAAAATTAAGGAGGTAGGGTGATGATTTTCCAATAGGATGCAAGTGAAATTTCTGGAAATGGGCTTGAGGAAGGTGCCCAAAAGGTCAAAAGACAAGGTTTCACTATTTTTTCTGCCAAAATGTAGTAAAAATTAGGGTTTTAATGAAATTGATGGAAAATAGCGCTATGAGTGATAGGAGATGTTAGGGTATGTAGGGTATCAGCAAAACCACTCATTTTCTGATGAATTTTGACTTGAGAGATGTATGGAGGTGTCCACTTAATGTTTAGGAGGTGTATGAACCCTTGTGCAGTGGTTTTGAACCTTGGAGAATTGATTTTAAGCTCAAAAACAAAAAAACGTAGTGCATGCTAGAAACGTAGCGCAACACCTGTGCAGCACCTCCAGAAGTGTAGCACAGGTAGTGGTTGCACAAATTTGCTTATTTTTCTTCAACCCTTGGAAGTTGTGGAGTATGATGGTGAGAAGACAGGATCGCTTTACTTATTTCCCTATCTTTGCTAACTCCCTATGAAAATGACTTGCATGGTTAAAATGAGATTTTGTTCGCCTTCTTTTATGACATAATTTACTCTTATGGTGGGGAAAAAAATGAGACCTAGACTCTAACCTTGATGAAGGTGTGATGAATGACCTAAGACTCTAGATTATTGATGGATGGAATGACCTCTAAGACAATAATGACCATGAATGGAGTGTAGGGAGTAGAATTTCAAACCTAGACATATTCAGTGAACAAAATTTTATTTGAAAACTGACTTTGAAACATAAAATTTTTACCTAGGACCACAGTTACTAAGAAAATTTGAGAGTACATTTGATCATTTAACATTTTGACACTAACAGAACCAAAAAATATCCTTCTAATAGATTCAACCATCTATCTACAGTGTCTACATCTATTTGTCCCTCAAATATGGTAATTTCGAAGTTAACTTGTACATTAAAAGGAGTGGTGCCTTTAGAGTGGCATCGCCTGTGGGTAGCTGTTGAAGGATTTGGAAAAATTTATCCATAATCACGTTCCTTTTCTTTCGAGGGCCTCCTCGAGAAATATTTTGATATGATCTCCTGCTTCCTTGTCTTTATTTTCCTCTTCCATAGGAGGTCGTCGGGGTTTGCGATGCTGATCTTGCAAAGGTTCAACCAGATCGAGCCCTAGCATGCAAAGAAAGATAGAGAAAGAGTATAATACTCTGATATCAATGATACGGATTTATGAAAGAATGCAATATAATACAAAAATAAACATAAACACAAATATGCAACAGGAAATATACTTATTTTCATTAATATCAAATAACTGAAATAAGCTTACAGACAGAATGGAAATAAACTAGCTTGGGCGATGGGAGCTTATCTATGAGAAGAGATGTGGTGGCTACATCCTTTGAACTATGTTACGGTGAGGCTCAAGGAAATTTTTAATATTTAACAACATGGGAAAACCCTAACCCCAAGAGATGGAACACCAAAAGTTTGTGGGCCCCATTGGAGTTAGTTGGGCAACCAAATTCCCGGGGTCGTAACTTGGTCATATTATCTCCGTTTGGCACATATGATTTATCATCGGAAAGATATATCTGAGTACTATAGAATTTTTTACAGGCCCTCACATATGGCTACGAGCCCATTGCAAACCTCAAAAAAACTCCGTTTAGGGGGGGGGGGGATTTCTATGGAAGTTTAGGACCCGAAAAAAACTGCTAAAGATAGTAAATGTTGCTATAAACAAGGAAAATGGTGAAACTGAATGGAGGTATAGGTGGAATAGTGGGTGTCCACCAATATCCACCTATGTCAAGTAAATAGCTACATTCTTGGGAGGAAAACCTACATGCAAACAAGGAGGGCACACTTTCAAAGCACGAAGGGGAGTCAAGGGTCATTCAAGGCTTTGTAGTGCACTCATGCACTCAAACAAGAGACAAAACACCATCAAGGATGTAAAGGCACACTCTAAAGGGATGAAGGAGTGATTTTTTAGGCCTTCAGGCCTTCATGGTGTGCTCATGTGCTCAAAGAGTCAGAGAGGGCACACTAGCTCACTCCGAAGAGATGAAGGGACAAATCTTCGGGCCTTCAAGCCTTAAGGGTGCACTCTTGTGCTTAAGGGTAAGGAGGGTGCACCAACGCATGCCAAAAGGACAAATGGAAAACATTCAAGCCTTTGGGGTGCACTCATGCACTCATGGAGGGTGAATTTCTTCGTGATGAAGGAATGCACTCAAGAGGAAAACTTGTCTTTTCTGGGTGCATTTTTCAGAATTGATCGAGCTTCGGGTTTTAAAAGTGTGCTTTTGCAAAGGAAAGATCAAGGAAAATTATAACATCAAGATTTCATAATGGAAATGAGAGGAATAAAGATCTGCAATATTTTATGGATTTTGACGCACTCATGGTTAGAAGGTAAAGGGTCAAGGAACATGCAAAGTTTTAGACCGCGACAACAAATTAAGGCTTGTAGAAACAAGATTGAATGGAAAAGCCTTTAAATAAACTAATAAATAAATAAATTTAAATAAATAAATAAAATAAATAAATAAACAAATAAATAAATAAAATAAAAATAAAAAATTGCCAGTAAGGAAAGCAAGATCGACAGTGAAATCATGAAATGAAATCAATAGATTCAACATGCAAAAATTACTTGTAGCACATATTGACAAAGAGTTTCTTGATCTACATATGTTCACCCAACCCAGATGAGAATGATTAGATGGGTTAATTTAAAAGAGATTACATGCAAAAATATTTCATACATGCTCGCCACTTATCGATAAATGAATACATTAGTTGAAGGAAGTTAAGTGGGCTGCTATTTTCTAGGAGTGCGCAAACATGCAACAAAAAAAATTATGCATGAATTCAAAAAGGGTGCACGTCTTCAACACAAAGGAATGTGCTCAAGGAGGGCGCAGTTGTTAAGATTTAAGGAGTGCACTCAAGTAGGGTGCACTTCTTCAGCCCAAAGGAGTGCGCTCAACACAAGAGCATGTCTTCGTTAACTAGAAGTGTGTTTTTGCCTCTAAGGGCACCTCTCTTGCCTTTGTTTTTTTTTTCTTTTTTCTTTTGAGTGCTTTTAGAGCATGTGCATGGTGAGAAGGCTAGTTCGTAAGTCAAGAAAAGTCATAATTCCACCTAACCATGGGTTAGATAACACAAGCACTTCTAAGGGTTAGGTGTTGCCACTTAGGAAACATTGACTTAGGAGGATGCAACACTAGGATAAAAAACACAAATAAAAAATCAAACAACATGATGACACTAAGGGGCTTGAAACGACAATTCATGTAGGCTCCAAATTTTACTTAGGCTAAAATTTTGGAGGGTCATTATCACAACGACAACAAAAACCATAACAATGACTATGAAAATAAAGATCATAAACAATGATGGAATCAAACCACACCAAGATGTTTGGAAATTATCATTCATTCCAAAGTCAAACAAAGAACTTCTCTGTTACAAAAAGTATTTATCTTCCACCCTATGGATCACATCTCCTCCTCTGTTCAAAATGAGGAGGTTAGATATAAAAAATTCATGTTGCAGTCATATCCTCTATAACTAATACTATATCATTAAAAAATAATTGATTTATTTTGTTTGTTTTTGTTTCAGCCGGATAGCCAATTAGAAATCAACAAGTAACCAGAGACAATCACTGACAAGAGAACTGTTGGTAGCAGGTTCCAATTTTAGGAAAATGCATCCCATGAGCATAGCAATAATATATCTTATCAACACATTCACCTGTGATAAATATAAAAATCAGTTAAGAAAACAATATAAGATGAGATAAGGAAGTTACATAATTTATAATTTTGTAACATCTTGTAGTGAGGTAACCAATACGTAAGAATGTATTTGTGTGTACAATTTGTAATTATGTGTAAGTAAGTAATTTCTTTTATTGGTAAATCTGAATGGTGATACAATGGCCTTTGTGACAGTTGCTTATAAAAGCATTGACTGGTCACGAAGGAATTGGGTCATGTCTTTTGACCATAACCCTTTTATAAATATTAATGATAATATTAACTAAATAAATATGTATTTGTTTATTATTATTATTATTATTATATATACTATTTATATTATTAATTATTTGATTATTTGTTTATGAATTAATTATTCATAACGTTTCCACCCGATTTAAAGATGTTTTTTCCTTAAAGCATAATAAAAATGGTTTCCTCTAGTTGAACATGCTTCTATGGAATGACATCTATTTTCTTTGACTTGTTTATATTTTATGAGTTGGTGACATTTTGATATGAATCTGCAGCTTCCTTGAAGTTGGATGCATTAACATCATGTAAGTTATAGTGTCATCCTTGCCAATTAAACTCCATGAATTGTTCTTCAAGGCATATATTATATATTCCTAATTGCATAAACCATTATGCACCTAGCACTATATCCATTTCCTTGAGTGGTAGGGCATACAAATATGTTTGTAGCTCTAGTTTTGTATCTGAATTGAAACTTTATGACATTCTCTTATCTATTTGAACTTTTTCCTAGTGGAAATAGTCATGCTTAGGTACTTTATTGGGAATATACAAAGAACAAGTTGTTTAGAAAGATCAATGTTTATACAATTGTGAGTACTGCGAGAATCTACAAGTATATTGACCATTTTCTGCCTCTCTTAAGCCCCTTAAGCTTCATGGTTTTAGGTCATAACCTTCTTATCATGTTTTTTTGATAGAGTAGTAGGCTTAATGTTATTTCTTCTTGGAGATTGGTTTCTCTGCTTCTGAAGGTGTTGTGGAACATATGTTGTAGTGACTTGTTGTTTTTGACCCATTGAAGAATTTCTTTCTTCATCCTGATTTTGTAGGAGATTGTAGATAATGATGCTTCCTCGGAATTTGAATCCTCACTATGTGACAATGATTTATTCATCACGTTATTCTACTTCATCTTTCTTCCCATATACTATTTTATAGTAGTGTAAGTATGTGTATTCACACATAGAACCCAATTTTATCCACACTTGGGAAAATTATTTTTCTTTTTTGCCCTTTTCTCTAACTCATTACTCGAAGTGTCTGATTCCTTTTCAAATTCATAAGTATACAATTTTTCGTTAATGCATCTGTGTCCTGATGTCCATTTGTCTCCACAATACCTACATTTTTTTTACTCCTTTTTACCTTCATATTTTTGTTGGGGTTCATCTTCCTTGAATGATGACAATTTGTACTTATGCTTTTGTTTAATGATTTTTGCTGCATGTATCTCTTGTTCAATAGTTTTGGGTTTGTACAACTTCAATTATGCATGGATATACTCCTTAATTTCAAATTTATACATTTTAAGTAGTTGTTCATCTGTAAATCCTTTTTGTCGTGTAGCTAATACTTCCCATTCATGGGTGTATTCGCTTACATACCCTTTTTGTTTGAGATGAACAATGTTTTCATAGACATCATCTTATTATTCTTCATAAAACCTTTTCAGCAAAGCATCCACAATTTTTTTCAAGAGAAATTAACAAGCTTCACATTTTATGAACCACCATAGGAACCAATCATATGCCTCAACTTCAAAATTGTTGGTTGCGGTCATGATTTTATCTCATTCTCCTATTGGTGGGTTTGATTCAAAAATGGATTCCATTTTATTAACCCACACAATAACACCTCCATGGTATTTTCCATCATATTCTAGGAGCTCCTTAATTTGTTGATAGTATTTTTCTAGGAATTTTGTATATTATTGACTACCCGAGAAGTGTATTTGCGACATTTGCGGAATTTCATGACGCGTTTGTGGAATTTCATGATTTGGGAAATCTTCTCTTTCTAGAGTCTTGGGAATTTGTGTTGGTTCTTGAGAAATTAAAGCATTAAAAAATGAATTAACCATTCCCATTAACTAGTTATGCATTCTTAGAAATGTTCTCTTAATGTTATCTTCTTCTTTTTCTTATCACTTGCTAATTGCTCTTGAGTTACAATAATCCTTTTTTTTACCTTCTCCTAATTCTGCCTACTTATTTTCAACATTGTTGAGGTGATGACATGCTTTATCGAGTTATTCTTCATATTTTTTGGTGTCATCATTATTATTCCCCATTTTCACTAAGTCTTTCTTCTTGGAAGAACAATATTTTTTTTTAATTAATTAATTATATGATTTTAACTATATATATATATATATATTATTATATATTATTATTATATTTGTATAACTATGTTAATAGTTATAAGGCCTATGCTTCCAAAAAGGGAAGAATCAATTTTTTGAAGGGTGTGACGGTTTGTGGAGCGGAACAAAAAACGACGTGGCGATTTGACCCAATAAATGGTGGGGAATAGAAAAATGAGCCACGAGGATGGAAATGAATTATTGACCAGTTGTGATTGGATGATATAGATAGTGAGCATGTGTGGACAGGGTAACACACAACGACAGAGGATGGGTGGACCATCGTTGAGGCAACAACAAAGCCACATGGGGGATAAGGGTTAGAAAAAATGAAATAATGTCTAGAATGTGACGTAATGGTGTATGGTGATGAGAATAGGATCTTGCGACTAATGGGTAGCACGCATAACTATATAGGTATGACGTCATGGGAACAGGTGAGCAACAATGGTAAATGATGCAGGGGCATTGGACACTAGCCAACAATGTAGGAATTTGTTTCCACATGCTGTGGCCAGGAGGGTTTGAGAACAGTTGAATTGTGACAGCTAGGTGTCAATACCCAGCTGATTGTTTCATTTAGAGTAGTTAGAGAGGTAGAATTCGAATAGCTTTAGATTAAAGCCATCTGTCTTATTTATTTTTCAAATAATTGTAATGAGGCTCTTGAATTTCCATAACGGTCCTCACAGAGGAACTGAAAGGACATATGTTTATGTATATAAATGAATTCCCTCGGATGCATTGAGGGGGGAGGAGAGGAAGAGATTCCTGCAATAAAATCTGTGTATAAGCAATTTCTTCCTGTCGAATGAATTTCAATTTCCGTCGATTATATATTGTCTTGGAATGATAATAGTGAGAAAATTCGGTTGATTGCGAAGTGATTGTGTATTGGAAATTCCGTCCTCTGTCTTGAATTCTTGTAATTTGTCGGATAACCTTGTGAAGTTAACCCCAACCCCGGGCGAGGTCTGTATAGTGAGTACTGGTGGTAGAACTCTGTTTATGGTAGTGGAATTCCCACGGAAATAAAGAATTATGGTTGATTGCGTTAATTGAATTCCCCAACCGGAGGTAGCAAACCTGAGTTAATGAAGAGGAGGATCGTACAGCTAGCGTGAACCATAGTTAAACACTGTAGAGAAACCACAAGTGGTTTTGGAAGGCGGATTGCCCCATTCCGCACTGGTTTCGCAGCCTAAGTGGTATTTTCCGAAACGGAGCGATTCCATACAGGAATCGACACGTGGCATTGGAACTGTTTCAATACCGCCCGTTAACCTGCGCCTTCGCGAGTTAAATCTCATATCAGGGTGGCAAGCGAAATCAAAGAGAACCGTTGATCCAGGAGAGGGCCATCGGACGGTGCCTATGTACCGAAGATATGCGAAGTCTAACGAAATAGCTGGAGGATTAGTTAATGTACGTCGCGGCGTTTGATTGGTTGTTGATTATGTTATGTGGACCCGGTCCAAAAGTTTGTTATAAATTTTGGTTCCAAGCATGGTGTATAAATATAAAGCGGAATATTTAATTATTATAAAGTGCCGGGATTCTATACAAGGCGCGTGGAATATACATTTAACGTGTGAATTTATAAACCTTGGTTATAAATTTTGGGGATATCTATATATATACCAGTGGGAAATTATAATATAACATTCGGTAGTTGTGAATACGTTTATTTGTCAATTTCTTTGAAATTGATAAATAAATATAAAGGAAGATAAAAAGAGACACGTGGGCAATCCAAGAGGAAAAGCTGACATAGCCATGAAGCTGTTGACCATCCCTCCATTGGGCGTTGACCTTTGCTGAGCTGCGTCATTTGTGGTATCAGAGCCATTTTTTAAATTGTTTCGCAGAAAGCTGACATGGTAGTCCAAGTTGGTAGAGGTGCTGGCAGAAGAAGACCTGTTGCCAACGCAGAGGTGTTGGGGATGTTGCAGAGGGTCGAGGCCAGAATGGATGCCATGGAGCGAAGACAGACCGGGGATCCTGAAGACACCAGTGAACCAGAAATGGAAGAATCTGAAGAAAATGTTGAAATTCCTCCTGACATGAGGCTCCTTAGAACTGTTCTGGGATCTGCAGTTAAGCCCAGAATTGAAGTGTCAAGCTATGTAGGGGAGCTGAATCCAAAAGAGCTGGTAGACTAGATAAATGAACTGAACAAGTGCTTTGATTATGAATAAATAAGTGAAGATAAAAAGGTCAAGTTTGCAGTGACAAAGCTGAAGGGACATGCTGCACTTTGGTGGGATGGAGTGCAGGCAGAAAGGAGGAGAGTTGGCAAGCAACCTATCAAGAGCTGGACCAGAATGATGGCTAATTTGAAGGGTAAATTCCTGCCTAGTGATTACCAGCTGACATTGTATAGACAAATGCAGAACCTGAGACAGAGGTTGCTGACAGTAAAAAAATGCACAGAGGAGTTCTACAGAGTGAGCATAAGAGCTGGGCAGTTCCAAGACACACCAGAGAAGATTTCCAGATATGTGAATGGTCTAAAGCTGGAGATCCAAGATTAAATTGGTCTCTTGTCTCCTAAGACAGTGGAAGAGGCATACCAGATGGCCTTGAAAGCAGAGGAGAAACTCCTGAGAAAATAGTCTGCCAAGAAGAGGGGTACTTTCTGTGGGAAGGGAAGTCAGGGTGGTAGAGGAAAGCCTACACCCAGGGATGGAGCTAATAGTAGCTAACCTCAGAATGAATCTACAAAGGAGGATGCAAGTGGTAGAAGGGGTCCTTACAGAGGAAAAGGAAGAGGAGGCAGAGACAGAGGCAGAGGTAGAGAATTGAGGTGTTATAGATGCCAGCAGGTGGGACATAAGCACTATGAGTGTCCAGAGAATGTGGGTGCTGGTCCAAGAAATGTTGTTGTTGCCCAGGTTGAAGAAGAAGCAGAAATTGAAGAAAAAATTCTTCCAAAGAGGGGAGAGTCCTTGGTGGTTAATAAGGTCCTGTTGAAACAAACCAAAGAAGTCACTGAACCTGCACAAAGGAAGACTTTGTTTAGGAGCATATGCAAAGTCCAAGGGAAATGCTGCCAGCTAATCATTGATAGTGGCAGCATAGACAATTTGGTTTCCACTGAGGTGATAGAAAAAATGAAGCTGAAGACTAGGGAGCACCCCACTCCCTACAGGGTGTCCTGGCTGCATAAAGGGCACCAGCTGGTTGTGAAAGAACAGTGTGAAATAGAGTTGCAAATGGGAAATTACAAGGACAAGGTTTTGTGTGATGTAATGCCCATGGATGTGTGTCATATGCTGCTGGGTAGACCTTGGCAGTTTGACAGAGCAGCAGTGCATGATGGCAAGAAGAACACTTACAAGTTCTTCAAAGATGGGGTACATCATATATTGATTCCCATGGAAGAAGGAGAGCCATCCAGCAGAGTGATTGATCCAAAGACCTTGTTGCTAAGCGGGAAGGAATATCTGCAGCAGATAGAAGAAGAAGAGGTAAGCTTTGCTTTAGTTTGCAAACCAAAAGTAGTCCTTACTTCTACAAAGATTTCTGATTTGCCAATAGAAATCCAAGAGATGTTAGATGATTACTGTGACATTGTTGTGGATGATTTACCTGATGAGCTGCCACCTGTGAGGAAGATCAACCATCAGATATATTTTATCCCTGGTTCAAATCTGCCAAATAAGGCAGCCTACAGAATGACCCCCAAGGAAAATGAAGAAATCAGGAGACAAGTACATGAACTGGTGGACAAAGGACTGATCAGAGAAAGTTTGAGTCCATGTGCAGTACCAGCAGTATTGAGCCCAAAGAAAGATGGAGGCTGGAGGATGTGTACTGATTCCAGAGCAATTAATAAGATCACAATCAGGTACAGATTCCCTTTACCTAGAATTAAGGATTTGATGGAATGTTTGAGTGGTGCTAAATATTTCTCAAAGATAGATTTGAAGAGTGGATACCATCAGATTAGGATAAGAGAGGGTGATGAGTGGAAAACTACCTTTAAAAAAAATGAAGGGTTGTATGAATGGATGGTAATTCCTTTTGGGTTGTCAAATGCACCTATCACTTTTATGAGACTTATGAATGAAGTATTGAAAGAGTTCATTGGTAAATTTGTGAGAGTATATCTGGATGATATATTAGTTTTCAGCAGAACTAAAGAGGAACATTTAAGGCATCTTAATCATGTTTTGAAGAAGCTGCACCAAGAGAAACTATTGATAAATTTGAAGAAATGCTCATTCATGAAGGAAGAGTTGGTGTATTTGGGGTTTTTTGTTTCTGCAGAAGGATTAAAGATGGACCCAGAGAAAGTCAAGGCAATTATGGAGTGGCCTTCACCCAGGAATGTTTTTGAGGTAAGAAGTTTCCATGGACTTGCTAGTTTTTACAGAAATTTTATAAGAAACTTCAGTAAGATCAATGCACCCATAATTGAGACCATAAAGAAGAGCCAACAGCCATTTAGGTGGACTGTTGAAGCAGCAATAAAATTTAAAGTTTTGAAGCAAAAGATAACAGAGAAGCCTGTTTTGATTCTGCCTGATTTTACTAAACCATTTCAAGTGAAATGTGATGCTAGTGGGGAAGCCATTGGAGCTGTGTTGAGTCAGGATGATAGGCCTGTGGCATATTTTAGTGAAAAGTTGAATGACACCAGGAGAAATTATTCCTCTTATGAGAAGGAATTCTATGCAATTGTTCAAGCATTGAAGAAGTGGAGGCATTATTTGATGTCCAGAGAATTTGTATTGTATTTTGATAATCATGCTTTGCAGTATATTGTACAACAGCCCAAGTTGAAGCATAAGCATGCTAAATGGGTTGAGTATCTCCAAAGTTTTCATTTTGTTTTGAAACATATAAGTGGCCAAGCCAATAAACTAGCTGCTGCTTTGAGTAGGAGGCATTTGCTTGTTCAAGAGACTAATTTTGAAGTTGCAGGATTCGATTTTCTCAAAGAATTGTATAAAACAGATTCTGATTTTAAAGAAGCATTTAAAGCATTAGTAACCCTGTCCTAACAGATAGAAGTCAGTGGCTGGATTTTTTTCTACATGAAGACTTGTTATTCAGAAAGAACCAACTGTGTATACCAAAATGTTCCATGAGAGAAAATTTGATTAAGGAGAAACATAGTGGTGGACTTGCTGAACACTTTGGTACTGAAAAGACTTATGAGCAGCTGAGTCACTTTTATTTCTGGCCCAAGATAAGAGCATAAGTGGACAAGTTTGTGAAGAATTGCAAGATTTGTCAATATGCCAAAGGAAGGAGCCAGAATGCAGGATTGTACACTCCCTTGCCTATTCCGGACAGGCCTTGGGACATGGTGAGTATGGATTTTTTTCTAGGATTGCCCAAGACTTGGAGAGGGAATGATACAGTCTTTGTTGTGGTGGATAGATTCTCCAAAATGGCACATTTTATTCCATGTTATAAAACCAGTGATGCCACCCATGTTGCTAACTTGTTTTTCAAAGAAGTTGTTAGATTGCATGGGTTGCCCAGGAGTATTGTTTCAGACAGAGACACCAGATTTGTGGGTCACTTTTGGAGGACATTGTGGAAGAGACTTGGTACCAAACTGAGTTTCAGCTCAGCTTATCATCCTCAGACTGATGGACAAACTGAGGTAGTGAATAGGAGTCTGGGAAATTTGTTGAGAAGTCTTGCAGGAGAACATCCCAAGCAGTGGGATCATATCTTGCCCCAGGCAGAATATGCATATAATGATTCACCAAACAGAAGCACAGGGCAGAGTCCATTTCATATTGTTTATGGAATGCACCCCAGAGGAATATCAGAGTTAAGAAATCTTGGAAGAGCAGAGTTAAGGAGTGCAGATGGTGAGGAATTTGCTTCAGAGATCCAGGCCATACATGAACAAGTGAAACAGAAATTACAGGGCAGCAGCATCAAATACAAAAGCAGAGCAGACTTGAGCAGAAAGGAAGTCCATTTTGAAGTAGGAGATCAGGTTTTGGCACACTTGAGAAAGGAAAGGTTCCCAAAGAAACAATACAACAAATTGAAGTTCAAAAAGATTGGGCCATGCAAGATACTTAGGAAGTTTTCTGCAAATGCTTATGAGATTGAATTGCCACCTGATGTTGGAATATATCCCATTTTTAATGTTGCAGATTTGTACAAGTATGAAGATGTTGGTGCAGAAGAAGGATCAGCAGACAAGGAGCAGATTGAGTGGAAAGAGCAGCTACCTCCAGCCCAGCCATTGCAACCAGAAAAGATATTGGACAAAAGAGTATTCAGGAAGACCAGAGGACAAGAGTACTTCTAGTACTTGATCAAATGGAAGGATAAGCCAGAGGAGGATGCCACTTGGATGACTGAAGGAATGTTGCAGAAGATAGACAGATTAGTGGAGGAGCTCATGGACAGGAGCCATGAAGAAGATTGCCCTCGGGAGTCTGATGCAGGGGCATTGGACACTAGCCAGCAATATAGGAATTTTTTTCCACATGCTGTGGCCAGGAGGGTTCACGAAAAGTTGAATTGTGACAGCTAGGTGTCAATACCCAGCTGATTGTTTCATTTAGAGTAGTTAGAGAGGTAGAATTCGAATAGCTTTAGATTAAAGCCATCTGTCTTATTTAGTTTTCAAATAATTGTAATGAGGCTCTTGAATTTCCATAACGGTCCTCGCAGAGGAACCGAAAGGACATATGTTTATGTATATAAATGAATTCCCTCAGATGCATTGAGGGGGGAGGAGAGGAAGAGATTCCTGCAATAAAATATGTGTATAAGCAATTGCTTCCTGTCGAATGAATTTCAATTTCCGTCGATTATATATTGTCTTGGAATGATAATAGTGAGAAAATTTGGTTGATTACGAAGTGATTGTGTATTGGAAATTCCGTCCTTTGTCTTGAATTACTGTAATTTGTCGGATAACCTTGTGAAGTTAACCCCAACCCCGGGCGAGGTCTGTACAGTGAGTACTGGCGGTAGAACTCTGTTTATGGTAGTGGAATTCCCGCGGAAATAAAGGATTACGGTTGATTGCGTTAATTGAATTCCCCAACCGGAGGTAGCAAACCTGAGTTAATGAAGAGGAGGATCGTACAGCTGGCATGAACCATAGTTAAACACTGTAGAGAAACCACAAGTGGTTTTGTAAGGCGGATTGCCCAATTCCGCACCGCTTTCGCAGCCTAAGTGGTATTTTCCGAAATGGAGCGATTCCATACAGGAATCGACACGTGGCATTGGAACTGTTTCAATACCGCCCGTTAACCTGCGCCTTCGTGAGTTAAATCTCGTATCAGGGCGGCGAGCGAAATCAAAGAGAATCGTTGATCCAGGAGAGGGCTATCAGACGGTGCTTGTGTACCGAAGATGTGCGAAGTCTAACGAAATAGCCAGAGGATTAGTTAAGGTATGTCGCGGCGTTTGATTGGTTGTTGATTATGTTATGTGGACCCGGTCCAAAAGTTTGTTATAAAGTTTGGTTCCAAGCATGGTGTATAAATATAAAGCGGAAGATTTAATTATTATAAAGTGTCGGGATTCTATACAAGGCGCGTGGAATATACATTTAACGTGTGAAGTTATAAACCTTGGTTATAAAGTTTGGGGATATCTATATATATACCAGTGGGAAATTGTAATATAACATTCGGTAGTTGTGAATACGTTTATTTGTCAATTTCTTTGAAATTGATAAATAAATATAAAGGAAGATAAAAAGAGACATGTGGGCAGTCCAAGAGGAAAAGCTGACAGAGCCACGAAGCTGTTGACCATCCCTCCATTGGGCGCTGACCTTTGCTGAGCTGCGTCAGTAAAATTGGAATACTTTGACCAATGATGCAGCATAATAGGAATAAGGTTGTCCCCCCTTAGAGTAAACCATGACGGATAGGTTGACAGTCAAACAACGATGAACACAGGCGGAAATGAGCAATCGAGAAAAAATTTGAACAATGATGGTTGGACGGAAAACATTTTGGATGCAGAAGTGCAGAGAACATGAAAATGAACCAACAATGGAATGATAGGGAGACTTGCGGTGATGAACAACAAACAAAAATGTAAGTGGATGATGTAGAACGTGGATTTTATAACAATGTAACGAACAAGGTTCAAATACTCAAAGGAATCATTTTGTACATAAGAATGTATTTGTGTGTACATTGTTTAATTATGTGTAAGTAAGTAATTGTTTTTATTAATAAATATGAATGATGATACAATGACCTTCATGATGGTTGCTTATAAAATAATTGACTGGTCATGAAGGAGTTGGGTCATGTCTTTTGGCCATAAACCCTTTCATAAATATTAATGATTAAATTAACTAATTAAATAAATAATTCTTATTATTACATATACTATTTATTTATTATTTATTTAACTATTTTTTATGAATTAATTATTCAGAACACATTTATTTTTATTTTTAGAAAGTTAAAAAATACAAATAAAAATCATACATTATGAACAGTTTGCAAGAAATAACAAACTAAGACTTTATTTAGTACACTTTGACTCTAGAGATATTACCAACTTTACTAGACTTGCAAATTTCACTCTGAGTTGTGTACATCTCCCTTGTGAAATTTCAACAAATATGGCGAATTATTGCTACCTCAAATTTTCATGATGGTTGCAAACAATTCTAAGTTGTTGATTTTTCCTAGTCAACTACTTAATTTGATCAGTTAGTTGTGGAATAGTTACAAGGTGTTGTTGGTGCCAATACATGTCCAATAGAGCTTCAAAGGCAATTTTTTCTTTCTTGCTATTCATTTCAAGTGCAACATTGACATCACATGGAGTGTCTGCTTGTCGATAGACTCAAGTTTTACTTTCCCAAGTAGGGATTCCTAGAGATCAATAATATTTTTATCAGAAGGGAGTGTTTTCTTACTATGCCACATTTAATAAATTATTCTATTTAATAATTTTTCCTTTATATGTGTGTTATTATCCTGCCTTGACTGATTGTTTGTGTATTCATTTGCAGGTTCCGGATTAAAACAATCCAACTGGGGTTTTTCCCTCACAATTTCAAGCTTATCCTGCCAAGTAGATTTCCTTCGAACCTCGTTATGCTCTACAATAATTTTTCTACTTTTGCTACAACATGATTTAATGTTTTCATGTTTTAAAGCCTCATTGCTGTTTTTAAGAAAAAAATATTGTTTTTGGACTCGACTCAGGGTCACTAGTGTGTAAATTGTCACCTAAAGACTCAAAGAGAGTGTTACCGGGCATGGAACTGGGGTTTTAATAGACCTGATATTGAATTCCCATGATGGGAGGGTTTCCATGAAAACCACTTCTTACCATAAATGCTTCGAAATCCAACCCCAATTTACCGAGCTGGTATTTAACTAAAATAGTAATAAGACCATGATGGAAAAACATCTTTAAGCCTCAAAGTGATGTTTCTGATACGTTGAGGACATTTTAACCTGAGACATATAAAGAAAATGAGGCAAATTTAATGGATACCCCAAAAAGGCCACCAATAACCTGATATGGTAAAGGAAAATGAGGCTAAAATGATCTTCACAGGTGATATATGTTTGTAAAAACAACATCATATCCGTCCAATGGGGTTTCAAGTAAGAAATAGGCATACCTTTAATATTGTACGTGTATCCCTCTTTCGCCAATATTTTCTTCCATGGAATATCATTTATCCTCCAAGTTTTTGACCAAATTTCACCTTCCAATGGCAGTTCAGTAGCCTATGAAATAAACTCAACATCGACTGTAAACTCAAGGTCTTCGATTTTAACCTTATGGCCATCAAAATAAATTTCAAATGCCTCAATGACTGCTTGGTTATAACCCAAAAAACTTAAGAAATTCAAATCATCTGACTGCCCAAAAAAATTTGGAACAATCATCATATGCTTCCAACAAATCAGTGCATGTTGTTTCAATGTGTTTAGCTTGAGACATGAGTGGGCATGGCCTATAGTTAGACCAAGTTCAACATTGAACTATAAAACCTTGAAAACCCTAACCCTTTGACAAAGAAACAAACCAAAAGAGAATGTCGAAGACTAAAGTGGAGTAACCCTCGAAAATTGTTACTAATCATTCTTTCAAAATGAGGTACAACTGTGACATGTTCAAACTTTTTCATCCATCAAATAACTATAGGTGGCAAGGATCAATTATTCAAGTGACAACACCAACTTTGATAACCTAGCCATAATCATTGTTTGCCCTTGAGATGTGCATATCAAAAATTCGAGAGAGTTCGACCCACAAGTCTAAAGTCACACCATGTTTAATTACCATATTCATTTTTCCCATCGAAACTATCAACAATATATATTGTTAGGAGTATATAATATGTTAGGTTATATAACCTATTAATAATCATATGTGACTAATAAAGGTTAGGCCTAAGTTTTGGGAACCCAATTATTATAAAATGAATAGGTTATCGAATAAATTCTCCATTATATGTTAACATATATAATTTATATCTTTGAACAAATTATTATAGTTAGACCAAAAATAATTTGAAAAGCATTAAAAATAGACTGTTACAAAATTTCTCAAATTTTGTAATGGTATTTTTATTTTAATATGAATGTTCAAATACACATAAAACTGATAACTTGTAGGATAATATTAAAAGTTCTAGCAATGAGGCTAATGCATAAAAATCCATCACCAATAAATAAAGACATAAAATCTAACCAATATCCTTGGGTAAAACGAAAATAATTCTTAGAACCAGAAGATATATACAAGCAATCTAAAATCCAAAAAGAGTAGAGAGGGGCCCATATCATCAAGGAATGAATGAGTGGGAAGCCTTCCAATATTAATATACATTAAAATTGTTAAAATCTACAAAGAATGTGATAACTCTCATCATTTAATATTTAATTCAATATTTACAAATATTTTGGGATTGTATTAGTCTTCTAGATGCCTTATGGCAGTATATTGGTACATTTCATAGACTATTTAGTAGTGATCACTACCAGCATATGTAACATGTAACTTATCTTTTAATGAAAAGTTACGAATTTTTCCTTTGTGAAAAAAAAATTCAATATTTACAAAATATTCAAATTCTAATAATTAAAATGGCTTGAAAATATTTTATTTATTTGCAAAGGAAAAAATTTACATTGAATGTAATAGCTATTCTGTTTATGGGATTTTATTTTAGCATTTCAATTATTAATGTAAAATTTCAATTGTAATTTAGTAATCACATAAAAAATGCACAATGGAGTTTCTTACAATAAAATGGATAAGTTTTTCACAAATATAAATGTACATGATATTCATATGCTTACATTATTGAAACAATTTAAATATCCTTAGTATATCCTTAATGCTTGCCACTTATTAATTTCTTTTTGGAGTGTATAACTTGAGAAAATGTTTACACCTCAAGGGATTTAATCCCACTCCATTCATAATTAGATGGATCTAATATGGTGAGTAAATATATTCAACTCTACATCCATTTTAAAGTATGGATATAATCCAAGTTCCTAGCTGCAATGCTTATTTATTTATTGATAGTTCATCCACTAACTTCCACTATATTGTCCCTCTCCCTTTACATCTAAGAGCTATAAAATTTATGGTAATTATTAATCTCTCAATGTATCCCATATTTCAAATAAATGTAATGATTTATGTATAAATACAAAATTCCCTCTTCATATAATAGATCATCACATATCCTTGTTGATGATCTATTATTTTCATCTTATCTATGTTTTATCTACGTTTTTTTGTTTAGAATTATAGATAAGAATTTAATATTTTTAGTAGAGCTACATTCTCTCTCTCTCTCTCTCTCTCTCTCTCTCTCTCTCTCTCTATATATATAATCAAGTTGAACCATTAAATTTTCTTTTGTTGTATTACCTTTCAAGTGATCAAGTCGATTTGTATTAATGAAAGCGTCACATATACTATAAGAATTATAAAATGCTTACATAGGAAGATGCTAATTATCATTTATCTTTATTAATCAAAATTTATATTTTTATTAAAAAATTAGAAATATAAATTAAAATATACCAAATAAGAATTATAAGAAAAATAGTCCAAATAATTATTAATAAAAACAATTATATAATTTTTTTGCATTTCCTTGTAAACATGTATAAATGTTTAATTGTAGTACTTGCAAAAAAACATTAGGATATGTCTCCCATGAATTTAGTCATTATCTCAGTGAAAGATCCCATAGAAAAAAGATAATGTATTGAACTCCTTTTGAATTTGTTGTGACCATGCCCAAACTTATTAAAATCACTATTCATATGTATAAAAAAAAACAACCATATAAACCTATATTGAAAAACCCGTACATTTAAATTTTTATTTTTATTTAATGTTATATATATATATATATATATATATATATATATATATATATATATATATATATAATTCACATTACTTTTAAAAGATAAAATATAATAATTTATCTAAATAAAAGATTAATAATCTAATTTTAATTATTAAAAGTAACTTAATAATATACTTAATTTAATTTCAATTTTTTTTTTGAAGCAAGATGTATTTTTATTGCTTTTACTTTTATTAAGTTATATACTCATATGATAATGATAATTAAAGTCCACTAAGACCAATATGGTCTATTGGACGTTAAAAAAAAGATAAGAGATTAATTGAGATTCTTTAAACTTTTATTTCTGTGATAAAAAAGAAGGAAGAGAATTCCTAGATCACCAATTTTGTGATTCTTTAAATTGCATTTTTATTGAATCACATGCTCATAAAAAATAGACAATTTAAACAATTTAAATTACCTTTTTACCATATTAATACTTATAAAGCATTATTATATTATTTGCAAGTATTTTCCCAAAGCCATAATCTAACAAAGCATTCATTTTTGCCTCCAAAATAATGGAAATTCAGGCAGGATTTGGATAAAATCCAGCCCTAGAGTTTCAAGATTTTGGTGCCTCAGGGTTTTTGATGGTGGAGGTTTCCACCATAAAAACAAGATTCAAGCACTCCTACTGTTATATTTTTTGAAAAATAAAATAAAATTATCAAGCCCTCCTATTATCAAATTTTTTGAAAAAAAAGAAAAGAAAAAAAGTTAACATCAAGAACTCCTACTATCATATTTTTTGAAAAAAAAAGAAAAGAAATAAAGCTGACAAATTTTAGTTGTCCACGAAAAATTGACACCTAGCCCCTTTTCCAAAAACCACCTTTGAATCATTCTTTTATTAAATCAATTTTTCATTATATCAATCTTTAACTAACATCTTATATTATTTAATTATATTTGTCTAATTTCTTTTCACATCTTTGGATATAATTTCCTTTCTTATCTCATAATATTATGTTTAACAACATTCTAAATGGTTTGTACACTACGAGCACAATTTTCTTTGAATTAAGTTTTAAATTTGTGCTAACATTGTATTTTTACACATAAAATAATGTTAATTGTGATTAATAACCAAAATTTAATTTAATAACCACTCTAGATCCATCTTAACTTTGATCTACAAAGCCTTTGGTAGATGGCAGATCCAGATTGGATCAAATCTATTCGCACCTCAACAAATTTGATCCCTCTCTGAGCTTAGTAGCGCTTGGTAGATCGACACTTCAGAGAAACCAAATTGTTTTATATAACTCCGCTAATATATTGCTAATAATAATATTATCTATAACAATGCAAATACGTAAATATAAAATTCAAATATCACATATATCATTTACTAAATACACTGTTATGCACCATATTACTAAGATTATTGTCATCTATGCTTCCAGCAAAACATATATATAAAAAATATATATCAAAAATTAATAAACTATTCTCCATTAACCGAAACAAAATGTCAAAAATCAATAAACTATTCTCCGTTAACCAAAACCTAATTTTTGTGGATTAATTTTTGATACCAAACCAAACTCCACTGGGGCATCAAGAAACAATTCAATGTCCTTTCACTTTGAATTTCTATTGTTCTCCCCTTTCGCCTCATTGTCTGAAATCTGAATTTCAACCAGATTCGTCTCCCCTTTTTACCTATTGCGTAAAATCTGTCCAAAATTTGATTGATCCATCTGTCTTTTCCCCGTGGCCCATCAGGGTGGAGAACAGTTCACGGGCTTTCACTGCCATCTCATCTGTCGTTTGTCGTCTGTGACAGAGTTTGTGGGCAGCAATAGAAGTGCCGAGAACAGTTCGCCAGCCTCCATTGCTTTCTCAGAGGTGTGCCGATTTTGCAGGCCTCCATCACAAAACATTTGGCGAGCCTTCACTGCGTTATTATCTGTGACAGGCAAACAAAAAGCATGTGTTCGCAGAACCGATTTCTTTAGTGGTTAAAGACGGACGAATCAGAGTTCTTTAGTCCTGAAGCGACCGCCATCCATATTACAGAAATAGTAAGCGGTACGGAACCACAAACCCGCACATTGTGTTTTAACTGCAGTGAAAAGAATAAAAGAGGATACCATTGGTTTACGGTCTAGCATTGAATCAGAGCTGTGTGAGGTGGCGGGTCAATTAAATATCCAACGTCTGCTGTCGTCGAGAGAAAGGCACGGAAAAGTGGGAGAAAGCCTGCAAATGGCCGCAAAGAGACTCTGAATCATGTTGAGGCTGAGCCGCAAAGGCATGAGAAATTGAACCAGAAATTTTATGAGCTTCGTTAAAACGACCAGAGGTATGTATAAGGAAGACCAACTTCATGACCTGCTTTGTAAGAAAGTAGCTGAATCCTGTTTCGGACAAGAAATGGTGATTGCGTCCTCCAACACTATTTTCACAATGAAAACACCATTTTGTAACATAATTCAAGATTTTCCTAATAGAAAACGTTCTATTATTTATAATTTGAAAATATTTTTACAATTTTTTTAGTCATATATATACATTTTGAGTAGATCTAATGGTTAAGAGCATGTGTTTTCTCCTCAAATGTCATAAGTTCAAAATCTGAAAGGATAGAATATGTATGTTTTAGTAGACTTGACAATCAATCAATTTAGTGTCTAACTTGGCTTGACTTTAAAATTGAATAATAATAATAATAAACAAAATAAATGTTACCTTTTTTTATAACTTCTTAAATAACTTGTTTTGGGTGCCTTGTCTCACAAACAAAAAATCCCATACATCAATTTAGTGTTTGGTGTCTCTCTTAACATGACCTTAAAATTGAATAATAATAATAATAATAATAATAAAATTACCTTTTTTATAATTTTTTAAATAATTTCATTTTAATTAAAAAAACTTCAATTATATTTTCTTTGAAATTTAACCAAATAATAAAACAAATAATACTCTTAATCATTCAAATTACCAACCAAAACAGCATTAAAAAAATCATAATATTATGCCAAAGTTACCGATCAAAACAACTTAAAATAAACATGATATTATGCCCAAGATAAGAACTGGAAATACATTAATTAAAAAAAACCATAATACTGTGCCAAAATTAGCACTGGGCCCTCTTTGTACACGGTAAGAAAGTGGTTTCTTTATAAATCAGTCATATTTTTTCATGCTAAAAAAAAGGAAAGTGGTTTCTAAATGCGGTACTAAAAATTCTACACACATTGATCAGTGGATTATAAATGTGGTACTAAAAATACTCCACATTGAATGGTGATTTCTAAATATGGTACTAAAAATATAGAGTAGTCTAAAAAAAAGGTAGAATGGCTCAGAGTAAAGATTTTGAAAAAAATTGGCAAAGATTTTATGAGAATCTTGTTTATAGTTGTTTTTTTTTTTTTTTTTTTTTTAGATCTAGGACAATCGGTAACTGTTAAACTTTAGTATTTTGAGTGTCTTAAGGATTTTTGATAGTGCTGAATCTATTTCCACTATCAAAAATGGATTCCAGGCACTCCAACTACCTGATTTTTTAAATTTTCGATTACCAGATTCCGACAAAAAACTGCGGTCCCGCATATTCCACATGCTGAGTAGACAACTTCCTAAAAATACTACACATCCACGGGCACAATAATAGAAAAAGAAGCGACCAGGCTGTGTTTTTTTAAAACCGTTATTATAAAAAATTGTAATAATTCACAACTCTCGCTGAAATTTAGAGATCCAAAAGGTTATTTTAAACCGGAGTTTTAAAATGGGAGAGATTGGGAAACCAGAAAGCAGAAAATGAAAGAGGTTCTTTTAAACCAAAAAAAAAAACGATAGCTTGTCAAACCAGACAGCCATCGAACTACGGTGAACAAACTTCTTTATGGAGGCTTGAAAACAGAGCATAGGGTTTTCCGATACTTCCATATTGCCCTATTTAGTTCAGTGTCTTCACAAAAACTGGTTAATATGTTCAGCAATTCCACGCAAGAATTTGAAACATTAAAACTTAAACGCCATCGAAGAATTCTGATGGAATTTCCATCTACCTCACAATTCAATCATTTGATTCCATCGCGTGTGCCTGATTTCGAAGTTCGAGCTCGCGAATGGAAGGCCGAAGCAGAGCCTGGACCCGCAAGAAAATCACAGTGAAGATTTGAATATTTTAAATTAAGCAATTAGGAACCAACAAACTGTTACTGACCATATAAACAAAAGGAATTGATCTCCCGCCACTGTCAAATCGTTTAACTTTGTTTTCCTTCACTAACATGCAAAAAGAACTAAGAATTACGTCAGCACTTCAATCTGCCCGAATCTTGAACCCTAAAAAGCTTAAAAACAAATTTATGAAAAATAAATACGAATATATGGCATCCTCGTACTTCCTCGGTGCTTTACTCGTATCAAGAGTATCACCACAGGCTTTTCGGATGCTTCTCTCGGAGCCAGTGGTTTAGTCGACAAGAAATTTTTGGATAGCAATGCTCCGAAGCTTCAGTCCGCTTCCCACATCTTTCTTCTTCCTCTTCTTCGGTGCCTGCGCCTCCTTTTCCTCAGGTAGACTCTCCATGCCTGCAAAACTCCAGCAAAATCAGCCGTTCATATTATACACACTTGAAATTTTATAGAACAGAGGGTTTGCTCTGGCATACCTCAGCCAACTAGAAGCAATGCGGCTGTGTACAGGGCCGCGTGACCGCAGATGGAGTCCCGAGTCCGAAGATGCTCTTCTCAACTCTACACAGAGACAGCTGAAGGTATAAAAGACAGTACCGTATCAGTCGGTTGATCATGTATACATATTTATAGATGTGTATTTTCATTTTTTTAAATGGAGGGTTTGCCTGTACTTTTCCCCGGTTGTTTCCCGTCAATGTGAAAAATCAATTGATGGGAACTTTAATTACCGTTTTTGCTACGCGGGTTGAACCTTACCCTGGTTTACGTGGTGACAACTGTTTCGTCCCCAGGTGCCGTATTTGGCCAGATTTTTGGGGAAGGAAAAAGTCTTTAATAAGCACTTAGGGGGCTGAGTCAGTTTAACTTTGAAAATCGCATAATTTGGTGTGAAAGTTGGCAGTGGGTAACCACTTTGTATTTTGCTCGGTAATTATTTGTCTGGTTTCTCGAAAGTATGATGATGGTGTATGTGTTTATGTATGTATGAAAGATGGTATATAGTATATTTTTTTAATAAATTATTAGTTTTTTCAAAAGTTACAAATTTTTTTAATAAATCATTAGTTTTTTGAAAAGATACAATATATTTTTGAGTTTAGTTTTTTCTTTGTGATTCAAAAAGTATCGTGTCAATTTTTGTACTTTGGAAACGTTGGCTCAATATTTCTTTGTGTGATGGATAGGCTATGGATAGGTGAAACACTATAGTAAAGATATAATATATAATGTCATTTTGTTTAGTAAATGAGAAAATAGTTTATTATTTTTTTATTGGGTATATTTTTAGACCAAAGTTTAATCTTATGTTTGAAGAGTTAGCATTTTTAGAATTAGGGAGACTTTATCGAAGACCATTTCAAAAGAGCAATATGGGTTCTTGAAAGGCAGATCCATACATGATGTTATTGCTATTGCACAGGAAGTTTTACACTCCATGCACGAGGGGAAAAAGGAAGCTTTTATATTGAAAATTGATCTCCTTAAAGCATATGACAGCGCTGACTGGTCATATATTCGCCTACTTCTGCTGAAGGCTGGTGCTTCCATGGGGGCCATTCAATGGATTATGGGCTATATTTCTTCGGTTAGATATGTTGTTATTATTAATGGGAATCCTACCTCCTTCTTTGGTGCTGAACGTGGTTTGCGGCAGGGCTGTGCCTTATCGCCCCTCATCTTCATTCTTCTGATGGACGATTTCAGTTGCCTTATGAAGATGGCAATGCGTGCTAGATACATTGCTAGTTTCTCCTTTTCTAAATCTGTGAGTATCTCCCACTCCTTATTTGTTGATGATATGCTTATTTTCGAGAAACTTGTTAGAAATCATTGGTTTTACATACACTTTTTGCTCATCCGCTTTTCTGCTGCCACTAGTTTATGTATCAACAAGGAAAAATCTTTTCTCATTTATGATTTTGGGGATGGGGGAGAAATCTCCTTTATTGTTGATTTTCTTGGGGTGCAAACAAGACAGGCATCAGATGGTTTTCTTTATCTTGGCTTTAGAATCAAACAATTTGGTTATAAGATTAAAGACTGGATTTGGCTGGTTGAGAAACTCAAACACAAAATCTCGAGATGGACCCATAAGTGGTTATCTCTTGGCGGCTGATTTATTATGATTCAGGTGGTTCTGGCCCAACTCATTGTTTACTGGGGTCATCTTTATTACATTCCGAAGAGTATCATTTCTCATATCAATGCTCTCATAGCTCGTTTTTTATGGGGTGGGACTAATATGAAAAATAAGTATCACCTTTATAAGCTGGAGATATTATTCTTCCCAAAGAATCTGGGAGAGTGGGGCATTTTTAACACTCGAGCTTTCAATTCGGCTCTTCTCGTTAAATCCCTGTGGCGTGCAATTCACAACAAAGGGATCTGGTCAGATATCATTTCATGCAAATATATTTCGAATGACTCTATGCGCTTAATTTACTGTCAGCAATTTATATTTCCGCGCTCCATGTCGGCTATATGGATTGGATTCAAAAAGATTATTCATATCCTTGCTGGGGGTCTGGCATTGAGATTTGGTAATGGACATATGATTCTTCTATGCGGGGATAAAATCTGTGGCTTGTCATATGTTTCAGTCATCAGTAACCAGTTGTTACATAAATTATCGCACAGGGGCATCCATTATCTGTCTCAGGTGATACTTTGTTGGGAATATAGTGCGCCTGTCATCAAATCAGCCCCCCAGATGGGCCTATCAGGACGGGATGTTGAAGAATGGTCGAATTACAAAATGCATATTCAGACTGTCAGTTTATCCCTCTGTAATGATGGGGACAAACTAGTTTGGGCTGGAAACATGAAGAATGATGCTCTGGTGGTTATAAACACATACTCCTATATTAATCTTTTTGATATTATGGACTACACTTCTACTGGATTTGAGGATTTCTAGCATAGGAAGATTCCGACTAAAATCCTTATTTTTGGTTGGCTGGTATGGAAGGAGAAGATTCTAACATGGGATGGTCTCAAGAGACGGGGAATGCATGGACCAGGTAGATGTGTTTTCTACCTTAACTATGATGAATCGACAGATCACTTATTTTTTACATGTCCCAGAATGGCTCACATTTGGCTCCTGTTTAGTAAATATCTTATCAAACCATCATGGTCTCTGAATAACTTTATGGCTGCAGCTCTTCATTTGGATCAAGTGAGGGGGCAATTTCAATCATTGTCTTTCTTCTTCATATGGGAAATTTGGCGGGCCAGAACCCGATTCATATTTGATAGTATTTCTATTATAATTCCTCATATCTATATTGCTATTTTGAGTTGGATTAGTGACAGAGTTCCTACTATGGATCTTGTTATTGATGGATCGAGAAGGATTTGACCCCATCCTATCTCCCTTCCAACTATTTTCTTTGATGGTGCATGTTTGGATGGGATCATGGGATGTGAGGCTTGGGTCAAGTTATCACAGACTGAGAGGATCCATATTTTTTGGAATGGGGGTAGGGGCATAAACAACTTGGCGAAACTAATGGCTCTTTGGTGTGGTTTACTGCCTGCTTGCAATCTGGGACTGGATTGGGTCTTCATCTATGGCGATTTTAAGTTTATTATTGAGGCCATTCTCAGTCACTCCTCCCCTTCCTCTATGGCTTCTCATGGATGGTTCAAGAGGACTAGATACTTGTGGGCGAAATTGAACTACCCTCCACTGCTGCATATATATAGAGAAAACAACACCAGGGCGGATGGTTTATCAAAAAAAGGATTGGGTATGGTTTATGATGTATTGCAGGTGGCACACTATAGAGACAATATTATAGTTTGGACAAATAACATTCCCATCCCATGATTATATTTTTTTTGGATATGCTCGATTAGATGTCAAGTGAGCCTATTTGTTTTTTGTTTTTTTCCAGCAACCATGCCTTCTTCGTTTTATTTCTTCTTTCTCTCAGCTGCAAGCAAGCCTGTTAATATTTTGGAACAAAGTGGGCCGTGGGTGCTGAAGGATCTCTCCTACAAGCGAGCCAGACTACCCCTGATGTTGCTGCAGTGGATTCCTTCTATGCAATACTTGAATTGGCTAAATGTGCACCTTTTTGTGTGGCTGGACAGTACTATTTTGATGTTTATTTGAAATTCTACAGGTCTTGTCCATGATTTCCTGGTCTTTTATCTCTTCATTTTTGCATATAGAGGAATTTTTATATAATTTTGTCAGTTTTTTTTTGCTGGGAGATATAGGTGTTATATGTAAAGGGTATGGGTTGCCGGATTACATACTTTTCTTTTTTTTATGGCCAATGTTGATTTATCTTTAGGGAAGTGCTCTACTCAACACTTCTTATGTTGTTACATATTTTTCCTTTCTTATGGCTAATGTTGATTTATCTTTGGAGAAGTGCTCTATCCAACACTTCTTATTTTTGTTTATATTGCGTTTTTTTCCTTCTAAAAAAAGTCAGGATGTTCCATGTGATGGATCTGGAATTACTATATCAAAGATATAATATAAAAAATGTAATTTTGTTTAGTAACTGAGAAAATAGTTTATTATTTTTTTATTGGATTTTATTTTTTTAAATAAAGTTTAATTTTGGGTTTGAACCGTGAGCATCTCTAAACAAAAAAAGTCCACTCTCACAACTAAATCAAGATGTTTCGATTTTTGATAAATTATTAATTTTAAGTTGTAAATTGCGAAAATTTATCATATTTCTTTCAAAATTATATAATATAATTTTATTAAAAATATATAATTTTAAAATATGTATATTTTCCATTTTATGATGGAAACAACTTTATCTTGTTCATATCTATTGAGGAGAAAAAAATTAGCATAAGAGAAAAGTTTAATTTCATTTTTTCTTGAGTATTTTAAGATGAAAAGTAATTTTTTTATTTTTTATTATTATTATTATTTTAATTTAATATAAATTGATTAAATTGATTTAATTATATTAATAAGTGTTTTTTTTTTCTAATAGAATTTTTATAATTTTAATTTAATTAATAGTTAGATAGTAAGAATTTAATTATTTGAAATATTTTTAGTAATAATTATAAATATAAGATTGAGATTTATTTCAAAGTAATTGTGTTTTTTTAAGTTTTAATTTAATTTAAAAAAATGTTGTAAAATTAGATTAAATTAAATTATATTTAAAGTAATTTTATTAAGAAATAAGTTATGATTTTTTGGGCATGTGGTATTGATAAGCAATGGTATTGGCCCATGGTAATGTAACAAAGTCTATTCAAAATTTAAGAATCTCAATGGTAAAGTAGGAGTATATCTCCATGGTTAAGAATCTTGTTACATGTTTTTTTTAATGTATGTATATTTAACTCATATGTTACTTGTTTTAATAATTAATAATAATAATAATTTAAAATAAAGTTATAATTTAGTTAATTCTATGATTTTTTAAATTTTGACCGTGTGAGATGCATCATGAGCTAAGTGTTTTAATACCTATCAACCAACCATTTAATTTATAGGGATTATCCAGTGATAATTTATGTAGATTCTCTTTTATGGCATGTATTATGTACCAACAACTTACTAGGAATTTATGACTTAGATTCCACTAAGGTGGGTTAATCTAGGTCAAACCCATGTTCAAACCTAGTGGTTGCCACTATAACCATTATGATCAAACCAATTTGTTTCAAACATGTAAGAGGGATTGTGGAAATTACCAAAGGTGCAAGTGAAAGTGATACCAACTTATCTCAAACTAAAGATTATGGAAGTTATCAAAGGTGCATGTGAAAAAAACTTGCCTGGGGATTATGGAAGTTACCAAAGGTGCACATGAAAGTGATTTGATGCACTTACCAAAAAAGAGGAAGTATATAATCATTACCATCAAATCAATTTGTCTCAACTTAGTAGGAGGAATTATCGAAGTTACCAAATGTGCAAGTAAATGTGATTTCACATATGCACCACAAAAGGGGAAGTGCATAATCATTACGATCAAACCAATTTTTCTTCACAAAAGGGGAAGTATATAATCATTACGATCAAATCAATTTGTGTGAGACTCGTACTTTTTTCTCAAACTCGTAGGAGAGACTATGGAAGATACCAAAGGTGCACATGAATGTGATTTCACACACATGGCAGAAAAGATGAAGCATATAGCCATTATGATCAAACCAAGTTGTCTCAAAATTGGAGGGATTATGAAAGTTACCAAAGGTGCACCTGAATGTGATTTCACACATGTACTATAAAAGAGTATATAAACATTATGATCAAACCAATTTATTTTTCTTAAACTCATAGGAGGGTTATGGAAGTTACCAAAGGTGCAAGTGGGTGTGATTTTACACATTGAAACAAAAGAGGAAGTATATAGGCATTACTATAAAACCAATTTGTCTCGCATTCGGAGGGATTATGGAAGTTAAAAAATGTGCACCTGAATGTGATTCCACATATGTACCATAAAAAAGTATATAACTATTACAATCAAACCAATTTATTTTGGTGCGGGTGAAGGCATGTACCAAAAAAGAGAAAGTAGATAACCATTACCATCAAACCAATTTGCCTCAAACTTGTAGTGGAAGTTACCAAAGGTGCATGTGGATGCGATTTCATGCATGTACCATGAAAGTGAAAGTACATAACTGAATTAAACAAAAACTTAGGAGGGATTATGGAAGTTACCAAAGGTGCACATGAATGTGATTTCACACATGTACCATAAAAGAAGAAGGATATAACCATTTGGATCAAACCAAATTGTCTCAAAATAGTAGGAGGGATTATGGAAGTTACCAATGGTGCATGTGAACGTGATTTCACACATACCACAAAATATGAAGTATATAACGATTACGATCAAACCAATTTTTCTCAAACTAGTAGGAGGGATTATGGAAGTAACCAATTATCTAGATATAGTCATTCATATTTAAAAAATAAATTACAAAATAGGTGCATGTGATTTCAGACATGTGCCACCCAAGAGGAAGTATGTAACAGAGTATCTAAGTAGGCCATAATTTGGCCCTAAAAATATGCATAGTTCTTTGAAAAATATGCTTGAAATTTTTGGAAATCTAGGTTATAATTGTCAAGCTATAGAATTTTAGGTGCCCTATGGGTTTTTGTTGGCGTTGAAATCTATTTTTACCTTCAAAATCAATATTGAAACACTTCTAAATCAAGAGTTTGCATAATAAAATAAAAAACATTGGATTATGGTGAAAATGTTACAGTAGGAGGGGAATTGTGGCCTAGTTAGACAACTACCATTTCGACAAAATCAAAGGAGATATTATGAAAAAATAAAAACATATGAGTAAAGAAAATGATGACATGAGTGAGTTTCTCAAAGAAAAAATTTAAGAAACTACATAATATGTGCATGTGAATGTGATCTCAAACATATACCACAAAAGAGGAAGTATATGACCATTATGAGCAAACCAATTTGTGTCAAGAAAAATAGTAAAATCCACTTCCATGATGCTCCAAAATAGGTGTATCTCGATATGATTTCAGGCACATCCACACCACACATGCCACAAGAGAGGAATTACATAATCATTGTGATAAAACTAACTTGTGTCAAATTTATATGAAAGATTATATGAAAAAAAAAAAAGTAAATAAGTAAAAGACAATTCCAAGATGCTATAAAAATAAATGTATCCCATTTTGATTTCACTTTCACACACAATATGTGCCACAAATAAGTGTTATATAATAATTATGATAAAACCATTGTGTCATAGGGAGGAATATGGAGGAAAAAAAGAGGAAATATGCAGGAGAAAAAGAAGTAAATAAGTAAAAGATAAGGACAAAAGGCCAAATTTTTTGAACGGAACACTCTACCATTAATTAAGAAATTAAGCTTTAAGTACATAATAAATACACAAATATCAATGGTTTTGATTTCAATTTGTTCTTTAACATTGATTTAAGGAACAAAATATGGGAAATGTTGAAAATACCTAAGATGGTAGTATTGTTGCTAAAACATTAATAATGATAGTAATGTTACTAGAACCTAGAGTGAGAGGCATGCACAAGAAAAATATTTCATAAAAACAAGTTAAGTCTAAAAATTGGTGGAAAAAGATCAAATAAATACATAAATAACTCGTAACAAGTTGTTTGGAAGGAAAAAACATCACCCTTAAGAGATATTATGAGTTAAAATATAATTATACCTAATAGAATTAGATATACAGGAGCATTAAATTTATTGGAAAAGAAACTATGCATTAATATGCCTTCTATTAAATCAACCAATATAAGTTAAAAGAGATGAAAAGAACGTCAAATAAATTTTATTAGGAAAACACTATTACCAATGAAATAGGTAACCTGACCCCAAAACGGGAACTCTAGCCCAAAAAGTTTAAAAAAACATGAAAAAACACCCCAAAAACAAAAAGTGTGTCTTCCATAATGCACTTGGTTTTTTTTTAAGGTCAAATTTCAACATTTTATAAAATTATGCTAAAAAAAAAATTGTTTGTTGAAAAAAGGATTGAAAAAACACCCTCAAAACAAAACCAGTTGATGCTGGAATAACAAAAAAAAATTGTCATAATTTTGACACTTGTAACAATGGAATTAAAGACAACATATTAGGACATTTTTTAAAATCGTAAATTTCTAACATTTTTGATGGACGATGTTAAAGATAGACAAATACATGTCTGAAGGACTTATCATTTCGAACAATTTTCATCCATGTTGTTAAACATAAAATATCTTGACTCTAAACAACCCCAAAATTGTAATTATTTTCAACCATAACATTAAAGATAAAATTTGGTAGCGCGTAAAAACCTTAATGACAAGTTGTAAATCTAAAGTTTTTCAATCTTAAGTTTTCAACATACTTGAACAATGAAATTATGGAGAAATTATAAGACTTAAACAATTTTAAAAAATGAACAAGTAAATGAAAAAATTATCATTGAACAAAAACAAGTAAGAGTAATTTTAATTTTAAAGGATAAAAACTTATATTTTTTCAAATCTTAGCATAAGACAAATTTAAATCTAATTTCAACCAAAACCTAAAAATCAAGCATCAAAACAAAGTGTTCCCTTTCAATGACACATATAATTATTAAAAATTTTAAAAGTATCTTATACCAAGTGGTAACAATACATAATATCATGGTAATATCACTACATAATCTAAAAATTCAACATTAGTTTCTATTTTCTATTTTACTTATAACTAAAATATCAACATTGGTACATTGAATATAACATAAATTATTTTTGTAATTCATTGTTGCATTGTCGATATTCTAAAGAGATGAATTCTTCATAATTAAAACATATAATCCAACAACCATAGAAATGTCTCATAACTTCATGAAAAATGAGATGGAAGTCAAAATTTTTATTTCAAGTTACCATGCAAACATCAATTACATAAAAGTGTCTTAGATAGTTATTCAAAATCAACCATAGGTTCTGGCACACCATCATAACCTACATCTTCGGATGAATGGCTCAATGCAGATGAAGATGATCCATATTCTTCTCTTTCATCAACTAGTGCTCCATCTGAGTCAACATGCATGCCCACCATTTCAGAGTTCAAAAGTCTTGTAGATCTACATCTACATTCTGCAGAGTCCCATCTCAACAGTAATTGTTCTAGTAGCAATTTCTTCAAAATATTTATGGTCTACAACCGAAGAGTTCCTCTCTTTTTCAAATTGAAGTCATACACAAGTATGTCAACATCCTCCAATTTTAAGACATCTGTGCGTCGAAGATTTATATTTGTGCCCTTTCTTTTTCTCTTTCCGCCAATTCTTTTTTCCACTACCATCTCTGGCTTGTACACACCATTGAAAGGGTGGGTACTTGTGGCATACCAATGTACATAAACAACTGTAATCTCTTCATTTTCATTAATGACCTTTATAACCTTGGCAATCCAGAATGGATAGCCAAGTGGATCTTCATCTGCTAACACTGCTATCATGCAACCCTCCTTAAGATCCTACACAAAACCACTATAAAGGTATTCCATGGCTTCACGTTGTGCACGTGATCTTCTAGAACCAATATAGATTTATCTTTCCTCTAGCTGTGGGGAATTAATAATAGCTTGAGGCTATTGTTGTTCAACATTGCGTGTTTCCTGATGTTCATGTTCATTTGGCATATTTTGTGGCAAAAAAAAGGAGTCTTCAAAAGCGTATCCACATTTATTGATCTTGAAATCATATCACTTTGATTACGGAAAAAATACTCCCACCAAACTGAATCAACAACATCGAAGTACTCATATGTATCTCTAATACATCTTTTAATTTCCTCTAGACATTCATAATAATTTATGTCTCTCTTCTTCCTTCGTGCATTATGAAGTTCAACAACTAACTGTAATAACAATATCTTTGATGAAAATATTGGACGCTCTGGAATGAACTTCAAAAATGCTAAACCTGATGATGGTCCCCATTCTTCAACAGTTGAATACTTCTTGCCCCATATAAGTGTTATCCCATCAATTTTTTTGATACGAAATTGATACTGGAAGCTAATGTCATTAAGTTGTTCAATGCATTTCTTCTCACCATGCGATCCAAAAATAAACCTTCGTATGTCAATAGTTTCTTCCAACACATGAAAAATAGGCTCTAGAATGAACGATTTCTTAATACATTCAATTAATGACGTTAGGCTCCCAACACCTTTCCTCCTCAATGTTATTTAAAAACGACTGAACATTTGATCAATATGATCATGAGTATGCCCAACAAGAAGGAAACCAACCTTATCTTTTTAAAAATCCCCAATTCAACGAGCATGTTTAGATACCCAAAAAGAACTTGATTTTTGTTCTCGCGACTTTTGTTGTCTAATTGTAAATACAAAACTTCAGGAAGAATCCCAAACCAATGAGTAACCACATCATGGATTATAGTTATGGTTAGATTTTCATTATTGTGAGTATTTGGAGTTGTGAAGAAAACCCTTGGAAACATCTTCTCATTAAATACCATACAACCAACCAAGTGAAACTGAATGGAATTTTCCTCCTGTAATTTTTTTGGCATGCAGACAAAATGTGGAAGAAGTGTTTTCTTTTGGTCCATACCATCAATTATCAATCCCAGATATTTATTTGGATGATCATAAAACTTCTTTTGATGTTTATACAACTTTTTCCTTTCACTTGTTTGCTGATTGCGATGGTCTTGAAGTTCTTTGAAAACATAATCTGTACATAAAATAAAAGAAACATATGAATAAATATATTTTCATAGTTGATAAGTATCAAATTTAAAAAAAAATGTTTTGAACACATACCTCTTTCTGCCCCTTGACATTTATCTCTTTTTGCTTTAAGAGAAGCACATGTGCTGCAAATCCCCATCCTTGTCTTCTTAAGAATACGAACATTGTTGAATTCAGTTTTCCATATCCTTGTAAAATAAGAATATGTAATAAAATTACCAATTCCTTCAATAGCTTCTGCATAATATTTGTATAACATGAATATTTCTCGTCTCGAGAAATTATTTGAAATATGTATTGTGTCTTTATTTTGCATACACTCTCCATGATTTGAAAAGAAGTCTTTCATCCATGTCTTAGCAGTATTTGCAAACGGCCCCACCTCCCGTTTATAACGTGCTTCTGAATAATATGTGGGATCCCTTTCCAATCTATCCTGGATTCTTGACAAACGACAATTACTAATTGAATGCAACATTTTGAACGCCTTTCTGCAAAGCAATACATTCCCAATATGATAATCATAACCTGCTAGCGTAGATTGCATGCAACCCACTAAATATGAATTTTGCATGCTTTTATTCATTGACATATATGTTTTCCTTTTCTCCAAAACAAAGTTGAAATCCATATTTTTCAAGCAATCCCTTCGACAACATTCACTTGAAATCAAATGAACGACAAAACTTCTTTTTGTGAGATATTTTGTCCTCGCCCTTGTATAACTGGAATGCTCTGGATTGATATGAAAAGGTCTACTCCTACTCCTAGTTGCAATATTTGCTTGCGATGGCTTCATCATTCCATCATCCTTTGTAAAAATAGTTTCATCACCATTAGGAGGAATATTATCCCCACTATCATCATCCTCAACATAGTTAAGAAATTCATCAAAATCATTGCCTGGAAAATTTTCTTTACCATCATGAGTTGAAGAAAACATTTCACAAGAATCATCGGCACTTTTGTAACCCCGAATCAAAAGAAATTCTTCACCATCTTGACCCATGCTTTCAAATTCTTCCCTGGGTGGATTCAATTCTTCATCACCATGAGTGTCTTTGAAATGGTCACTTGGAGAAAATGAAATATTCAGATCTGTGCCTCTAAAATTATCATTTTCAAGAAACTCTTCATCCTCCCCTTCCCCAGTGGTGCTTTCATAATCCTTGGGATTAGGCATAAGTGGAAGCTTTGAATTTGTATTCACTAGAATTTCTTCATCCTGCCCCTCCCCTTCCTCATTGATGCTCTCATAATCCTTAGGATTAGGAATAAGTGAATGCCTTCAATCTATATTTATTGAAAATTCTTCATCCCCCCCTTCATCAGTGGTTAAATTATAATCTTTATGATTAGGATGAAGTGAAAATTTTAGATTTGGAAATTCATCCCCGTCTTCATCAGTGGTGCTGGCATAATCCTTAGGATTAGGACGAAGTGGATATGTTGACGCTGCAAATTCTTCATTCCCCTCTTCCTCAGTGGTGCTGACATAATCCTTAGGATTAGGATGAAGTGCATATTTTGACTCTGCAAATTCTTCATTCCCCTCTTCATCTGTGGTGCTGACATAATCCTTAGGATTAAGACGAAGTGGAAATTGACTCTGGAATTTTTTCATCCCCCTCTTCATTAGTGGTGCTTGCATAATCCTTAGGATTAGGATAGAGTGGATATTTTGACGCTGTAAATTTTTCATTTCCCTCTTCATCAGTGGTGCTGGCATAATCCTTAGGATTGGGAAGAAGTGGATGTTTTGACTCTGAAACATTATCATTCCCCTCTTCATCAGTGGTGCTCGCATAATCCTTACGATTAGGAAGAATTTGATATTTCGACTCTGGAAATTTTACATCCCCCTTTTCATTAGTGGTGCTGGCATACTCCTCAAAATTAGGACAAAGTGGATATTTTGACTCTGCAGATTCTTCATTCTCCTCTTCATTTGTTGTTCTCGCATAATCCTTAGGATTAAGCTGAAGTGGATATTCTTCATCTCCCTCTTCATCAATGGTGTCCTCATAATCCTTGGGATTAGGACAAAGTGAAACTTTTGACTCTGGAAATTCTTCATCATGCCCTTCATCACTGTTGCTTTCATAATCCTTAGGATTAAGAGTAAGTGGTATAACTGGCACTCGATTTACAGAAATTTCATTTTGCTGCGGCTCATCAATTTTGTTCTCATCATCTTTAGGATTACGACCAAGTCGATTTTTTTACTCTCTATTCATGGTGAACGAACTCCCGTTATATTCATCACTCTGAATAGAGTTGTTGCGTGACGAAGATGTTGATGTTGTACAAAGAAAAACTTCGCTATCAGAAGAAACCATGGCTTTCAACAAGAATAGGTTGAATGATACAAATTCCTCTCCCACTTACAATATATAGCTTAAAGACTGAAAATTTCCCTCCAAAAAAATCTGCGAAAAAATTTCCCTCCAAAAAATTTCGCGAAAAAATTTCCCTCCAAAATTTTTATTTCAAATATTTGGTACAAATATTAGTCAAAAAATGTATTTAACATTTTTTTAATAAATTTTTTGTGTTGAAATATTTTACCGATATTTATATTCAAAATATCCACAAAATATTTCTATCATGGATGCCTTCCAAACTAAAATAATGTTTTTATTTCAATGATTTAACATTGACTAGAAGTAAGTATTAACTATAATATTACTATAATACCTACATGCAAATATTAACTATTTTAACTATAATGACTACATGTAAATATTTTAAATTTTAAATTTTAAACTTACGTTATATTCATCTAAAATATATTTCAAAATTTATTAATAAACTGTTGGTCTTCAAATATTACACCTACTTTCTATTCAAAATATCCACAAAATATTCCTTTCATGCATGCATTTGAAACTAAAATAATTTTCTTATTTGAATGGTTTAAGATTGACTACATGTAAATATTTACAAAAATAACATGTAAATATTAACTATTTCAACTATAATATTAACTATAATTAACTACATGTAAATATTTATAAAAATAACAACATGTAAATATTAACTATTTCAACTATAATATTAACTATAATTAACTACATGTAAATATTTTACATTTTAAAATTTAATCCCATGATTTTAAACATTGAGTACAGGTAAATATTAATTAAAATATTAACTATGATAACTAAATGCAAATATTAACTATTTTATCTATAATATTAACTATAATTAACTACATGTAAGTATTTCGTATTTTAATTTTTAATCTGAGATTACATTTGAATTATTCAACATTCAGTATATGTAAATATTAAATAAAATATTAACTATGATAACTACATGCAAATATTAAGTATTTTAACTATAGTATGAACTATAATAAACTAAATGTAAATATTTTAAATTTGAAATTTTAATCCCACATTCGTTAAACAGTAAACCAATCAGACAATATTCGCTATTTAAAAGGAATGATTGTTTCTATTCATCACATCACATCAAGTTTTCTAGTATTTGTTAGAGCAAATTTCTGGAGGTGTTGCGTTGGCATTGGTAACTTCGTGGAGGCATTGCATTGGCATTGGAGGCGTTGTGTCGCTATTGGTAATTTTGTGGAGGTGTTGCATTGGCATTGGTAACTTCGTGAAGGCATTGCATTGGCATTGGAGGCATTGTGTTGCTATTCGTAATTTTGTGGAGGCGTTGTGTTGGCATTGGTGACAGCAGTTTTTTGCATTTCAAAGGTTAGTTTTCCTTCTATTCTGTCAATTTAAAGACGATTTTGGGGAAAATCTGTTTTTCTATAGTTTTTTGTGTCCAAAAACTATTTTTTTAAGGTTTTTAGGTTCAAAAACCATAATTTTTTTATATTTTTTTAATGAAGAAAATGCAAAAAGAACTAAATTTTTTAGGGTTTTAATGACAAAAATTTAGAATTTTTTTCTCTTTTAAGACTTATAAGTTCATCTAGACAGAAAAATCCATAAAACAACCATGCACATAAAAAAAAAAAAAAAGTAATATTATAACATTTTTTATTTGTTTTTTTTTATCATAAATATATCAATGGTTTCATTATTTAAAATGTTTTTTTTTTTTTTTTTGAGAATTTTTGGATTTTATATTCTCCTTTTTTTTTCAATCTTAGTTTTATTCTTTTTAATTTAAATCTTCAATTTTTATTTTTCTTTATTGTTTTGTTATATATCATATTTTTTTATTTTTTTAATTGTACTGTTATATAGTTTTTTTTTTTTAATTGTATTGTTTTTTTTTTTAATTATATAATGTTTAAAAACAAAACATAATTGTTATTTAATAAATTCTTTTTTTTTTCCCTTTTCTTTTCTTCTTCTTCTTCTTCTTCTTTTTTTTTTTTTTCCTGATATTTTTAATAATTTTTTTTATTAAATAATGTTTTAATAATTATTTATTTATTATATTATATCCAAAAACAAAATTTAAAAAACAAAATTTAAAAAGAAATAAATAAATAAATAAACAAAATTTAAAAAAAAACCATGGGGCCTGCCGATCGGCCTCTCGCCCAGCGGGGGCCCTGAGGCCGGTTGGGCAGCCCCCGTGGCGCCGCCCGGCTGGCCTCCGGCGCCCCGCAGGCGCAGTCTATGGCAAGCCCCATGGTCCCTTTTTTTTTTTTAAACAATTTTTAATTTTTGTTTTTTTTTTATTTTTTTTTTTTATTTTGTTTTTTAAATTTTTTTTTTTTAATAAAACAATTAAAAATTAATAAAAACATTGTTATATATAAAAATAATAATAAAATTGTTATATAATATAATAAAAACATTGTTATATAATAATTATTAAAAATATCAAAATATAATTTAAAAAAAAAAATTAAAATTATTAAATAACAATTATGTTTTGTTTTTAAACATTATATAAAAAAAAAAAAAAAACAACAACAACAACATACATACATTTGTTTTAATATAACAATAAAAAAATAAAAAATAAAAGTATATAACAATACAATTAAAAAAATAAAAAAAATATATAATATTATAACATTTGTTTTTAACATTTAAATATTTAAATTTCTTTTTTAATTTTCTTTTTCTAATTTAAGTATTAAAACAACATTATAAAAAATTTAATTTTTTATTTTATTTTGTTAAATTGCTTTTAGTTTATTTTGTTTATTTTTATTTAATTACTATGTAATGTGAAATAGAAATTTGTAATTTTCAAATATATTAAAAGATTATATAAATTTATAAACTTTTATATTAATTTTTTATAATTATAAGTTTATAATTTTTTATTTAATTGCTATGTAAAGTAAAATAAAATTTTCTTTTATTTTATTTTGTTTATTTTTATTGAATTGTTATGTAATGTAAAATTAAATTTTAAAATTTTAAAATATATTAAAAGATTATAAGTTTTTTTAATAAAATCATTGCCTTAAAAAAAGAAAAATTAATTTTAACATTTGTTATAAATAGTTAGTAATTTTTTTGTTTTTTTTTAAATATTAAACAAAAACTGAAGTTTGAAAATAATAGTTTATTTTTTTTTAAATTGTTTTATACAATTTAAAAACATTTTTAAAATTTTTTATAAAATGTATTCAATACATATTATATAGATATATATACATATAATTTATAATATTTTTCTTTTAAATGAAAATTTTTAAAGTTAATTTTACTGCTTTAATTTCAAGCTATTTAGTTTTAGAAATAAATTTTGTTTATTAAATTTATTTTATCCGCATTATTTTTCCATTAACTAATATATATATATATATATATATATATATATCAGGAAAATGGCATCAAAAAATATTTCTGTGAATGTTTCTACACCTAGGGCAGCAGCTCCCAAATCTACAGCTGCAGCTCGACGCACTATGGATACAACTCCCAAATCTAAAGTTGCAGCTGGACGCACTATGGACACTGTTGGACGCAATAAGGACATTGTTGCACACACTAATAAAAGTCAAGCAAGTGGGGCACCAGGTTCATTAAAGCTTATTTCTGATTGGAAGAATGCCAAGGAAATAGATAAAACCGATTTCTCATGGTATCTTGAAGACAGTGAAATGGAGGTTGATATACACATCTATCTGATTTGTGGTATGATTGACTTAAATGAGCCATATGATGTGATGGGCGGAGTACGAGACATATGTATGGTCCCGAATACAAACACTATTTATGTTCTTGCAAGGAAGGCTCAGAAACGTGAGAAGGTTAGATATCGTCTATCAATCATCAAGTATGACACAGATGAAATATCTTCAAAATTTTCTGAAGAAATATCAAGCAACATTGCAAATAACATTGTAAGTATGCTTATTTTTATTTCCTCTATGCATTATTGTAAGGATGATTAAATTTTTTATAAATTATTGATCATTGACATGTTTTATTTTGTTTCATAGGATTTTGTTTCGAGTCTTTCAAACATGCTTGAAGGTATTTATATGTTGGTGCCAAATGTTATAGATGTGATCAACACTTTCCACAAAGACAAAGCAGAGGAAAGGAGATTGAAGCAAAGATCAATAGCTCGTGACACTGCAATAGTACAAAGAGGGGATCAACCAATAGTCACTAAGGTGGGTTAATCTAGTAAACTTAAACATGTTTCTTTTGAAGGTGTCGAACATGAAACAAAAAATTATGAGAGAATTAGTGAGGAGGAGATTAGAACTGTTGTGCAAAAGGAGAAAACAGATCAGACACCAAAAAGAAAAATTGCCAAAGATGTCTCTCTTTTACCTCATGAAGGAGAGCTTGTTTATAAAAAAACTGATATGTTATCCAATAAGACTAGGAAATCAAATATTGGTGAACCTGTAAAGGTCGTGAGCAGTAGTGAAGAACAAACTGAAATCTCTCACGAAAGCAGAGAAATTATAACACCAGGTGCTGAGTTAGAGGATCTCATTATTAAAACAAAACAAAATGCTATTCGACAAGAGTTTAGGAAGAATAAATTAATTCTTGGTGGCCAAACATTTGAGCTTAATGTTAACCAATTTTATAGCCCAGATGAAGGACAATTTCAATATCAAATTAGAAAGGCCCATCACCTACATGTACATAATCTGAAAACATTGTTCAGGTTCAATCCATATGCACATGTTGTGGATTATGTGGTTCTTATCGATCCACGTCAGGTTCCCAACAAACAAGCATTTGACAAGACAAAATGTTTTGATTATAAATATTATGTAATTAGAGGGAACCATTCGATAGAGGCTAAGAGACAATTGATTGCAGAATATCCCAATAACTATATTTTTCAAATAGTGAAATGCATCATTTACGCTGGCTTAACAGAAATAGAATCAAAGTTATTGGCATGGGATCATAATGCAGATAATGAGTACAGAATGAAAATGAATTTCATCCAAAGGGTCAGATTTATTCATAATGAATTCATAGAAAAATGTGGTGGGGATAAGACACAAGTTAGTGTAACATTTCGAAAGGAATGTTTAATGGAAACAAGTTATCAAATTGATGAAAAAAAAGCAAAAGATGGAAAATTGAATACAAATTTCTTCAGAGGCACATATAACATTTTTCAGTTGGCATTTAGAACTGGGGAGGTATGGGATTTGATTGATGAGATTTTTGATCGGTGGGAGAATATTTCCATAAAAAATCAGAAGGTTAGAAAGAGTAAACCCATAATATGTACCAACAGTAAGGGGGGTCCTCAAATGAAGCAGCTTCCAGAGGATATGACTATCACACCTTGGAGAAAAATGCAAGGTGTGAAGGATGATAAATTAGTCAAATTAGTATTAGCCCGTGTGAAGTCGGGTGAATTATCAATGGAAGAAATGTGTGCAAAATTTCAAAAGTAAGTTTCTTGAATTATTTCTTATTTTTCTTTCATTATAATTTTCTTTTAAATAAAACATAATGATGTTGGTAGAATTTGTTATACATGTCAGTATATTAACGCTTTTAACTTGATTTATTTAGTCAGAAATTTTTTATGAAAATACAAGAACACATGGTTAAAATGTTGAATGAAGATAGTTGGGATGATGTTGTACGCAACTACCCAAAAGCAAGTTCTACATCAACACTAAAAGAGTTTTATATTGCATTCAATAAGGTATGTTGATTTATAAATTCATTTTATTCATATTTAAACTATTTTTATTTTATTACTTACACACACACACACACACACACACACATATATATATAGTTACGTCATTAAATATGTCGAAGAAGGATGGAAATGGAGTACCAGATACTTTCAAAAGCTTTATTGAAAAAATTAAGATGGAGAACATGAGAAGGAAGCGTCTTATGAATGTTGAACTTGATCCTACTCTTAATCATTACATTTGGAATGGGCTCGACAGTGTCAAATATCAAATAATACAAGGTGACTATGAAGACATTGCATCACTAATACCTAAAAGGGAATATGGCCTAGTTATTGCAGATATTCCTCATGGTTTCAATTTCCCAGACATTGAATATGATAGAGAATCATATACTTATCAAGCTTTTAGTAAAGTGGTTACGGGTTTTCAAGAAGTGACAACATCACTACTTTGGCGATTTGTGAAATTTCATTCGGACACATAGTTTCCAATGTTATTAACAAGCTTCAAGAGTAAAGAAAACTCAAGAGTGTAACTTACATGGTAAGACTTTGAAATTGTATGTTTGATCACTCCTAAATTTTTTTAGTCATGTAAAATTTAATTGAACTTTTACTATGTCATGTTACATGGAGTAAAAAAAATAACTTATTTTTTACTACTAGGAAAAATGTATTTTCTAAAAAATAACTTATTTTTTACTACTAGGAAAAATGTATTTTCTTCGCTACTTAATATGGAGATAACAGGAAATAGTATTATTGATATTACATGATGTGTAATTTATTCTAATTTCATGTGATATTAAAACAAAAGTACCTTAATAACAAAAAAATATTTTAGTGTCAACCATAAGTGAAATATTTCAAATATTAAGTAACATAATTTTTATAATTTAAATTAAAAAAATCTTATATTTTCACTTTCCATAACTAGGGAGATGTGCAATTTATTTCAATAAGCTGGTTGAGTACAATATTTTAACATGAAACTTATTTAAAGAGATAAATATTGAGAGAATTCTTAGTCCATTAATAACTACTTTTCTAATTCACTGTATGACACATATTTTTTGTATGACACATATTTGTAATTCCTTCAATGCTTAATATGGATTTGATATCTAATATTTTAGAAAATATTAATATTAAAAATAATTAAATGTATGCATATAGGAAAAAAATATGAGGGGCATGTTTTAACTTTTTAATGTGGAGAACATGAATTATAAATAAAATATTTCAATGTCAACTACATATATATTATAGCATCCTAGATCCATCTTAATTATGAATCTACAAGTGCCCAAAGGGATCAAATCTATTTTCACTCTAAAATATATTTGAATCTTAAGAAATTTGATCCCTCTAAACATTGTGTACATCTAGAGTTAAGATGGATCTAGGCTAATTTAAGAAAATGATACGAACATCAAAAAAAAATTTGATAATAAAATCAATAAAATAATTCATCTAATTAATATATATATGTTGGCTTTAGGGGTCCTGACCCAAGTTCACACATTAAGGTTTGCCAAAAAACCCCTATACTACTGGCCCTTTCGGCAGTGACCTGCTTACACAGGTCAAAGTCTCACCCGAAGCAGTATGGGAGGATGCTAGAACCAGGTTTCCGCACCCAGAAAGAGAGTAGGTAAGCCAATCCATGAAAAACACACAGATCTATGGAACAAAGCTAGTTTGCAAGCTTAAATAGATAACTAGTGTACACAATATTACAGATCTAGATCTTAGGTCCGCATCCACGCGCGTTCGACTAGCAAAGATATAAATTATAGCACAGATAGCAGACCAGATAGCATATATTATAAATAAACACAACAGATAACACAGATCATTCATAGCTTATCACAGATTTAACACAAAGCGCAAATTCATATAACAGATAGATCCAAAACCAAATACCAGCAATACTTCTCATATATTATCAACAGATTCTTACATAACCCCAAATCCCACTTGTGCGCACAGCCAATAGGGTCTGAACACAGCAGGACAAAGGATCTTCGCACACACAGCCAGTAGGAGTCCGACCCAAATACCCGAAACCCAGAATTAACAATCCGCACTTAGCATTCACTTCTATCCATCTTCTCCCTATCGACGCAAAAAGACTTACTATTTATACTAATTTAGCCTAGACTGACCAAGGTTTGCGGACTCCTGGTTTTACCTATTTACCTGCTTACAACGTATTGGGGCTTTTATCCGCCCTATCACCCCTGCGCTAGACTAACTATAATAAAAATAATACAAAATTGGACCAGCTTTCATCAGTGTGGGAGACCCTGCTCCAACAGTCCCCCAACACAATCTTGTGACTCGTCTCGAGTCACTGTAATGGTAGAGCCTCCACCTGCGCGTGTAGTGTCTAAACAATTATAACTAGTGGGGCCAATACTTCTAGGCTTTACACCGCAGCATTTTGTGTGATATCTACTAACTTCTGCGATATGGGACCCTCTGTGGCAGCAGTGACACTTCCCAGTGTCTGGTTGAGTCTATGTACCTCAGTATCTATATCCTGGGACAATTTGAGGGCAGTACTTGCCCATGGCTTCAATCTTTGTGTAAGGGTGTATTTCTTATGCTGAAGTGCCTCAATCTCAGTGCGGAGGGATTCGCTGGTTCGTAGACACGTGAGGCGCTGAGCTGGTATCAGAGTGGAGATGGTAGCCCCAATTTGTTCAAACTCTTCCCATTTTTGGTGGAGCGCCTAATTAATTTGTCACATGATTGGATCATTTTGAATCTGCGTCCAAAGCTGCAAATTAGTCTCCAATAACTGCGCACCCTGGTTAATTTGTCCCGTAATGGTGTGGGTGGTCGCAGTGACTAACGTAGCTCGTTGAGCGCGAACTTCGGGAGGCGTCTCAAACTGTAACTTGCCCTGGATATTACTGATTTTCTGCTCCATCTATGTCTTTAGGGTCTGCATCTCTGTTCTGGAAGCCCCCAGTGCTGCTGCCAATGCTTCTATCTGTAGCGGGGGTGTGGCTCCAGGGGAAGGTTCCTCTGCTACTTCCATGTAGATCTTGTGTATAACCGTCTATAGCTCTACTTGTTGGGATGCTGTGAGAAGCACTGCAGTATTCTGCTATGCGATTATTAGCTCGGCCAGGGCAAGTTGTTGACTTACATGTTGGCTCCAATGGCAGATCTCGTGACAAACCACTGTATGAATATCCTGTACTACTTCGTGTGAAAGCTGGGTGAGACTCAGTTGTACTCTTGTTCCTGCTCGCTTCTGTGTTGCTGGGTCCTAATCTTCCATGATAAGGGCACCGCTAGGGATTTGGCAGAGGTGCCTTTCCCCCTTAACTAACGCCAGTTCTCTCGAAGGCGAGGGGTCCCAGCCTCGAGTGACCTGAGTCTGTGCGTCATCTATCTTACTTTGTAGAGCGCAAAGCTCATTCTAAATGGTATCAACTGTAAGCTTTTTTTGCTCTGCAAGAGCTTCCCATCACTCCTCTATGTCGAATCTAACAGTGTTTGCTATTTATTCAAGATCGCCTCCCATTAAGGTGTTCGTATCGTCTCTTTCCTGGTGTTGAGTCCGGTGCTTTTTTTGTGCTCCTTTTACAAGCTCGCTTGTTCGTTTGGTACTTCCTATGATGATATTTGGAGGCTCACCGTCAGTCCTTGTAGTGGTCTTGTGTGGGTGCTGGGTTGGTGGAGTGTTCTCAATTGTTGTTGTGCCCGTAGCTTTTCCCGAGGCACTACCGAGCACTTCAAAATTCCTAGGGGGGTTTTCAAAGCGCAGCTTCCATGCAGGTGGCCATTGTATAATCACCTGTTCGACATCCTCATCTGATACCATAAAGGGAAGCATCATCCAAATGTTATCCACACGGTTGCAGATTTGAATGTGTCTCATCATAGCTTGGAATTTGGCGATCCCTTTGTATCTGTCATATATGATGGGGGATATCCAGGGTCGCGAGTTGATTGCTTCTACCAAGCTACTCTAGAAAAGGACCCAAAAGGCTTGGTTGTCTTCTGAGCGCTGCGCATCTTTGGAGTCCCACAAATAGGCATATTGAGCTCCTTCACACATATTAGGTTTATGCTCATGGATGACTGCTCCCTCAGGGGTTTTCCATGTGACGAGGGCGATAAGAAGTAGTAGCCAAGAAAAAAAAAAGGTTTTCCAAGGACCTGGGAGTTGTGAACATAGATCAGGAATTCATCACGTAGGTGTTGTGCCCACTTGTAGCAAACCCCGTTTGCACACTGACTAGCTAACTGGATGACATACGTAGGAACGTTGTGAGTTGGCACTTCTGTATTAATTTAAAGTCCAGTATTTGGGTACCTAATCATATAGCATTATCATTGACAGATTCGATGATGAACCCCCTCGTATTCCTGAGCACACAGTAGTCCTGACGCACCTCAGCAGCTGTTTCTACTTCATATTTCTTGCCTAACTTTTCCATGGGGTGCGTACTGGTCATTGGGAGGCCCGTAATTCGGTTGATTAGCATAGGATCAATAGGAATTCTATCCTAAATCCATAAACAGCCATCGTGAATTAGTGCGAGCAATTGGCAGGCCACCCGATCCATGATAGTGTAATGGCCAAAGTGGGGCATGCGCATGAGGTTCAAGATTCTGGATCCGGCTAGGTTGGCTACCTAGAATTGGGGGATGACCGTGACTCCTTCATGCGTGTTGATTGTGTCACAATATAATGCCAGGGTCAATTGAGGAAAATTTTTAGGATTTTCCAAGTCGTGATCAAGAAATTTGACTTCCCGAAGGCTTTTGCAAACGTCTCCAATCACAGGAACGTCTCCGAGAGTCAGGGGATATTGTAGATATGCTTCTAGACCATTCAGGTTTTCTGGTGTGCACGTCAATTTTTTGCATGGTCGAACGACTGGAGGTAGCCAGTCGATGGGGTTAGCTGGTTGGGCTTCTTCTGGCATATATAGACAGTAGGGTGACTGTGGTGTTTGCGGGGATGTTCTATTTTTTCCTGCAGCTCCTCTGGCATCCGGCGGGGGCTATCCTGATCCTTGGGTTGGTTCCTTACCCTTCCTTGCAAGTGGGGATACAGGTACGTCTTCTCCCTCAGATTCAATATCCATTATATCGTCTTCCTCGTGACCTACTAGTGCAGAAATTTTAGAAGTACTATGAGTCATTGTTCGTGCTCGGAATACGAATTCAGTTTCTGGGGGGTAATTTGCAGGAGGAGGGGTGGTTTTCCCAGACATGGGAGTCACAGCGCAGAGAGAAGTCATGGTTATAGAGTGTGAGTAAGAAGGGACTGTAAGCTGAGTTAGCCTGGATATTTTATAGCCTCCATGATTATTCAATGGTTGGGTAGATATTATGCGGAACTCACCATCTGGAGAACGAATAAGAATCCGCAAGATTTGCTTCATTAATTGTCTTAAAAACGATAACTTCTGCTTTTTACTAGACATGTCGATGCCAATGGATACTTTTCGAACCCCAAGTGCGTTTGGTACTTCTGCCATATCTAACTCGATCATCCTGAGAGGAGGTGCTTCCTCCCCCAACACAGGCTTGTTCTCTAGAGCTGCGCCTTGGAAGCTGGTAGGCATGTTAGGTGTGACGATCAGTTGTGAGGGAGCCCATGCCACGTGATCGGTGCTTTGCAGGCCTTCCTCCTCATCTCGTGAACCATCAAACCGAGGAAACTCTCTTACCTCCGTCGTCATACATTTGATATCTCTGGTAATTCGGAGGCATCGTAGTGTGGATGCACACTGCAACCAATGTTTCCAGAGTTCTAACTCCTCCTTAGAGTTAGAGAGGTACCCATTATTACTTTCCTTCTCATAAGACATACTATCATTCTGTGTGGATACCATATATAAGTAATCTCCCTCTTCGCTTCCTTGCATTGTCTCGGTATATCATCGTCCTTCTGCAGGGTCTAACAGGATAACTACTCGTATTCCACTGTTCTCAAATATCATACTCCTCTTGTTCAGGTTGATGATGCCTCCCATTTAAATCGCCCAATCCAAGCCTAGAAGTGCTGGGTAGGGGTCCGCATCTTCTATTGTTTGGATAACTTCAAAGTCAGCTCGTATCCTAACCCCAGCAATGTTCACAACTATTTTTGATAGTTTTCCCAGTGGCACTATCTTTTGTTGATTAGCCATGCGTAGCTATAGAGAGGACCATTCGAGCTTAGGTTCACCCATGTGCTGCCAAGTTTGTTGAGGGAGCACGTTCGCATCGGATCCTAAGTCAAGAACAACTTGCTCCATCTCAAAATCCCCAATCTGCACCGTTAGCCGCATTTCTTGACCTGTTCTCTTATTCTGTGAGTATAGTTTTTGCACATTTTTTTCTTGTGTGATAGGCATGGTTTTCTCTGCACACCCATCGATCAGTTCCCGAAAACTCTCCATAGCTTGTTGGTTGCACAACAACTTTATACATGCCTGTAAGAATGGTTTGACCTCGTCTCCCTACTCCGTGTTAGGTGCTCTTATATTGTCGTAATCATTACTTGTGGTAGGGCTGAGTTCTTTTGAGGGATATCCCTCTTCTTCCACAACGGCTTCCATCGACCCCTTTTGAACTAAGGCAGTTATTGGTGCTGCCCCCCAGGGTTCTGTTTTCACCCTCTGCACATTTTGCGTAGAGTTCTTTTCCTAAACCCTTTCTAATAGAATCGGACACTCCTCAATAGAATGATCCAACTGTATACAATATCGACATGTCTACCGAATTGGGTTGATACAATCTTGTGCAAAATGGCCTACTTCCCCACAATTGTAGCAAATCAGTTGACCTCGTTCTTAGCTTACGATGCCTCCTCGGCCTCCTCCCCTTCCTCGTGCTGGGGATCCTCCTATTCCCGTGGGGGACCTAGGTGAGGCTGGATCGGACCAAACCCTGAATATGTTTCCCCGGTCAGTTAGTAAATCATATGTGTGACACGTTTGCTCATCATGGCCAATTGTTCTGCAGAACCGGCACCACTATTGGTTAACTTTTGGACCATATGTGGTAGCGTGAGGGAAGTGGCTAGTGTCATTTATCCTAGCAACGCGGCAATCCTCACACCATATCATTGCTCTACTGGATCCCATGGCCTCCCCAGGTCGTAAAGGGCTAGGCGCAGCTAGTAATGGGCAGTTATCCTTGGTGTGACCCTTTACTCGACACTGGATGCACCATTTCTTGGGGCTGGCTTCTGGCCCTTGCTCTTTGCATAGATTGTAAATTTCCATATGCATCACCTCTAGCTGGCCTTATATTTGTTGCACCCCCAACTGGGTGTCATCCCTTGGGGCAGCTTCTACTTTCATAGCTATTTCCAGTTCTTTTTCATGTGTTTCGATATATTGTTGTCCCATAGGTACCCGTAAATGAGGTAGCAGCATAGTGATGAACCATTCTGTGTGTTACCGGTCATCATACTGGAATCTGCCTTCCCTGATTACTTTCTTTAACCTCTGATATGCTTCCCATACAGATTCATATGATCCTTTCTTGATGTCTTTTAGTTCGTTGACTATCTGCGAATAGGATTTAGGTCTTTTGAACTGCTGCTTCAGTGTCGTTTTGATCTCATCAATAGTTGCATTTGCATGTTGTCCAACGTATCCCATATAAAAATCTAGTGCTCTTTCTTCGAAAGCCAGAGATAGCTGGGCCTACTTCACCGAATCACTTGTGGTGTTTTGCGCTGTCCATACTAATTCAGCAACAAAACAGAACCTATCCATATCCTCATCACCCACACTCTTGATGGTAGGTAGTTTTAAACTCATAGCCATATCTACCTTCCTTTTGGCATTCTGGCATTACTTGACTGCTCTTTCAAAATGCTCTTGGTCCCGACAACGGAACCATTTGTTGGCTTTAGGGGTCCCGACCCAGGTTCGCACGTTAAGGTTTGCCAACAAACCCCTATACTACTGGCCCTTTCGGCAGTGACCTTCTTGCACAGGTCAAAGTCTCACTTGAAGCAGTATGGTAGGGTGCTAGAACCAGGTTTCCACACCCAGAAAGAGAGCAGGTAAACCAAGCCACACACAACGCACAGATCTATGGAACAGAGCTAGTTTGTAGGCTTAAATAGATAATCGGTGTACAAATTATTATATATCTAGATCTTAGGTCCACATCCACGTGATTTTTACAAGCAAAGATATAAATTATGGTACGCGTAGTAGACCAGATAGCATATATTATAAATAAACACAACAGATAACACAGATCATTCATACCTTATCACAGATTTAACACAGAGCGCAGATTCATATAATAGATAGATCCAAAACCAAATACCAGCAATACTTCTCATATATTATCATCAGATTCTTATATAACCCTAAATCCCACCTGCACACACAGCCAGCAGGGTCCAGACACAACAGGACAAAGGATCTCTGCGCACACAGCTAGTAGGAGTCCGACCCAAATACACGAAACCCAGAACTAACAATCCGCACTTAGCATTCACTTCTATCCATCTTCTCCCTATCGACGCAAAAAGACTTACTATTTATACTAATTTAGCATATACTTACCATGGTCCGCAAATCGTGGTTTGCAGACTCCTAGTTTTACCTATTTACCCACTTACAACGTATTGGAGCTTTTATTTGCCCTATCACCCTTGCGCTAGACTAACTATAATCAAAATAATACAAAATTGGACCAGATTTCATCAGTGTGGGAGACCCTACTCCAAATATATATATATATATATATATATATATATATATATTCTCACATTAAAAACAGGTTTGTTATTCTCATATTAATTCATTGTTTTTTAAATGAATCCAAAGCAAGGCCATTTTTTGAATCCAGAGCAAGGCCAGTTATTCTCAGGGTTAAAGAGTCGAGTCTAAGTGAAGACTCCACAACCAACCATGACCGTATTCGTGGGGTACCTTCCACCCCCCCTTCTCCTCCACTACCACCTAATCTAGCCTTCCAAGATTTGGTCAATGTAGCCCCAAAATTCAAATGTCCAAAACCCTCACATTTTGTGAAGAATATGGACCTATTTCAAAGTTCCAAGTATGCTAAAATCAATCCCAAAGTATGCCATTATGCTTTCTTGAAAAGGACCTGATTGGTTAGTTCATAGGGATCTATCCTTCCCCAAGAACATTGAACTAGTGGGTAGAGAAAAATTGGAAACCACTTATCAAATGCTAGATCTCGACCTATTTTTGTAGAAGCGGATTCTTCTCATTCTCGTTTGAAAGGAAAGAGTACCAAGATTTAATATTTAAAGGTGGTCATTCCTCATGGGCACCCAATGGATATATTTGGATAGATGGAATCCTTATTTTAATTTATAAAATTATGTCCCAAAAGATGGTTACAACCTAGGTGAAGTTCCCTCGCATTCCCCTCCATTGTTGGAACAAATAATCCTTTAGAAACATTTAGAACATGCTTGGAAATACATAGAAAAAGTTGAACTTAAGGGATACATGTGTGCATGTGGTCGAATATACGTGGAAATTGATCTAGAGAATGGTTTGTCAGAAGAAGTACAATTTAACCTTGACAACTGGACCTTTATCCAACTAGTAGACTATGAACAACTACGTTTCAATGCAAGAATTACCATCATTACGACCATTTTTAAAAAAAATTCCCAAAAGGAGTGGATGGGGAAAAACAACAAGAAGAGGGAGACCAATGGCAAGCCCAAAAAAGAGGAAGAGGAATGAAAAAAGATGGATAGAAACATATGCAAGGTGCCTAAGAAATACAAATTTCCCACCCCCTCATCGCCCTCCTAAAGCTAAATGCACAACCTAGAGGTTGCATACAAGAAAAAATTACCCTTAGTATCTCAACCAATTCGCCCCCCTTGATAATGAAGGTTCATGAAAAGAAGGGAAAGATGAGGAGATCATAGGGCATGAGATGCATGTTGAAAAGAAAGAATCGCCCAAAAAATTTGATGAAAAAATTCAAAAGCTAGAATATATTCGAATTAAAGTAGATTAAGGAGAAGGGAAATAATCAAAATATGTGGAATATTTCTTATCCCCCACCACAACCAGAGATAATCCTAATTTTTTATCTTCGATTTATGATCGATCTAAAGATGAGATGAAAAAATAAGTTCAACATCCTCAAAATAATGGGAGAGTAGTAAGGATGTAACATACAGATTGGGACAAAGAAAGAGGAACCCAAATTATTATCAAATCCCTGGCTTTGAACAATCAATGAGGCCCAAGGAAACAAGGATTCACAAGTGCCCATATATATGGGGGATTAAAATTTGTTAGTAAATGATGATTGTTGTCTGCTAGAATTTCAGGGGGTGGAGAAGTGAGAAAAGGGAGTCTGCAATCAAAAATTTAATCAAAGAAGAAAATCCCCAAATTGTCTTCCTTCAGGAGACGAAGAATCCATCAACAAAAGTAGAATAACATGAAGTAGCAACACCTTTTCTATTAGGTAAAAGGCTCCAAGATCTAGAGAATTAAGTATTTTATAGTAGTCAACACTATTTAATATAATAAAGGAGTAAAAATGAAACCATTGGTTAGTTGTGATCCTTCTTCATGTTCCACCCAAAAAATTATGCCATATGATCAATCTCTACTTGACAATAACCTATTTAAGTACGGTTTGATGTTGGGATTCACTAATGAATTTAAAATAAATCCTTCCAAGAGAAATATGCATCATTGGTGGTGACTTCAACACCACAACGCATCCATGGGAAAAGAAGGGTGGATATGTTGTGAAGGACATTTTTCAGAAACACATGGATGATTTTATTTCACATTGGGAGCTCATTGATATCAAGCCTTCCATGAAATTGGATGTAGAACAACCTAGGAATCACTAAAAAATATTTCTAAAGCCTAAATATTGGTTGTTCTATTTTTGGGAAGGTGAAAATGCTTGATTTGTTTACTCAGGAAATCAAAATATGCATAATGATAAAGAATGATTAATGTCATTTTAAATGTTCCTGCTAGAAAAATAGACAATAAAAAAATATATGGTAGTTGTGACTAAATATTGCCTGAAATTTGAAGAGAAAAAAAATTGGGTCAATAAAGCAATATTACAATTATAAATGTGTAACCTACAATGGTATATCCAAGGACATAGGTAGGCTATATTTGATTTCATAAATATGGCTAAAATTATTATGTGAGTGGCTTGGGTCAAGAGGCTAAACGTCATTTCATATATAAATAAAGGATTCACTCACTCTTAGTGATATGCTAGAAAATACTAAAGGTTTTGACATGGCCATCCTCGATCTTGGAGCAATTGAAAAGTTCAAACTTTGATATCAGAGTAATAACATGCCAAATTAGCTAACAATTATAAAATAGGTTAGAAATTTTATTTTTTAGCAAGACTTTTTCTCCAAGTCCAAGAAGCTAGCTATTTCTCACCTTTTCAAAAACTTGTTGATATCATACATTTCCAATATTATAGAACATTTTTTGCACAAGGAACATCTATGTATTCAACATACTTTCCTCAACGTGACATAGTTATTGCATGTAATTGTCAAGTATTATACCTTATATGAGACATAATAAAATATATGTAGACTAACCAAAAACCATGCAATTGAGAAGATTGCAATTCATTTATTTAATATTAAATAAAAGAGGAAAAACCCTTGGGGATAATATTGTGGATTATATATCTTTAAATTCAAGGGAATTACCAAAAATTCCCAACAGGACCATAACTAGGGAACATAATTTCAATGAGTGCACCCATAATACGGAAGCACATTCCATCATAGTAGATTTGGGAAACAAAAGTGGAATACAATTTGATCCTTATAATATTGAAAAAGGCTTTCATTCCTTCTAATATTACCTTTTTAAACTACATGGAACAATATGGCTGATTTATTATAGTTTAAATATAAGTGTTTTTATGTTCAAGCAATAGAAACCCACACTTCACACTAAAAAAACACAAAATTCAACTAACAGAAAACAAAATACCTCATCAACAATACTAGAATATATCCATGTTAGTGTTTGCATAGGTCACTACCAAGAAGTTGTACTTGTATGGCACAATGTGAATGATATAGGATAGAGGGGAGGAATTTTAAAGCCCAAATCCTAACTACCTCTATTGTGTGGATGACAAAAATTCTTGATTTGTTTATCATGATAGTCAAAATATGTGCATGTGGGGTGTTTTATCAAAGAAAAAGAAAAAGAAAATAATTTGAAGCATAAACCATAACCACATGCTATTAACACTTTCAAACCAAAAAAATAAATGTCCTAACGTTGGACGTAAAACTACCTTAAAACATTAAATACCCATATACACCCAACAAATAGTGGAAGCTCTAGGCATGTTTTCCGCATATGTTTTGTAAGGATATCTATTGTAGAGGTGTAGACAATCCAATTGAGAAATAATAAAATTTTAAATACTGTTTGAATGCCAATTTGACATATGGAACCCTTATTTGTGAGGTAAGGGACTCTCTCCATGCAAAAATTTCACTACACAAATGTGCACATACCCTACCTTTTTTAGGTGGGTTTAGGAGGGTGAGATGAAGGGTATTGAAGCCAAGAAAAATTCCCAAAAAATTCTAGGAGGTAGGGCTGTATATTGGCTTCAAAACACAAGTGAAATTTGGTGAAATAGATGTGAATAAGGTGATAAAATTAGGAAAACACAAGGATTTCCTAAATTTGCAATAGAAAAATAGTAGGAAATTAGGGTTTGATGGGAACGAAGTGTAGGGAGGATGTGAATGGTAGGGAATGACAGAATATGGTCTGGGGAAGGTGTATGAGGATATTAGAGGGTAGGGTTAGGGTTTTAGTCCACTGAAATCTCTTAATAGTAGGAAAAAGTGAAAATGTAGTGGAAAAGGAAGTGAACAAGAAAATCAGTATTGTGCTTGATAAATGGACTTGAGGAGGATAGGAGATGCTTAATTATTGTTGAGGAAGCTTTAAAATCTGATGGAAATGGTGCTGGATATTGGAGGAATGATTTGGGAGCCAAAATACCCAAAACATAGCACTTTCCAAATGTGTAACACACCTCTGCTAGATGCGTAACAAGCCTGCTAGATGCGTAACAAAACAATGGTAGATGCATAAAAAACAAGCAGATGCATAAAAACACTCTCTAGATGCGTAACAACACTTTCCATATGTCTAACAGAATGCTCCAAATGTGTAACAACACTCTCCAGATGCGTAACATAATGCGCCAGATGTGTAACCAAGCCCTTTTGGAGTAGTTTTATTTCTTTTCTTCAAACCCTTGACAATAGTGGATCAATGCCAAAGGTAAGAAAGGAGCTCCACCAATCACGAAAAAACAATATGAGTTGAAAAAGCCTTCTTTTTCCTTTTTATAACATCTTTGGAATGAATTTTTGTCTTTTAGTCAAACAAAAGTCTTTGAGGACAATTTTTCCTTTTTGGAACAATTTGACTATGAAACAAGTTTTGAAATAAGACAAAGTGTCTTACATTAGTCCCCTAACTATGCTAACTCCATTTAAAATACTGATGTGATGAAAATGAAGCCTTGTTCACCCTCTTTGGTGAAATTTCTGGACTTTTTAGTGGCAAAACAAGGACACCTAGACAACAAGCCTAGATGGGATATGGAGTGATTAACCTAAGACTCTAAATAAAAATGAGTTACATGACCTTTGAGATGATGATGGCCATGAATGGAATGAGGGGAGAAGAATCACTGACCTAGACCATATGCAGTGACCAAAATTTATTTGAAAACTTATTTGAAAAGATGAAATTTTGACCTAGGACTACTAGCAAATAAACTGAAAGAGCATGTTTGATCACTGAACATATTGACACTAACAGGTTATACACATCTTGGGAGAGGTTATGGAGCCCATTTCATACATGACGTCATGCCATAGCTTGAGGGCATTCTCTCCTTGATGAGTTCCACCTTGATAATGATACTAAGCCACCCTAGCATGATGATGTGACATTTGGGGTGCCTTTTGATCATTGGAGGTGACTTTTTATAATAATACATGACGTTTTTATGAGGATAGACAATTGTTTTATGATACATTGCATCTTTTGAGAGAGCCGCTACTTTTGGAGCATTTACATCCCTTGTCGTAGATAATGTCACCATTTTGAGCACTTTTAATTCATACATGTCATTTATGATGGACAATTTTATGTTTTGACATCATACCTTTGTTTTAGAGGCATATTTGGGGATCAAATTGAGATATATCCACCTATTATCATGGATTATCATGTTTTTAAGGGCTTTTAGTGAATTTTGGCATTAGAGAGGTAAAACACTTGGTTTTCCTCATATAAATAGTGGAGCGCTAATCTCATATTTGATCATTGAAACTTGTGGTGGATTAATACTACTTGCTTACTTATCTTACTAATGTGATATGGATGAATGACTTATACAAATTCATTTTTTAGGTTTTAATGGTGATCCATGGTTATGGCTTCAACGATGAGTATTGATTTATTGTGTAAGTGTTTTCTTAATCATGTTGGAGTTGTTTATCAAATGCATGAAGTATGGATGTGCTTATCAGGTGGTGAAGGTGCATTATTTATCTTGTATTTTCTTAAATAAATCCCATCTTGCAAAACTAGGAGAGATTATGGTGTAGATACCTCCCTTGATATCATTTTTAAGGTAGGTTTTGCAGTGTAATACTATACTTATTATTTCTACATGAAGACACCTAGATTTTATAGAGGAATACCCTAGGGTTTATCCAAAATCCATTTTTCACTCCTTCCTTCGAGAGAGTACATAATTTTGATTCCATTACCCAAAAAAAATAGTAAGCACTAGTATAATTCTTCATTATTTCATCAACCAAATTAAAATATACTTTTATTTTACATTTGTATTGTTAGATTAGAGTTTCTTGGCAATCATATGTCAATTTTTAGCCACAATAAACTAGACATTATGGTTTAGTTAGAATTTTATCCATAAAACTATATTTTCTTAACTTTTAATGCATTGTTACTTCAATTTTAAACCTTTAGAGGCTTGATATCCTGCATTATTAGGTTTTTTCTATTCCATTTTCAATGATCCTTTTCATTTCAGAAATTAATTGTTTGCAAAACCCTAGTTTAGCTAGTATTTTCAACCCTTAATTGCCTACATTGTTTATTTGTTCACGGGAATGCATTATTTATGTTTTTGTAACTTCAAATGTTGCTAAATATTTTCATCTTTCACACATATTTACATAACCATAGAATTTTTGGGATACCATATGGTCTATTTCACATGATACATATCATAAATTGCCTTGTTTTACCTGGAAAATTTTCCCAAGTTGTGGTATGTTTGAGTAACTAATATTGAAGTTCATATACTTGATCTCATATTTTTATAGAATTCCTTGAAATCACTAGAGAAACCTTCATTATGTAGGATTGTATACTTCACTAAAATGAGGGAACTAAGTATGTATGTGATAATGGTAATGATTCCATGTTACACTTTTCTACACCCTTATGATAGGATTTGCACTAAGGTGCAAGATTTTGCGATAAGACATATTGGAATATAAACAAGGTAGGGTATGTGCACATTTGTGTAGTGAACCTGTTGCATGAAGGGAGTCCATTTCCTTGAAAAAAAAAGGGTTCCATATGTGGATTTGAATTCAACTAGGTTGTCACATTTTATTATTCCTCAATTGGATTGTCTACAACTCTACGATACATATCCTTAGCAAACATGTGCTAAAAATATGCCTAGAACTTCCACTATTTGTTGGGTGTATATGGGTATTCAATATTTTGAGGCAGTTTTGCATCCAATGTTAGGAAATTTATTTTTTTGGTTTGCAAGTGTAAATAGCATGTGGAAATGGTTCATGTTTCCAAAAAAAAATATTTTTCTTTGATAAAACACCCTACATACGCATATTTTGACTATGATGATAAACAAATCAAAAAAATTTGGTATCCCCACAATAGAGGTAGTTAGGCTTTGGCCTTTGAAATTCCTCCCCTCTAATCGAGTTGTCATTCACATTGTCCCATACAATTAAGTGTAATATCCCTAGTGAAAAATACATGTAATAAAGTTAAAAATAATAACCACGGATTTATGGGACACTTATTCCAAGTTGAATGTTTGGAAAAACATCCTAGTGGGTGTTCGTTTTAGTTAATATGTAGGGCTAACCTATTGTTATATAGGTATGTGATTCATGGTTGTTATATGCATTAGGGTTATGTATAATATTTTTAGTTTATTATTTTTATGGTTACATGTACGATAGATGCTAGTGAATCAGTATGGTCATATGCACATGTGTCATATAGTCATGTATGATAGAAACATGTGTTGGTATGCATTGTTATTGTTGTTTTATGTTAGATAAATTACATGTTCTTAATGAGAATGTTATAATTTAAATTGTTGTTGTTGTATGATAGTAGCTTGATGATTAGGTTACATGTTGATGAGCACGATATATAACTTATTGTTGTTGCATGCTAGTGACTTGATGATCGGGGTTCACTAACATATTGATGTTATATGTACTATGCTAAATTGGATTGGCCCATGTAGATGGTTAGGGTTATGAAATTTAGGCATGAGTCGACGTAATTATGCTAGTGTGTTTTATTATGTCTAAACTAAATGTGCATGTGTGACTATATGCATGAATGAAATTTGCTTATGGGTTTATTATGTGAACACGTTAGCTAGATACTGTTACATATATCATGATCTTATTTATGATTGGGTTGATATGTTAGTGAAGTTATATCGTGCTAACCTAGATTTATTGTGCATACAAGATAGCCTCCCCTAAGATACATTAAGGCATGAGTTTTCTTATGTCGTATACCTGGTGCTTGACTATTTTGAGTGTTATTTATGCCATCTAGTCGATCTATTTAGGATGGCATATTTGCAAGTTGTTTGAATTTTTTATTAATTGCATGATATGAGTATATGTGTCTGTAATATTGCATGAAGAAATGGTATTGCTGTAAGATGGTTGTACTAACACATATGTGTTTCTATGGATGATATGTACTTGAGTGTAAGTAGGTGATAGTTGTAGCACTATGTATTATGACCAATGATAGTGATTTGATTGTGGATTATGACATGGTTGTTAACCTTGGTAAATTTTGATTTCAAATTGAAATATATGTTGTATCAATGTTGATACATATGGCTGACATGTGTTTGTTTTGTTACAAGACAACATGATTGGCACAACAAGGTAAGGTAACTAGATTTTTGTTATGTTTATTTATGCACAGACAATTATGTGTCTATGACAGTATGATGTGGGGATTACGTGGCAAGAGTGCCATGAAATTTTGAAAAAGGCTCGAGATGAGCATTTATTTGGAAGTGTTGGGAACCCATGGGGATTTAGTCATGGTGTTTGATTGTTATTCTTGTGCTTTTGGTCTTTTATGATTTGATTGTGATTGATTTGTGGTTTTGATTGCATCTAGTGTATGGCCATACCACTTGTTTTGGTGTCTTATTACGTCTATTTGTTTTCCATGGTCTCCTTATTTGTTTCTTATGATTGTATTTTATGTTTTGAGAGTCTCAGGAATTGGTTGGGGAAAGAGAAATTTAATGGAGCTCAGGAAGAGATGAATGAAGTACAACATGTAATGTAAGGCATGAATGGACCTCAGTGCATGAGTAAGTGCAATGGAAGGTAAAAATATGACATCCGGATGGATTGGCTAAGTACATTGTGGTAAATTGATGGTGCCAGGATAGTCATGAGAAAGGTAAAGTAAATGGATCTGAGATATCAGATGCCTTGTCTATGTTGGGAATTGTTTCTCTCAATATTGTGCATATTGTGCATAGATAAAGGAATTTCTCTTAACCTATACCCTATGATATCTGGTAATTATTTTGTGATCGTGATTATGATAATATATTTATATGTATGTATGTGTGTATTCATGTCGCTACTTTTCGAGATCATGATTTATTTATGTTGATGTTTATATATGTATCCATGTATTTATGTATGTCATTTCTGACAGGGTCTTCATGGATCGTGATTGTTTAATGTTGATATTTACATGTATATATGTGCGTATGTATGTCTTTGTATGACAGGATAATGATTTTTTTATGCTAACGATTATATATGTATGTATGTATGTATCTATGTCACTACATGGAATGTTTTTCGAGGATCATTCTTGTGGAGAAATGATTTCTTATGCAGGTTAATGGAATGAAGAGGTTCCTGGCTATGAGGAATCAAGTGGAAGATTAGCTTGGAAAGATATAATAGGTCAGTATCATGTGGGAATGAATTGATATTATATGCTTATACTATGCCTATGTTTATGTTATGGACTTGTTACACGTCATTTTTTCACCATGACATTTGACAGTTCATATGGGTCTATCACCATCCATATCATGTTCCCTTAGAGGTCAAAAACACTAATGTTCCTAACTCAAGTCTTGGAATTGGAGAAAATCTCTATAAAACCCCCCAAATTCTACCTGTGCGGTTTTTCTAGCCTTTCCCTGTGCATGTGCTGTTGTTTTGTACATAAAATGCGTCAACTCCTACACTTTTTTCTACTATTACCTGTGCACCCCCATGAAAAGAAAATAAAAGAAAAAAGTAAATTCTAGAAGCATAGTTGGTCAAATATTCTCCCAAATGGAAGCTTCTAGAGTCGCAAAATGTTTGAGCTTTATCTCTCCACTCATGGAGCTTATCCCTTGGTCCATGTAGCTCAAATCCCTTCATGAGAGGAATCCATCCCCCTCTTCATGGAACTGAAAATACCTCCATTTCCCTATAAATTGAGCTCAAGTTTCAAGTTTAAGGGTAGACACATGTAGATACAATGTGATTATAGACTAATCTATATAGTTTCTAAGATGAATAGTTTTCATAAGAGTGCATAATTTCTACACTAGTGAGTTGGTGTTGGCATGAGAATGATCACACCCTTGTGTCTATAACTCAATGCTGGTATTTAGAGAGGAAATATTATCATACTAAAGGAGAAACAATTGTTCAGGACCCCTGGAGAAATATGTACAACATCAAGGCATCAAGTTGTAAGATTACTCTTTTTATTCAAGATAATACATATGGATCTCTTTTTCTCATTACTTTGTTTCTATTCTTATTAGAGTAACAGCAGTACTTAGAATCCTTGATCACTAAGTTGGATTAGCATTTTTTGATTATTATATGTTATAGATGCTTTGATTCTTTGTCTTGTCTTTGATTGTAGGTTCTACTCATTTGAGAAACCAATTTCAAGCGACGGGACAAAAGGCTACATCAAATGTTTAGATTTCAAGGTAGGGGCATGTCCTCTCTACTTTACTATTATAATCTTGGAATGCAATTAATCTAGAGGAAAAGGTTTTAAAATGGATCTTTGTTTCTAGTTACTCGTTGAGTACTAGGGATATCGCTCTTGTTCGCAAGAGGGATTAATCCATGTAAAAAAATGGCGACTCTACTGGGGATTCTAGAGCTTAGTTTTATTTGTTTGTATTATGTTTGAATTTTAAGTTTTATGATTTTGACTTCTCTGAGTCTGGTTGGGTAGACAAATTTTAAGAATCCTCGAAAAATAAAGCTTGTTATTTATTTTTTCCAAATTTTTCCTTTCCTACGCGGTTTCGGCTGTAAACAGTATGACAACTTGCACAACTTTTAGTTCAATTCAGTGCGCATGCGCACTGTATTCCACTATAAGCTGCACACCCCCTGGAAATTTTTGAATTTTTTTTTTTTCTCTTTTTTAGAGCCAGATAACCTGATTCTTTCTGTTTTCCCTGATCCATCTTAGTTGTCAAATCTTGTGTGAGAACTTCTTTTCAAAAAATTTGGGTTTCGTGTGATTATCATCTTGTTTTCATTTTATAAGTGAGTGTTTGCCCTAGTTTATTACTTCTTTATGCTGAAGATACCTTCATTTTCCTCAGCTTAGTGGTATTATGATTTTGTATTTTTTGAGCCATTAGGATTATTGCAAACCTTACTTTTATGAAGATTTGTTCACTTTTCATTTGCAAACCTGGAAGAGCTTCTAGCTTACTGAAGCCTGATTTAACACCAAAGCACTTTTGGGTGTTTTCATTTCTGCTTTGATAAGTGGAAATTTTCTTATTCTGATAAAAAAATAGGAGAAATCATCCTCAAACATTCTGGATAGAATTCAAAATTAGAATTTTGTTTTGATTTTGAAATTTATGCTTTTAGATTTTTTTAGAGATTGTTTTCTTTTGGGAATTAATTATTTGTTGAAATTGTAGTTTTTGATTTGATTAACTCAAGGAATTTTATTTCAAAAGAGAAATTAATCATTCTTGCAAATTTAGTTCTTCATGAAATCATCTTCTTTCAAAAAATATTTTGTTTATGAATGAAAGAGTTTGTGTTTTGAAAAATGATAAAATCTCTCAACTTTCTCTTAGATAAGATTCATTGAAAAAAACGAGTTGCACTTCTCATATAGATGCATTTAGAGTATTTTGACTCGGGTCACAAACATCATTAAATTTTTAACTCCATATCCTTTATGTTAAGTAACAACCGAATTAGTACATCGCTTAATTAAAATCAATCTAGATATTTTAGATTTTCTAGAGCTCATTCCACCAACATAGCTTAGGCTAGTGTTTTGGAATAGGTTGTAATAAACTTTCCAAAATAGTTTAAACAAAAAAGTAGAATCTTGCAGTAGGAAAATCCAATTGTTTCATTTGTACTCTGGGAAGCTCTTCTTAAAAGAGTCAAGCACGAGATCATGTCGGACCCAATGATGTAATCATACCTATCTCATGGTCAATAGAGTTCTCTTCTACATTATTTTATCCTTTTTTGAGCCTGAGAGACTAAATTTAAGAAAAAGAACAACCATGGAGTTTACTTATGTTTTTCTTCTGACTCCCTAAAATTGGAAAATGACGAGTTATTCTTATACTAGACTCGTTAAAATTTAACAGTAAAGGAACTGTCGATCACAACAAGACCGAACCACTCCTTCTTAGGGTTTGATTTTAATACTAAGATGGACTCATCCGAATGATGAGCTTATACAAATAATAAAATCTTATCCTTCTCAAAGCTTGAAAAAAAATAAAGAGTTACTTTCCAGTAATGGTGGGGGGAAAAGAGAGAAAAAGAATCCAGTTTTCATCCTTGTTTAGAAAGCAACATGCCACTCTTGAACACGACACTTTGTCACACTTGTACCTGGGTTGGGAAATCCTTTGTCTAAAATTTAATCAAACCACATTGAAAGTCTTTAGCTGGTTTCTAGGTATTAACTTTAGGTCAAATGATGCCAAGCCATTTGTAGTGCAGTCATTATGTTTTCAAGAGAGAGTTCAAATAAACCATTCATTGCAAACATTTATCTGCATTCATTTTGACCATCCCTAAGTCAGTCCTTGCAAAATATTTCTTCAAAACTTTATCTAATGGATTTGTTTCATGGGCTTTCCTCTGACGGATCAATTTCTATCGACATCAGCTCATTATATAGAAAGTTGATCTAGAATCCTATCAGTACCTTGGGATCTGCATACCCTAATGGAAGGTTTCTCACATTCGATGACAGGTTGCATCATTGATATTTGATCGAATGATTCTATGAGTGTTCGACTATAAATCATTCATTCACACTTCATATATTGTATTGGAGTACTTTGAGAGCCATTGTCTTTATTGGTGGTTTCTCTCACACTTGTTAACGGTTCACATCATTGACTGGTAATCAAGTGGTTTCTACCATGTTCGACTTCGACACAATCAATCACATGGATAGATTCATACTAGTTCAGGAAGCAGAAATCAAGACCTTGGATCTAGTTTATACCATCCAGGTTGCAGGGAGTTTTATTATTCATGATACAAATGGCTACATCCATACTGTATCTAATTTTGATGTAATATTGAAACCATATATGTACCAGAACATTTAGTTAGTTTTGACCTGAGTATGGGAATGCCTACCTCAACGATTATATATATATATATATATATATATATATATATATATATATATATATATATATATATATATATATATATATATATATATATATATATGTGGTAAAACATGGAGCGTTCGGGTTTCAACAAGTGTCTCCAATCCAATCCTCAGAATGATAATGCACTTCACTCTTCAGAATAACCTCAGACTTCACACTTTAGGGGGCAATCTGTTACACATCATTTTGTCAACATGACATTTTACTATTGATATGGGTCTATCACCATCCATATCATGTTTTCTTAGAGGTCAAAAACACTAATGTTCCTTAATCAAGTCTTGGAATTGGAGAAAAGCTCTGTAAAACCCTTAAAATTCTACCTGTGCGGTTTTTTTATCCTTTCCTTGCACATGCACTGTTGTTCCGTCCATAAACTATGGAAACTCCCTCACTGTTTGCCACTATTACCTGTGCACTACCATGAAGAGAAAATAAAAGAAAAAATTAAATTCTAGAAGCCTAGTTGGTCTAATATTCTCCCAACTGGAAGCTTCTAGAGTCACGATCCGTTCTATCTTTATCCCTCCAGTTATGGAACTTGACCCTTGGTCCATGGAGCTCAAATCCCTTCATGAGAGGAATCCATCCCCCTCTTCATGGAGCTGAAAATACCTCCATTTCACTATAAATTGAGCTCAAGTTTCAGAAATAAGGGTAGACACATGTAGATACCAATGTGATTAGAGACTAATATATACAGTTTCTAAGATGAAGAGAGTTCATAAGAGGGCATACTTTCTACACTAGTGAGTTGTTGTTGGCATGAGAATCACGACACCCTTGTGTCTGTAACTCCATGCTGGTATTCAGAGAGGAAGCCTTATCAAACTGAAGGAGAAACGATTGTTCAAGACCCCTGGAGAAATCTATACAACATCAAGGCATCAGGTTGTAAGATTACTCTTTTTATTCAAGATAATACATATGGATTTGTTTTTATCATTGCTTTGTTTCTATGCTTATTGGAATAATGTCAATACTTAGACTCCTTGATCAATAAGTTGGATTAGCATTTTATGATTATTATATGTTGCAGATGTGTTGATTCTTTGTCTTGTCTTTGATTGCAGGTTCTACTCATTGGAGAAAACACTTTGAAGCCATGGGACAAAAAGCTACATCAAACATTTGGATTTCAAGGTAGGGGCATGTCCTCTCTAATTTACTATTACAATATTTGAATGCAATTAATCTAGAGGAAAAGGTTTTCAAATGGATCTTTGTTTCTAGTTACTCGCTGAGTACTAGGGAGATTGCTCTTATCCGCAAGAGGGATTAATCCATGTAATAGGATTGGTAATGTTGAGGAGTGCATCAACGAAGTGAAGGTAGTGTGACTTGCGACATGCTAGGATAAGAATGGATAGTCGAAAGACACTAGAGGCAAGGTTTCTTGTGGGATCAGTGTGTGGTTTATGGATGTACAATGCTATTATTGTGTATATGTTGTGCATGTTACATATTCAGTGCACTAGTACAAAATGGATAATTTGTTACTAAAAAAATGACTAAAATTTGCATATAAATGACTATTTTTCGGTCGGTGACCAATAGTAGCTAATTTGTAATATCTTATAACGCGACCAACGTTTGGTCGTTTTTAGCTTAGTCATTAATTGGTTATCTCAATTTTGTTATCTAGTTGTATATTTGGTCATTGATTTAGTCATTGATTTGGTCACTAATTTAGTCATTCATTTGGTCTTTCATTTTGTCACTGATTTAGTCATTCATTTGGCCACTGATTTAGTCATTCATTTAGTCATTGATTTGATCTTTGATTTGGTCATTAAATTTCAGAATTAATGACCAAATATACAACAAAATATATTACTATATGATCACCCAAGAAAACCAATTAACGACCAAAGAACTATGACCAACATGTTGGTCGTGTTATAAGATACTGTAAATTAGCTACTAATAGTCATATATATGCAAATTTTAGTCATTGTTTGAAACCAATTAATGACCAAAGAAATGTGACTAAATTTTAGTCATGTTATAAGATATTGTAAATTAGCTACTAATAGTCGTATATATGCAAAATTTAGTCATCATTTGTAGTTACAAATTTATCATTTGCAGTAGCCATTTATTCATTATATAAATGACTAATTTAGTAGTTTATATTCATTTCATTAATAATCATTATAAATGACTAATTTAGTCGCATATTCATTTTATTTGTGTTCATTATTTATCAACATAAATTAGTTTGTATGATTTAAAAAATTTCATACAATGTGCATGTTCATCTAATATGAAAACACAAAGTCGCATATTTTAATTATAATACCAAATAACATCAAGTGCAACTATAAAAAATTTCAACCACATAAATTATATTATATGAAATGTTAAAATATTACAATATGAGTTTCCAACTTTATATTAGTTGGACTACAATTTACACATGAAATGATGTTTCATCACTTCAAAACATTATCGTTGTGTTGTCAAGGCATTACAGGTGAATTCACCAACTCTGAAGACTTGATCATCAGTCTTTATATGTGTGTATTATGCGAGATATTGGTTTTAAGGGTATCACCAAACCAGTTCTCCTCTCTCTTTTTTCATTTGTCGCTCCAATATTATTGCTCTTCTCTTTTTTCAATTCATGCTTCTTACCATCAATACTGATTTCATTTTCTGAAAACAAAAAAAATACAATGCACTGTAAGAAATGAAAGAAAATGAACACTATAATATAACATAAATTAGACTATAAATAGTTTATACAACATATACCTTAACATCAACAATGTCAAAGCAATTTTCCTTCAACATCAATTTCTGCAAAATAAATGTCACGTTATTCTTTCCCATTTCTCAATGTGCTACATAAGATAAATTGAAAATCACATAAAACCAAGAGAAAACCCTTTTCTAACCAAAATAAACAAACAAACAGTGCCTCTAATAAAACTTCATTACAATATTAGCAAATGAAAAGAGAGCTAGTGGACCATTTGTGTTGTTTGACTTTGCCTATTTTTGTTATAAAATGCTCGAGCTTCAGGAACCAAAAAATGTGAGCATGAGCTAAAAAATAACCAACCATTCACTTGTCAACATGAGATATCACAAATAAACCAGAAAATTGATCAGGCATTAAAATTGTGAGCAGACTACCTTGAAATTTTCTTCTTGAGAAATACCTTAAAATACCCTCATTTCTAATAAGCTTCCTGACTATGTACCTCCATCCTTGATTTCCCTTTCTATATCTTGAATAAATAATATCCCTTCAACAAAAAAATTTGCGAGTATCCTACCAAGTAACTCAAGAGCCTTGTGCGCATCAACAGTAGCATCCTCCAATGAAAATAGTACAATCTCCAACCTAGAAACATCAAAATTATATATAGTTATAATGTTGAAGAGTGTAACTAGGTAGGTCTTCCTTATAATGACTATGTAATTATGTACTTATTTAAAGATGAAGTCAATAATAATAAAATGAATTTTTTGTTTACTTGCTTCATGGGTTTCATGAGAAAGATTCTTAGTATAGGTCTATATACTTCTTCTTGATGTCTATTAGGTACATAAGTGTAATTAGGAGTCATGTAAAAGGCATGAATAATACCCTCCAGGAGGTTGCAGAAGAATGGATTACAAACGTTGAAGATATGAATATGAAGTCGGCCTACAAACAAATGTTAAATTCAGCCTACTTAATGGCTATAAGGTCAGCTTAATTACTTGGCTAGAACTACTATATATACCCTACATATGTTGTGGTTAAGAGAACATATCTACAGATGATACTGAGGTTATACAACGTGAAAAAGAAGAAAGTTTTACGGATTCTACTAAGGCAATACAACGTAAAGAAGGGAGCAAAGATTAAGTTAACGTCTGGGGTAGAACACATTAAAAGAAAGAACATATTTGTGAATCTGTCTCTAAGGTACTGCGGATATTTAAGTAACAATTACAGTCAAGTTTGAAGTTAACAAAAGGTGGAAGAAAGAACAAGAATTACGTATTAGTTTTAAGGTAAAACAAATCAGATCTAAGGACAAGATTGTCTACGTATAAGTCTAAAGGTGACAAATTTTAAAAGATAGAAAATACAAGAACAATTTTGATTGCAAACTTATCTAAAGGAAGAACTGAATGATACACCTTCCAAGGTAACTGAAGGACGTATTCTACAGAAGCAGCTAAAGGTTAGTAATTGCTGAAGTAACTGGAAGATTGAGATATTAACTAAAGGATATGATTAATTTATCTCTGAGGAAAGAATTGTAAAAGTCAGAAACCTCAAGTAAGGAAGGTAACTTATTGCAAAATACTCATTTACAAGAAATATCACTTTTGTCTCTACATTTGTATAAGCACTTTGATAATTGACTTGATGAAGGATTAACTCAGCAAGCTCACAAGTAGTTATCAAGAAGAGAATTTGTATTAATCTATAGCTGTTAAATTCTCAACATGGTATCTGAGCTATGGTTACGATCAAAGGCAGTTTGAAAGGACTCAAAAATTTCTAAAAGGACCTATGTCAAAAGGGCTCAAATCATAGTAAGACAGTCCAATAATTAAACTAGGTGCAAGTTCACAAGAAAGGTCAATCTCAATGACATCATAGTGTTGAAATTACCTCTGCCTCAATTCAATACTACTATTATAAGATTATTTCGATACCACAGCAATGAGGAGAGTGAGTTATAAAGGTGTATTTATAGTTAAGGCTCGGTGTGACAAAAAGATATCAGTATAATCCCTATTATAGTGAAGATATTCAATGTTATAATCATAGGTCAACTACAGTCTCGATATAATCAATCACATGATAAGTATGACACTACAATTTGGAAATACCACAATAAAAAATCTATCACTGTTTCGTGCTACCACAGTGAGAAAGGTCTCACTGGTTCGGTGCCATCACAACTTGATGAGAAATATGCCATTTCAGTTTGATGGTATCATGACATAGGGTCTCACAAAAATGGTCAACAGAAGTCAGAGACATGTACAGTGAATTATTTACAATCGAAGCACAAAATAAGGTCAAAACATTAATATGTATACACAGTGAAATAGTACATTCAAGGATCTCGAAATAGCTGCTTACATTGAGTTTGAAAGAATTTGAATTCTTTCCTATGAAGTTGACAGTGCAAGAACCAACTAAAATAAAGAACTAGTTTGAAGGTATAACAAATCAGATCTAAGGACAAGATTTTCTACGTATAAGTCTGAAGATGACAACGTTTGAAAGATAGTAAATACAAGAAAAGTTTTGATTGCAACCCTATCTAAAGGAAGAACTGAATGATACAACTTCCAAGGTAACTGAAGGACGTATTATATAGAAGAAGCTAAAGGTTATTAATTACTGAAGTAACTGAAATATTGAGATATTGACTAAAGGATATGATTAATTTATCTCTGAAGAAAGAATTGTAAAAGTCAGAAACCTCAAGTAAGGAAGGTAAATCAAATATTTACCTTCCTAATTATATTGCAAAATACTCATTTACAAGAAATATCAATTTTGTCTCTACATTTGTATAAGCACTTTGATAATTGACTTGATGAATGATTAACTCATCAAGCTCACAAGTAGTTATCAAGAAGAGAATTTATATTAATCTATAGCCCTTAAATTCTCAACATATAATTCATAATCGCACATGACCATAGACTGTAGCAGTCTTGAAATAAACTTGAACTTGAATAAGAAAAAACACAAAATTTCAATTTTGTGGTTTATATGATAGCCATTTGATAATAGCTCACTCAGCATCCATGTTTCAGGCAGTATTTGGCGTCTTTTTATGTGGAAAATTTTCCAATGGGGCTAGATGTTTTGACCTTTTATGTTTGGATCTAAGCTTAATATGAATATGTAGTAGATTTTTGTTTTAAATGGAAACATAGGTTCTTCTTTTTCCTTTTGTTTTTCTCCCTTTACATATATATGTTGTGAATTTGCATAATTTTAAACAAAATAAACAGTCATGTTAATATGTTTTAACATATTGTTATTTTAAAATTTGTAGCTAGATTTTTGGAGGAAGCATGAGAATTCTACCTGCTTTAGCTAGCATTCTTGATGCTTGTGCTGATATATATCTGGAGAATAGCAACCAGGTTCAAATGGACAATAAACCCAAATGTTACACTTCTTTTCACCTTTTGATTGGTCTAAGCAAGCCTGACAACAATCTGCAGCACTTTCTTGATGGTGCATCAGACCCCATTTAACTGTCACTCTGTCATACTCTGTATGTGGTTCTGCATGGCATTCAGAAGGAAGTGGCCTACCAGGTATGATTCCATGTTCTGCAGAAATAATATTAAACTATGCATCAGGCTTTAATTGCACCATTTTAAGCTAGGATTATCCAAACCCTTGCTGCCCTTGGACAAATTGAACAAAGAAACAATATAACTCATTCAAAAATAACACACCTAGGAAAAGGTGGAAAAGAAAACAGATGTTAAAAAAAATACTTTGAATTTTAACAGCTCTTCACTGCAAAATGCTAAATTCCGTTCTCCCACATGTAAGTAATCAAATTGTTAAATTTAGAAACATAACAATAACCTTAAATATGCTGAAAAAAGGAACCTAGAGAAATTTTCAGGTAACCATAATCCTCAAGTCATAAACTTAAAAATAGATAAGACTGCTATATGAATACTTTGTAACACACACTCTCAAGAAATAATGCAGTGAAGAGGACAAAATAATTTGGTGATGCTAACCTAGTAGTCAAAATCCCAAGAAATCAAAAGCGCAAACACCAAACTAAGATTGCCCATATATTCATTACCGATCTCAGTTCCATCCTCCAGCATCTTTCCACTATCCTCGCTTGAAGCTTCGGGAGGTAATGAGAATCCAGCTTCCTCCAACACAGGGGCCCAATGAGTCTCCAATACTTTTGCCACCATCTCTGTTCATGGGAACCCCAATACATAATGTATAAACACACACCCAAATTTGGGAGCTGTGGACCAAAAGGAGCAGGGAGGAAAAGAACCTGATGTCACAAAAAAATACTATGTCATCACAAATAATGGACAAGCCATCAATTGAAGTCACAAATAAGCTGAATAGAAAAATGCATACCAGTATCTTTGGCTTCTGTGGAGGAATTCACATTGTCTTTCATTGCTTCACATTTCTTAGCTTCTTCAAGATTTTTCTTCCGCCATTCTTCAAGGGCTATCACTTAAAAAAATGTAAGCATTAACAACATATTGATGTAACTGCCAAATTCTAAAACAGTCAATATTTAACAGTCAATAGTTTGCATTGTTACTGAACTAGGTAACACTTTAATTTTACATTATTAATCAACTAGTGGGTTAACAATTTCTAACTTTTGAGGAATCCAGAGCTAAAAAGTCTTTGAGATTTATATAATGAGAAAATGTATGAGCTCCCACATGTCAATTGTTAGAAGCTATGTGAATGGTGGAATATATTCGAGAGCACTCATAGCATATGGCAGAGGGAGTTCATGATGTTATATTCCCAAGGGTGAATGATATTGATCCTTTAATTTGATTATGTGAGGTCTCTAAGCACTTCAATGATTTATAATTCCCTAGTACCTCTGCAGGAATTTCCCCTGATATTTGATTGCCCTAGAATTCAAGGCAAAGCTTTGAAGTCTCTGTTATGAAGCAAAAAGGGAGCTATAAATATTCCCTAAAATTGGTTGTCATTTAATAATAATCCATAAGATGGTTGTTCTTTCATTATCCCTTCATCTATTAGTGGTGGAGAAAGAAAACCAGTGAAGTTGTTACTGTTTGAAATCATGAAGCACCGTCAGACCCTTAGATAGAATGGAAGTGACTGGATTGCTTCCCCAAAGACCACACATAAAGAGATTAGATAGAATGGAAGTATCTGGATTGCTTCCCCAAGACCACACATAAAGAGAGATGAATAAAGAGCAGCAAAGGTGACCTGAGATTGCAAACTATCGAAAAACTCATTTATTGAAAGCAGTGGTGGTTTGGTGAAGCTATTATTCGAGCAAGTTGAAATGTTTCTAGATAATTTGTTTCCACTAACATTAAATAAAATCATAAAAGAAACTAGAAATTCAGGAATCATCCCTCTAAGTTGATTGCCTCTCAAGCTAGAAATACAAGTTCCCGCATCTACTTAAGACTATAAGAATTCGACTAGTCAAAAGATTTTGACACAAATTAAACATTCACCCCAACCCTTAGGGAAGGTTCCATTTTGAGTTTTCTGTAGAGCCCAAATAATATTAACACGAGGAAGTGTGATAAGATCAGTAGGAATATCTCCTTGAAAATAGTTGAGCTCCAATTTTTCACTGTTTGATAAACCACTAGTAGGCTCAGAATCAATATAGTTTTTTCCAAGGGTGTAGTCCAGCGGATTTGTGAACACAAGTACATAATGCTCATGGAAATTTCCCAGCTCCTTGTGAATCTCATGAGTGAGGGAGTTCCTTAAAACATCTAGCATTTCAAGCATGGATTGTTTGCCAATCTCTATTGGGTTAACTCCATCTAAAATATTTGGAAACAGGGAAATGAAAATAAGTCTAGAACAATTCCCCAACTGTGCAGCTCCAATTTTTCACTATTTGATAAAGGTGACAACGTTTGAAAGATATCAAATACAAGAACAGTTTTGATTGCAGACTTATCTAAAGGAAGAACTGAATGATACAACTTCTAAGGTAACTGAAGGACGTATTCTACAAAAGCAGCTAAAGGTTAGTAATTTTTGAAGTAACTGGAAGATTGAGATATTGAATAAAGGGCTCAAATCATAGTAAGACAATCCAATAATTAAGCTAGGTGCAAGTTCACAAGAAAGGTCAATATCTGTCACTATGAAAAGAAGGATCTCGGACATCTCAATCTTAATGACATCACAGTGTTGAAATTACCTCTGCCTCAATTCAATACTACTCTTATAAGATTATTTCGATACCACAGCAGTGTGGATAATGAGTTATAAAGGTGTATTTACAGTTAAGGCTTAGTGTGACAAAAAGATATCAGTATAATCCATATTACAGTGAAGATATTCAGCGTTATAATCACAGGTCAACTACAGTCTTGGTATAATCAATCACATGATAAGTATGACACTACAATTTGGAAATACCACAATAAAAAATCTATCACTGTTTCATGCTACCACAGTGAGAAAGGTCTCACTGGTTCGGTGCCATCACAGCTTGATGACAAGTATGTCATTTCAGTTTGATGGTATCACATAGGGTCTCACAGAAATGGTCTACAGAAGTCAGAGACATGTACAGTGAAGTATTTACAATCGAAGCACAAAATAAGTTCAGAACAGTAATATGTATACACAGTGAAATAATACGTTCCAGGATCTCGGAATAGTTGCTTACATTGTGTTTGAAAGAATCTAAATTCTTTCCTATGAAGTTGACAGTGCAAGAACCAACTAAAATAAAGAACTAGTTTGAAGGTATAACAAATCAGATCTAAGGACAAGATTGTCTACGTATAAGTCTAAAGGTGACAGCGTTTGAAAGATAGAAAATACAAGAACAGTTTTGATGATAGACCTATCTAAAGGAAGAACTGAATGATACAACTTCCTAGGTAATTGAAGTACGTATTCTACAAAAGCAGCTAAAGGTTAGTAATTGCTGAAGTAACTGGAAGATTGAGATATTGACTAAACAGTCGAACATTTGCAAGATTGATGTGAATCATCTCTTGGAAGAGCGAAGTGAAGAATAACGAATTGCAATCCAACAAGAATGAGCCCAGAGAATTGATGAACAAAATAAGATGTTTAGCGCCAAGAAACTTTTCCTTCTTTTGGACCTTGATCACACACTTCTAAATGCAGCTAAGGTGTCATAAAAATAAAAATCGTCTTGTTCTACTTCTAGTGATTCCTAGGCAAAGAGGGATGTGAAGTAAATGAACTAATGATAATATGATTATATAAATGTTGCTAATTCACGATGTTGTTTGTCCAACCGTTTACTGAAATAGATCATGTGCACGAGGAAATGCTAATGAAGAAGGAGGAGCAATACCGAGGGAAACATCAGCGTCAGCTTTTTCACTTTCCTCATATGCGAATGTGGACTAAATTATGGCTTGGAATCTTGAATTTTTTGGACAGGGTTAGTAAAATTTGGATTGAAATATTATTATCTTTGCAAGCTGTAGTTTCTTACTGGGAACATTTGATTTACAATGTGGAATTGACAACTTCCTTATATGCCAATAGATGGATATGTTCTTATTTTCATCTAATTCATTCTATAATGGTTTATGTTGCAAGCAATAAAGTTGTATGAACTACATGTTTATACAGTGGGCAATAGCGTTTATGCCACAGAGATGGCCAAAGTACTTGATCCCACAGGAACTTTATTTGTAGGATGTGTTATTTCAAAGGGTGATGAGGCCAACCTATATGGAGATGATAGGCTACCTAAAAGTAAAGATCTAGATGGTGTTTTGGGAATGGAATCTGCAGTAGTAATTATCGATGATTCTACAAGGGTTTGGCCTCATCATATACATAATTTAATTTTGGTGGAAAGGTAAGTTCATTTCAATTCTTTTCCAGTGTCCAATAAATACCTTACAACTGTTATTTTTTGCCTTTAAAAATCGGTAGTTAAATATATATGTGACTGTTCCTAAGAACTTTGAGACTTCCATGTACAGATACATGTATTTTCCCTGTAGTAGGCGCCAATTTGGATTGTCGGGGCCGTCACTGTTAGAAGCAGATGTTGATGAGAGGCCAAAAGATGGAACACTGGCATCTTCTTTAGCGGTGAGATGCTAAAATTAATCTATAACAAACATTTTTTTTGTGACTTCTCACAATTTAGAGATATTTCCTGATTTCATCGTATGTTCACATTTCTAACACATATACCCTACAATTCAAACACAGGTGATTGAGAAAATTCACCATAATGTTTTCTCAAACAAGCAGTTGCATGAAGTGGATGTCCGGGAATTTCTTGCAGCTGAACAAAAAAATATTTTAAAGGATTGTAAAGTGGTTTTCAGTAGGTTTTTTGCAGTTGGAGAAGCACAGTCGCATCTTCACCCTTTGTGGCAGATGGCTGAACAATTTGGTGGAGTATGCACAACACAAATTGATGACGAAGTGACTCATGTTGTAGCCCTTGCCCCTGGGACTGACAAGGTATGAATTTTACCTTTTGTCAAGTCCAATGTTGGAAACTCATTGAATCTTTGGCAGTAGCTCCAACATTCCAAGTTAATAATGTCAAACACTATTCCCAACCCTTGGTCAACTCATGCAATTAGTTTCCCAAACTATTCCATTATAACTTCGTCAATTCAAATTGTTCCCAATTCATATACATTGAACCCATCAACCAATCTAGATAGAGAAGATGTGCTTAAAAAAAACACATGAATGTAGAAAGTGGAATACACATGGTAAATGCAACCAAGAAAGAAAATCAACTTACAACTCAAGAACATACATAACCTAGAAATCTTAAGTCTTCCATTTGCAATATTGATGCTAATTGACTCCTAGACAAGTCCCTCAATATTGTCACACATATATCTATTATTTTGGACTCTTTAATCAAAAATGGTATTTGTCTCTTAAGAGTCTTTTCCAGAGTCAATAAATGTAAAGAAGCGAACAAGAGAATGTGGATCTCAGTCATTTTGCTTCATTCTTCCAACAACAAATAATAATTTTAGAGAATGTTGCCACTGTTGTAACACTCGGCAAGGGAATTGTCATACAGAGATTAAGGAACTAAAATTCAAATCCCCGTTGACTTGGATTAGGAATTCACTGAATCTTATAAATATCTAGAAGAAGATATTAAACAAGACATAGCACTTCCAAAGGATTCAAGCACGGTTATGCCCCTCTCACAGAGTTTTCCAAATGAAATTACCACAATCACACAAAATCATATGAATCCTTGTGGTGATGTGAATCATTTCTTGGAAGGGCTAAGTGAAGAACAATGAATTTCAATCCAACAAGAACGAGCACGGAGAATTGATGAACAAAATAAGATGTTTAGTGCCAAGAAACTTTGCCTTGTTTTGGACCTTGATCACACACTTCTAAATTCAACTAAGGTGTCATAAAAATAAAAATCGTCTTGTTCTACTTCTGGTGATTCCTAGGCAAAGAGGGATGTGAAGTAAATGAACTGATGATCATATGATTATATAAATGTTGCTAATTCACGATGTTGTTTTTCCAATAGTTTACTGAAATAGATCATGTGCACAAGGAAATGCTAAGGAAGAAGGAGGAGCAAGATCGAGAGAAACCTCAGCGTCAGCTTTTTTGCTTTCCTCATATGGGAATGTGCATTGTGGACTAAATTATGGCCTGGCATTTGGCATTTTTTGGACAGGGTTAGTAGAATTTGGATTGAAATATTATTATCTTTGCAAACTATAGTTTCTTACAAGGAACATTTGATTTACAATGTGGAATTGACAACTTCCTTGTATGCCAATAGATGGATCTGTTCTTATTTTCATCTAATTCATTCTGTGATGGTTTATGTTGCAGGAAAGCAAGTTGTACGAACTACATGTTTATGCAATGGACAACAGAGTTTATTCCACAGATATGGCCAAAGTACTTGATCCCACGGGAACTTTAATTGCAGGACGTGTTATTTCAAAGGGTGATGAGGCCAACCTAGATGGAGATGATAGACTACCTAAAAGTAAAGATCTAGATGGTTTTTTGGGAATGGAATTTGCAGTAGTAATTATCGATGATTCTGCAAGGGTTTGGCCTAATCATAGACATAATTTAATTGTGGTGGAAAGGTAAGTTCATTTTAATTCTTCTCCAGTGTCCAATCAAGACCTTACAACTGTTAATTTCTGTCTTTAAAAATTGGTAGTTAAAGATATATGTGACTATTTCTAAGAAAATGGATACTTCCATGTATAGAACATGTATTTTCCCTGTAGTAGGCGCCAATTTGGATTGATGGGAACGTCACTGTTAGAAGTAGACGTTGATGAGAGGCCAGAAGATGTAACACTGGCATCTTCTTTAGCGGTGAGATGCTAAAATTAATTTATAACAAACATTTCTTTAGTGACTTCTCAAAATTTAGAGATATTTCCTGAGTTCATCGTATGGTCGCATTTCTAACACATATATCCTGCAATTCAAACACAGGTGATTGAGAAAATTCACCATAAGTTTTTGTCAAACAAATAGTTGCATGAAGTGGATGTCCGGGAATTTCTTGCAGCTGAATAACAAAATATTTTAAAATATTGTAAAATGGTTTTCAGTAGGGTTTTTGCAGTTGGAGAAGCACAGCCGCATCTTCACCCTTTGTGGCAGATGGCTGAACAATTTGGTGCAGTATGCACAACACAAATTGATGACGAAGTGACTCATGTTGTAGCCCTTGCCCCTAGGACTGACAAGGTATAAATTTTACCTTCTGTCAAGTCCAATGTTGGAAACTCACAAAATATTTGGCAGTAGTTCCAACATTCCAAGTCAATAATGTCAAAAACTATTCCCAACCCTTGGTCAAATCATGCAATTAGTTTCCCAAACCATGCCATTATAACTTAGTCAATTCAAATTGTTCCCATTTCATATATATTGAACCCATCAACCAATCTAGATAGAGAAGATGTGCTTCAACAAAAACACATGAATGTAGAAGGTGGAATACACATGGTAAATGCAACCCAGAAAGAAAATCAACTTACAACTCAAGAATAGGCAGAACCTAGCAAGCTTAAATCTTCCATTTGCAATATTGATGCTAATTCACTTCTAGACAAGTCCCTCAATCCTGTCACACAAATCTCTATTATTTTGGAATCTTTAATCAACAATGGTAGTTGTCTCTTAAGAGTCTTTTCCAGAGTCAATAAATATAAAGAAGTGAACAAGAGAATGTGGATCTGAGTCATTTTTCTTCATTCTCCCAACAACAAATAACAATTGCAGAGAATGTTTCCACTGTTGTAACTCTCGGCAAGGGAATTTTCATACAGAGATTAAGGAACTAAAATTGAAAAATGTCTCTTAAGGATACTTTGATAAATTTTAAACAAAGATAAATGGTCATAGGGCATTGCTTCAAGTTTCAATAGACCTTGGATATTCCTCACATGGAACTTTAGGAATATATTATCAAGAAGGAGTGGATCTTTGGAGGCGATGTCTTGCTTAGTCATTTGAGACGCTAATAGACTCTTAAAAGAAAATGAATTTTTACTTTTGAAGACCAACCACACCATTACTCGGTTCATGTAATCACCCAATTCTTCTTATAAAGATACAAGGAAATTCCATCCTTCCTAGCATATGCTAAATTTATTGAATAATTTGGATGATTGATAGTGTGAGAAAAGGTCTTGAATGCAAAGGAGGAATATCAGCAAGAGGGTAGGAAAAAAATTTCTACCACTCTTGCAATCACCCTAGAAGACTTAGCACGTGATGACATGGATATCATGCCATGCCTTTTTTCTACACTGGAAAATGGAAATTCAACCAACATATGACAAAATCCTGAGCGCAGATGAAGATAATGCACTAGACTGTAGTTCTAGATTTCCTAAGAATGAGAGTAATAAGACACTCATAAATGAAGGGAGATCCTGAAGATCCCTTAATTCTCAAGATACCAACACTCCTATCTATGATTTTGAATATGTTAGAAACTTTGGCACACTTAATTATGTCCATCTCCAATCAACATTGCCTATTAAATTTGAACATAGCAGTGCAAGATTTGATATTTTTCCTTTGATAGTCATCCTACATATGACATGGACTCTGATGAGGAATAAAAGAAGGTTGATCATATCAAAAAGTTGTTTTGTGAACTGTATGAGACAAAGGAAGAAAGGTCCATTCCATTTTTTGAAGGAATCCTTAATGAAGATGAATAGTCTTGTCATATTGAAAGAAGAAACCAATATCTAGGAAAACAAGAGGACTCATGAAAACCCATAATTGGTTAACTACATAGTGAGAAAAATCATTTTCATGTTTGTCTCTTATTGTTCATATGTATGATAATTGATCTTCAAAGGAGTTCCTTCTCCTAACTATAAATTATATTCGGGTAGCTTTAATTTCTCATATAAAATAGCTCCCTGTCTGCAACACTGATGTTCATGGCCAGCATAAAACTGTTCCTATGTTTGACCCAGAAATGTTGGAACTTACGAACTTGAGGATAACGATGGATCTCTGGCTTGAAGAAGTCAAGTATTAGCTTCCCTCATATTTCCTTGAATAGTGTCTACCACAACATGATGTTATATTTATCAATACCCTAGTTGTCCAAGAGTAATCCTATCTTGAATATGGGATCCTAAAGCTCGCTACAAATATCCCAGCAAAATGCCCTGATCTAAGCCTAATTTATCTTAATGTTTCATTCATGAATATGGGGTCACGAAAAATTTACTAAGAGAAAGACCTGCAAAAAATTTATGGAAGATTTATCAGCTTGCACAGGGTTGAGCAATGGAAGGTCATTATTCATAAAAAAGCACCCAAATCCATACTAGAGTGATGAAGTTGATAATTTAGTGAAGACAAGAATGTCTCAGAGCTTAAGCATACCACAAATTCCAACACTCCAGGGGCAAACGAATGAAGCCATCAAATTATTTCTTGCAAGGTTTCAAACTTCAAGGTAATATCCTTTAGCTCCAAGACACAAAGTGCATAGACTAAAATGGTTACCAAAAATTAGTATCCCTAGGAAAAAAAATGGTAGGAACTCCAAAGGGTTATAAATTATCTCAATTAAAAATAAGCTTCACAAATAGGAAGCTATTCATGTTTCAAGTTACCTTACATGCTCCAAAAGGGGTCTTACAGTTATAATGGGGATAAGGCTACATATTCACCCAATTTGAATGAGTTTTCATGTCATACTATTATGTCACTCAACCCCTTTGATTATTATTTCCAGATAATAAGCTCAAAGACTCCCCTCACACATTAGGATGTTATAATTATTAATTCCAAGAAAAATGAAGAAATCTCTAATTCATTTCCTAAAAAAGTGAATGACAAGGTAGAAGGACATACCAAACCTTAAAAATTGACCCTGGCCAAAGCGATGAGTTGCCCTAGAAACACCATATTGTTGGCCTGACTATGTCTGGGTCAGTCGAGTCCAATGTTGGAAACTCATAGAATCTTTGGCAATAGTTCCAACATTCCAAGTCAATAGAGCCAAACACTATTCCTAACCCTTGGTCAACTCATGCAATTAGTTTCCCAAACCATGCCATTATAACTTATTCAAGTCAATTTTTTCCTAGTTCATATAAATTGAACCCATCAACCAATCTAGATATAGAATATGTGCTTAAACAAAAAAAATGAATGTAGAAGGTGGAATACACATGGTAAATGTGACCCAGGAAGAAAATCAACTTACAGCTCAAAAACAGGCAGAACCTAGAAATCTTAAGTCTTCCATTTGCAATACTGATGCTAATTCACTTCTAGACAAGCCCCTCAATCCTATCACACAAATTTCTATTATTTTGGACTCTTTAATCAACAATGGTAGCTGTCTCTTAAGAGTCTTTTCTAGAGTCAATAAATGTAAAGAAGAAAATAAGAGAATGTGGATCTCAGTCATTTTTCTTCATTATTCCAACAACAAATAACAACTGCAGAGAATGTTTCCACTGTTGTAATACTCGACAAGGGAATTGTCATACAGAGATAAAGGAACTAAAATTGAAAAAATTCTATTAAGGATACTTTGATAAATTTTCAACAAAGATAAATGGTCATAGGGTATTGCTTCAAGTTTCAACAGACCTTGGATATTCCTCACATGGAACTTTAAGAATATATTATCGAGGAGGAGTGGATATTTGGAGGCCATGTCTTGCTTGGTCAATTGAAGACCCAAATATACTCTTGAAATAAAATTAATTTTTACTTTTAAATACCAACCACACCATTACTCGGTCCTTGTAATCACCCAATTCTTCTTATAAAGATACAAGGCAATTCCATCTTTCCTATCATATGCTAAATTTATTGAATGGTCAAGAAATGTTTGACTTATGAAATATGAAATTCCAATAATAATGGATCAGTTTACCTGGATTTTAGGAAATCATAAAATATTAATATTTTGAAGAATAACATCATGGGTCACCAACTACTTGACTCTCAAGGATCTCACTCCTTTAAAGATATGATTGGACAACAAAGAGAAAATTCCCTCTTTGACATTTCTTCATGGGACAGAGCTTTAGGATTATTGAAAGGGTTAGATTTTGGGGCTTCACCTTCACACTTATTCCATTTGGTGGCCTCAATGGAACAAAAATTGCATGGTTGTGCCCTTAATAACCTAGAGGAATCAGACTGTAGCGGGTGGGGTTTAGCTGAGTATCCAGTTCAGCAGAGCTATGCCCAACAACTTTCTCACTGTTCACTTCCCCACAAAGCCTCAATCTGGAGAAAAATATGGCATTTAGATGCCTTGCCAAAGATTAATATTTTCTATTGGACCCTATCTTATGACAACATATTAACCTCAGAAAATATGAAAAGGAGAGGGATCCAGGGTTCCTCCTAGTGTGCTCTTTGCCTTTAGTTTGGAATCTTCTCATTGCCTATTTTTGGATTTCCATTTCACTATGGCAGCTTGGTTAGTGGTGGTAAATGGCCTTGAGAATCGTTTCAAGTATTCAATTCATTGAAGCAACTATTTCGGACGTGTCGTAATCATTACTTAAGGTCCTTTCATTGCAAGGCTCTTTTGAAAGGGTCTAGTTTGCATTGTCTAAATTTTCATATTGGAAATCTGGCTGGCAAAAAATTGTGCCATCTTCCAAATAGATGATGAGTGAAATGGAGATGGTGGAAATTAAAGCTAAATCACTACTATCTAAACATCTTAATTCAAAAGGGATTAAATTCATTCCAGATCAAGATCTAGACAAGTGAGAACTTCAACTGCTAGAGCAATTTAATTTTAAATATTCTTGTTCTTCTTCCTGACCGAGGGACCCAAGTAAGTATGTCCACAATCATGTTGGCAGCTTTATGTAACTCCACAAGAATTTCATCAGTGGAGTCAGACTCAAAAAGCCTTCATTTTTTGTTTTGATGGTGCCTTGAAATGAAACCCTAAACTGGCAGGAGTCAATGGGGTTCTCATTAGTCTAAGAGGGAAGATAGCATGTCCCTATGGTGTTGCAAATATTGACATTGGGATATAGGAAACTCAGTCCTCCTTAAGACAAGAGAATTCCCTGTTTTATGTAATAGTTCTCACAATTAATATACAAATGAATTATATCAAAGCTAATCATCTCAATATACTTGATGGCCTTCTTATGTGTAAGGGAAATCTGATCCTAGTTGAACCTTAAATTCATTAACTATTAATACACAATATTATTACACCAAATTCCACAACATAGCTTATCTAGAATATGGTAGACAAAAGACACAAGAATGATGCATACAACCCTTGATTACAGCATTGGTGTTTATAACGAGGCATTTCAGCTCAAAAAGCTCCTTTTCCATCCTCAAATAAACTCTTTTCACATGCAGATGTCGTTACTGGCAGCCTGAGAGAAGGGAATTTTGACCAAACAGGTTAGACAGTGTTCCAGGTAATTTCCCTGCAATCAATGCCATTTTATTTAGATGGAGTTTAAGATGCTCGACATTTGCACTCTTGCATATGCCTGTCAAAAAGCTAGGTTAGAAGAGGCTACAAACAATTGGAGGAAGATTAATAATGTTGTTTCCACTAATTCCAATTAAGGAAATGTGACCATTGCAAAATATTGTAGGACCATCAATCCATTCAACAAAATTTTGTAGCAGAAGACCAACACCACATTAAGGAAGACAAATTTTCCCTTTTATCACTATCGATAAGTGCAATGGACATTCCAAAGATGGATGTTGGTCACTACATTATAGAGAAGCATAAAATTTCGATCACGATAGAGTAAGGAGTGAAATAGATATCAATATCTAACAGTGTGATGGATTTCATCTCTTTGATGGCAATTGTACATCCTAGTTACACAAAGAGTTAGAAACTATTCTTCATTAATATCCAACTCGAGAAGGATCTTGTGACTTTAGTGTTTGACACTGGAAACCAATGAGACATCATCTCAAAAGCAGTGATAAAGAAGCATAATTTACGTCCAATCATGCATAATTAACCCTATCCCTTGCTTTTGCTTAGCAAGAAAAATTACTTGCTGAATGTGCATGTAAAAGTGGATGAAGTTCCCCATTTCGATAGATAATGTAGATGAAGTGGAGTTTAATGTTGTTTCATTCGATGTTTGTGATATGATATTCAACTATTCATATCTCTGGGATTGAGATAGTGTATCATCAATGCCTAAACAAAGCCTAGTCAAAAACAGCCAAAAATACTCAGTGACCACACAAAAAATATCCAACTCCCTTGGTGTTAATTCAACCACTAAAGGCTAGAGGCTAATAAAAAGCTTCAATACAATTTTCTTTAATAGCCTTGTGAGCATAGGATAGTGCCACTCTCTAGTGGTCAACCAACAACAATAGCCCAAGGCCTTGTTGCATGCATATCCAACAAGTATGATAAGTTAGAAGATCAAAATAAGTTGGACAAGTTATTGTAGCACTATTTCAAGTTTTTATGAGAACTACACAGGATGCCTCCAAGCCATGCAGCCCAACACATCAATGAGTTGCAACAAGTTTTTGTGCTATTGAATGAGTCACTGTGCAAGGATTTGTTGTTGGAAAACTAGGAGATCAAGAGGTAGATACGAGACTTAATAAATAATGGCCAAATATGAACCAAATCATTGCTTTGTGGATCTGTTATTTTTTGTTTCCAAAGAAGGATGACGCATGGAGAATGTATTATTCTCTATTGAATATAAACACCATCAAGAAATGGTATTCATTGTCATGCACCAAGAACCTAATCGACTACATTCATGAAGGTAATTATATTAGTAAGCTTAACCTAAAGTTTGGATACAACTAAATCTATATCAAGCTCAAAGATATATGAAAGAAAACTTTTGAGCCACGAAAAGGATTTTTTCAATGGTTGGTGAAGTCATTCAATATAATTTGTGCCTCTATGACATTCACAAGGATATTGAACAAAGTGCTGACATTGTATCTTAACTATTTTGTGATTGTGTACTTGAATAGCATACTGGTTTTTAGTAAAAATTGGGAGTACCATTTGAAACACTTGGATCAAATATTATCAGTATTACGAATAGAAAAGGAATTAATCAATAAAAAGCAACATACATTCAAGCATACAAAACTAGTGCATATTAGATTTTGCAAGAACCAAGATTGATTCAGCATTTCTCTAAAAAAGATTTCAGCTATTGCCAATTGACCACTACTAAAGAACATTCACAACCTACAAAGCTTCATGGAAATGGAAAATTGTTTAAAGATATTTCTTGTGTATTTTTCACATGTCACACACCCTCTTAATGCACTAAAATGACCAATTCAATTTTTTCTAGGTCAATTCACAGCAAAGATTGTTCAAAGAGATCAAGTGTCAAATTGTGACTACTACTATTCTTTCCTTACCTTGCATTCAACAAGACCTCGATATCAACATGGATTCTTGGAAAAATTCCATGGGTACTTCATTGATGCAACATGAAGACCAGTTGCATAGCACTCCAATACTTTTTCAAGCATTATTAATTACACAATATATGACCAAGAGATGTACACATTGGTTCAAACAACACATCATTGTAGACATTGTTTGAGTGGAAAAGAGATCGTCATTCATAGAAATTACAAGTATCACCAAACCTTTGAACATTGAGCAAGATCAAGAATTCAAACCACATTAAGTGGTCTAGTTATTTTCATTTCAATTAAGTGTTGAAAAGGAAGAACAAGTAAACTAGCACATTACCTTCCATGACCACTAGCAATCGGATTGATAGTGTTGATAATAAATTCATAAGAAGTTTTTTTTTTTTTAGAAAGAAAAAAAAGTTGTATTATATAATAGTTCATAAGTCAAACATTACATTCTCATCTATATATAGTTGAAAAAAACGCAATCCAAATCACCATAGTGATTCCAAAATGACTTCTAAGAAAGAAAGAAGCCAAAAAGACCATGACGGGATCACAAATTGCGGAGGGAAAAATACCACTCCAATCAAAATTTCCAGACCTTATAAATTGTCTCATACCATCATTGAACATCATATTCATGAAGAACCTAAATCTAATTTTTTTGTGGGTCAGAAGTATCTAAGAAAAGTTACCTTTATCTTTACAATTCAGATTTATCAACCTTCTAAACCATACCAAGTAGCTGTAGGAGAAAAGACGAAACAAGTTCTATTTGAAGATAATAAAATATAGGCTCGCTTGAAGATGTATTTGTGGGGAATAAAACAGGTTCACTTGTATTGTTTTGGTTCAAAAATCAAGCTCACTTGATAAACCAACTACACAGGCACGTAAGTAGTTGTAGGGTGAAAATGAAACAGGTCGCTTGTGAAGATAAAATAAGCAGGCTTGCTTGAAAGAAGTTCTTGTGTAGAAATTTGCAGGATCGCTTGTAATGAAATTATTCAAAATCAGGCTCGCTTGAAAAGAGTGTATCTTTAGGCTCGCTTGGGAAAAGTGTTGTGTATATGTTCGCATGGCAAGAATAAAAACTTAAAGCAGCAGACTGTAATAGAAGCAAAAATACCTATGTATAAAATATGATATAGAGCATGGCATGAGAAATTGACAGATCCGAAGCTTCATGGAGGTTGATAGGATATTATGGAATTGGAATAGAGGTGTTCCAAATTTGTGCCCTATCCCTGAAATGTACCACCTGCATAATCCCAAAAATTGTCTTGATACCTCTTTTAGAAAGGTGATCAGCCCTCATGTTGTTTTCTCTATAAATGTGAGAGATAGGAGGATTGTCCAATCTGTGCCATAATATTTGTGTCCTCTTGAGCCATCCCTGTAGGTCCAGAATTTTCATATGTTGGCAGCCATAGATGCAATCAATAATCAGGTTAGAATCTCCATATATATGAATCTCTATCAATTTTAAGTTGACTGTAGCAAGAAGTCCACCCCATAAGGCCATAATCTCTGCTTTGTTATTGGTCCCCGGACCACCATTCCACTGTAAATGGATCCTCTCTCTTCATGAAAGCTTAATCCAGACACCACAACCTGTAATGCCCTCTTTACACATTCCATCAAAGAAAATTCCAGGGATGGATATCTCATGTGGACGAATCCTGCGAGATCCATGCATCGTTATGATCTGAGGTGGGGTCTGTTCCTCAATCCATCTCATTATGGTTGTGAAAATGTTGGGAAGGAGGAAAGGAGTATCATAAAAAATAAGCCTATTCCTAGCCAGCCAGACTTCCCAGATGAGAAAAAAGGGCAGATATCTAAACTTTCTTTTTAATTTATCCCAGTCTCCAGCAGCAGAAATAAAGTCATTCGGAGCCCAGGTTGGTTCAATTAAATGAACACTGAATAATTTCCATAACTGAACAACAACAGGGCATCGGAAGAAAATGTGTTCAGTAGATTCCTCCATGTTGCAGCATATTGGACATCTGCTAGGCCAAAGTATGCCTCTTTTGATAATGTTATTCTAGGTAAGAATTTTATTCCGCCAAGTAAGCCACCCAAAGAGAATGATTTTAGTAGGAATATTTCGAAACCAGTATGGGCCAAATATTCGAGTAAACTGGCCAGAATATGATTGTGTATTAATACTGCAATATATATTTTTGACAATAGGCAGGGCCCCATATGTTGGCCCATCCCATACAACCTTATCTCCTCCCATAGCATAACTAACTCCGACCTCCCTTAATGTATCGTAGACCTGTTCCCAATCCAAATCATCCTCATCTTGTAGTCCCAACTGTGCAACACTCTTGAAAACTAGAGCCCCAAAAGACCATGACATAATTGTTTGTGATAAGAATAAAATGCCCCTGTGTGCAAGCCTATGAATAAGGTGGGGAGATGGTTTAAAATTATTGTTTAAACCCTAAATGTTGGTGAAGCCCAGTGGAATACGACTCCCATCTCAGGAAATCCATGTTAACCGATCAGCCACATGACCCAGGATCTTCTTGAAGCTGCCCCATATAGGCCGTTGGAAATGGAAATTCACGGTAGAGAAGTTGATGGAGGGTATCACCCTCAAGATACTTACATTTGATAATATCGTTCCAGATACCAGAACCGTTGATGGTGCACCAAAAAAACTTGATTAGTAGAGCTTTATTTAACACCCTCGTGTTCAGGATGCCCCAACCATCATAAGATTTGGGATGGCATAGTATCTCCAATTTGATGAGATGGAATTTGTGTGCTTTCCTGGTTCCATTCCATAAGAACTGAGCAATTATCTTGTTAATGTTATCAACAATAATTTCCAGTAAAAAGAACAGATGCCCCCAGAAAACCATTAGTTGTGATAAAATTTCTTGTATCATGATGAGTCTGCCTCCCATAGTCAGCCATTTGTGTGTCCATTTGTTGATTTTTTCCCTGAATCTGTCCACTAGCCATAGCCAATCCCTATTCTTGTATCCACATGGTTTGATTTTGTAACTGAGATATTGAAAGCCATCCAAGGCCAGCTTAAAATTGACCCCAAGGAATTCAGCAATAAATGATATTTCATTCATGTCTCCAAATTCATATAACAGGAAATATTTGGTTTTGTTAATACTTAATCCTGTGGGAGCGCCAAATATGATAAGTATGAAATGAACATAGAACCAGTGATTTCTAACAAGTCTTCCGAATAGTAACATGTCATCCACAAAAAGAGAGTGGGAGGTGGATGTGGAGTCCAAGAAATAAAAACCTGATATATAACCTTTTTGTTCCGCCATATTCATCATCTTGCTGAAGCCATCCATAATCAAAATGAAGATGAGAGGAGACAGAGCGCATCCTTGCCGTAGTCCCCTACCTGCATTAAAAAATGGTGTTGGAAGACCATTAATAATAACTGTGTATCTAACAAAGGTAATGCATGACATTATCTAGCGAATGATCCTAAGAGGCAGACCAAATTTTTAACAACACAAGATGTAGATATGACCAATCTAGAGTGTCATAAGCTTTATACAGGTCTATTTTCATTACCAGTGCTTCTCTTTTCTCAGAATGCATAGTGTTTAATATCTCTTGCGCTATAGAAATGGCATCATGTATAGATCTTCCTTTAAGAAACCCATATTGTTCAAGAGATATGTGTTCAGAGAGGGTCTGCTTTAATCGATTTGCAATTATCTTGGAGGAGATCTTGTACAATAGATTGCAAAGGGAAATTGGTCGAAACTCTCCGAAAGAGAAAGGATCAGCCATTTTCGGGATGAGGGCAATAAAAGTGGAATTTAAATTTTATGGTATATGTCCAGTAGACCTGAAAAACTCAGCCATTTCTGCTATCTCAGCACCCATAATATCAAAGAAGAATATAAAGAATTCTGATGTCCATCCATCTGAACTCGGACACTTGTCATGAGAGAAGGATTTGAGAACCCCTTCAACCTCTCCAACTGAAATATGTTCATCCATAAGCTTAATATCTTCCTCCTCATACATTCTGTTGATGTGATCCAAGATCCATTTTTGGCAACTATCATCAATACTGGGATCCTTTTGGTAAAAGGTCAAGAAATGACTTAGGGCCCCTTTCTGTATGTTAGAAGTAGTGAGCGCAAAACTGCCATCCGCTCTCTTTCTATGCCATATAGCATTCCTAATCCTTCTATCATTAGCACATTTATGAAATAATTTTGTGTTTAGTTCCCCTTCTTTTAACCAATTATTTCTGCTTTTTAGTTTCCAAGAGATTTCTTCAATGTTAAGTATCTCCTTTTTCTGGTCCCCAAGTGTTTTCAGAATGTCATAAGACTGTGCATCTGGAACATTATCCTTGAAACCAATATATATATCACATAGCTCAGCCTTGAGAGCCTGTTTCTTGTTGATCTCCCATTTTTTGGCCGCCTTCTTCATTTTTTGCATTTTGAAGTGAAATCGATCCCATCCCAATAGATTGCCAAGATCATCCTCACTCAGCCAAGAATCCCTTATAAGATTCACAAAATCCTGGTCCTCCAGCCATGCCCAGTTAAATTTATAGTGTAATCCCTGGGAACAGCTGCCCAACTACCATGAGAGAAGGATTGGCATATGGTCCGATATGTTTGAGACCAGCACCGAAGATCTGGGCATACCTAGAGTGTTAATGATACTGCCCTTCACCATGGCTCGATCAAGCCTTTTGCTGATATATGCATCGTCCACCCTTTTATTAGTCCACATGGGGATAATAGGATTAGGGCGGATGTCAAACATGTGATTAGATAAAAACAATCCATTCATGTAATCAGACAGACAATCAATCCTTGCCCTGTCACCTCAGATTTCATCATACTGCAAAGTTTAATTAAAATCACCCATAATAATCAAGTTCTTTAAAGATAAAATCCCCGAGTAATGAAGCTTTTTCCAGAAAGGTAATCTATTTTGATATGGATCATAAATATTGATAATGTTAAACAGACCTTCAATACCCCAAATGTAACCAACCAAAACGATCCCACCAAAAAAACTGTAGGCTTTGAATTTCGCCCAAGATGGGTTCCAGAGAGCAATCATGCCACCCGAGTGTCCATTAGCATCAACTGCCACAGCGTGCCAACCTTTAAGAATGCTTAATAAAGCATTGATGGCTTTTCCTCAGAGACATAGAGTCTCTTGGCATAGTATAATACAAGGCTCCTCAGTGGTGAAAATATTTCGAAGGCAATTTAGTTTGGAGGCATCGCCAATCCCCCGTATATTCATAGAAAGAAGATGGATCATTGTGGGACGTCTACGGGGTGGCTTGCTCTAGGCGCCTATATATTGTCACTGATATCATCAGCCACTGCAATAGGAATGTCCATAAAATTATCTTTCTCATAAGAGAAAAGCGACAATGCTCTGAGATTGCCTCTTGATTGTCGCGTGCCATTTTTCTTTTTCTTTCTGATAGTGACATTATAGACATTGGGATGGGGATTAACACCCTCAAGGGAGACAATGGCCTTATCAAAAAAAGTTAGAGCAGCAAGGTCTATATTCAGATTACCCAAAAGTGAGTCTATGTCACTGCCCATTGTATTACGTGGGGATTCAATTAGGTCCACAGGTTCATCTGAAGAAGACGGCACTGACAGCGGAGAAAATTATGCAACTGAGTTTCTGGTCTCATGTGCATGAGACAGCTCCCAAATGCAATAGTTGGTATAATTAAATAGAGGAGGGTCCTCCGTGGATGTGGGTGTAAGAGAAGCACCCCTAATTTTCCCGACACATTCAATTGGAACCGGCTCATGGCAAGCTCAAGATGGAATAATCTCATCCTCCCCCCTAATTAGCAGTTTATCAGACACAAAGATAAAATATTCCTTCCCCACCATCAACCTAGGCTCCGGGTTATTAGGCTCAGAAAGAGGGAAATCCCCACCCACCCTGACATCGAGAGGAACCGGTACAGAGTTAAACAAATCTTGACTCGCCCCATGATCAACTGAAATCGTCCTATCACTATGTTCATATGTAGAAACATATGCGTCATCATCAGAGGATAAAGGGATAGAGTTACCTGAGATGAGTATGCCCGGAGTACCTGGTGCAGCATTATTTTGTCAACGTCCATCCTGCCTATTTGTCCTATTACGTCCCACCCGAAGACAAAGAGGACAATTATCCTGAAGGTGGCCATTCTTATGGAAAATAAGGCACCTGAATGGAATGCCCCAGAAATCAATTCTTTGGCGATGACGACGTTGTCCCTATATGAGGTTCGCGTCCCCGGGCAGACCACCAGCAAAATTCACTTCAACCAAAATCCATGCAATCCTCTTGTCACTGGCCCCGACAATGCTCGGGTCTATATATTTAGTACTTCCAATGGAATTCCCAATAGCTCTAAGCGCTTTGAGAGTCCAAAATTCTGGTGGAATACCTGGAAGCTTGACCTAAATCACTCGGCTCTTTGGGGCTTCCATGACTGGGTTAAATCCCAGATACCAGGGAATGAGCTGCATGAAACTACGTCCCCATACCCATGTCCTATGTATAATCTTGAAAATTTCCTTCTCATCCCTGAAATGGATGCTAAACCATCCATTCAAAAGCATGCTAATTTTCGGGGAGCATCCGATTATCGGAAACCAGAATTACCGAACCCAACTGTCCATATTAACATCGTTTCCATCCGGGAACATCTACCTCCCAATTAGCACCCTCTTCTAAAAACTAGCAACCCTTCGACATAAATCATCATGATCCAAAGTAATTTCCCTAATATCCATCTTCTGTTTGAAGTAGGCCTTGTTGCTTTTTCCTCGGGAAGATTTGTTCTTTTTGTGATTATGCCTATCTTGCCCACCTTGCGATTTCACATTGACAGACTGGTAGTCGAGAAAGGATTGTCTAATGATCAAACTGTCCACCTCTGATTCACACCCAAATTCCTGTTCTGCTGCGATGGTAGCTATGATGAATGCCTCATGAGCCGAGGTATCTGAATCCAAACCCAAGTTCGTTTCATTCTTACCAAACCCAAGGTTTGACAAATCCATGTCAAAATATGATGCGTCTGAACAACACCACTCACCGTAAAACTACCAGAAGAGAAATCAAAGTTTTCAAAAACCTGAGTTGGTCAGGACGCTAATTTCATATTTGAACTCTTTTAGGCCGCATTCACAATCCAGAAAAGGAAGAATGTTTTGAAAGCTGGAAAGTCAGACCAATCACCTCATCTGAATACTTAATCCCGAGTATTAATTAGTTTATAGTCCAACCCAGAATGACAGAGCTTCCAAATATAGATATTGCCAAATTTCTTTTTATATCTGAAGAAAGGATGTAACAATTATCCCAGTCCTCGATAAGTCAACCCATATGAATCCTTGTCACTTAGCACATACATCTACTAAGACCATCAGAATATGCAGACACTGCCAATATACTCCAACCACCCTTATTATTCCTCCTAATATAACACCTGGATACTTAGAAGGCTCGAGAGAAAGTCCATAAATCTTCTAACCAACCATAGGACTAATGATTTATATCAATCCGAAAGGGACGTTAGAAACCTCTCTTGAAATTCCTTATTCCCTTTTAATCCAACTGTTCCACTTAAATGACTGGCCCCACCTTTTCCATCCCAATCAAAAATTGAATATGTCGAGGAAAACATCAATCAACTGTCAGAACCCACTAACTCCATACAAATCTTTGAAATATTGTGTAATCTTCAGAGATTCTGATATTTTGATCGCCGCACCATAATGGGAAAATATCTTTTCCAGAAAAACCAGTCCCTAGAGAATGCAAGAAAACTATACATGACAACAACAACAACATAGACAGCCTGGGCATGTCCACCACCTAGAGCCAAGTCTAAATCCAAAATTCTTGCAAGGGCGAGATATAATGAGAGAATCTAACCACTTTCGCCAAAGGCTATACCACTTGTTGTCCAAGTAGATGTCTGATAATCTAAATCAGACGAAGACTCCAGGGTTCGAGCTGAGAGATAGCCAACACTATCTTCGTGTTCTACCATCCGATTTGCATTCAGCATATAGAGCCAATAATATTGTATATGCAAAGTAAGTAAGAATGATGATAATGCACACCTCCAAACCCTCCGTGTAGGACATTGACAGAACAGAGAGTTTGAGAGCAAGATAGTCATGCCAAAAAAACAACAGAGGTAAGAAAAGCAACATTCCCCGACAGAGTCTATAGACCTACATAGATTTAGCCAGCAGTATGAAATAACTGGGGATAAAAGTCATATAGACACATTAAGTTATACCAAACCAGAATGACTAGACCTCTATAATATCAAACTCTAAAACCTTCAATTGAAAGCATGCGACTGGGCAATGGGGACACATTAATTAAAATTTAACCCACGTCTCAGAGCATTTAGCTACAACCTTCAAATGAAAGATAAGGAATGGAAAATGGGAACAAATTCACACAAATGTAACCCACGACTCGAACCAATTAGCTACAACCTTAAAATGAAAGATAAGGAGTGGAAAAAGGGAACACATTAACAGAAATGTAACTCACGACTCAGACCATTTAGCTTCATTCCCCAAAGAGTTCCGCCCTACATTATAATATCAAACAAAATTCCAGAACTGCCTTAACCTCTACATTTACATACCTTGTATTATTCACAAATTACTTGGTAAACCCTCTTAAATATCTTCAAAATATAACAAAATCCCAAATTGGAATTTTTTTTGGATCCCTCAAAATATATTTTGGTAAATCTTCTTCATCCTTAAGTTATGAAATATTCTCGCATGGGTGAATTTCATCTCGAACAAATCCTTAACCAATAAATCAACAAGGTTCAATAAAACGTTGGCCAAGTTAAATAAATTTCGGGTGAGTAAAACATAAAATCTCCTACCAAGGTTGCAGGCTCTATGGAATATAGGGGTTAAAGTCGTTTTAATGAACGTTTGTCCTGTTATATCAGCCTAAAATCTCCTACCAAGGTGAAGGCTCTATGGAATATATTTCTTTTCACAGAACTTGGGCTCAGCTGAAATGGAAATAAGACTGAGCTAGGTTCCCTTCATATAATTTCAAAACCAACAAAATAGAAATTGGGAAAGTATACTCTACTTCCGATCCTAAGTAGCCCATGAGAGTCAATTTCAATGGATTTCCTTTAGGTTTGTTGACAACTTGTAGGGGCAATGACTATCTGATGCTAGTTGTGGATGGCTCAATAAAATGAGACATCCTCCCATCTATAAAGGCACACAAAGGGTTTGAACCTTCAACCAAGATCCCAATCAAATCAAAAATCACGCACTGAATTTCAAGTAGGTAACATGTACTTGAACCAAGATCCCAATTAAATCATCAATCCCCATGAGAGCAGATCCTTCAACACCAACGCTTAAAGAACTAAGTTAGCATCCATATAGATACATACCTGTAACATTAAGCACCAGGCATACCAACTCTCAACATGTAGCATCTCTCATCCGGTGGCTCTACTGCTTGGGCTCTCCTGCTTGCGTTTCTCTCTCTTCTCTAGATAAGAACAAATATATCATTGCTTCCTGATTTTTCTTTGCGTAGATTGCACAGATTGATGATCGGTACTAAATGAGCTTCAAATTCAACTGGTTCAATGTCTAAACCTATAGCTTTTTCTCAGGCAACTAGGTCGATTATGAGTAAACAGATTAAAGGTAAATAAATCGATATGTAAGTGGAAGGATGCAGCGACTCTTTAAGAATACTGTTTTTCGAATCAGGATGGAATACAGGATCAGAACTACTTACTTACATTAGCCGACAACAAGTTTCCCTCCCTTTCTAAGAGCTGTATTTAGAATACTGCATACAAAATAATAACTACTCCTCCAACCCACAAGTCTCCCCCAACCAAGTAATTGATAATTTCCAATTAATAGAAGGCAATGACCCTCCGAAATCTCCTAATCTCCTACCAAACAACCAAATTGGATATTCCCGCCTATGGCCAAACCAAAATTCTGAAGTTAGTACAAATGTGTTAGAAAATTATATATTATGGAGCAATGCAACACATAAAATATGCAGAAAATACAAGCACACAAAACACATAAAACCAGAGAGACACAGATATACATGGTTCACCCATTTTGGGCTACGTCCACCCCGAACAGCCAGTCCTTCCTTTCTATTATCCAGCAAAAATGAAGAGACAAAACCTATAGCAGATCCGCTGTAATATCCTCTGTTCTCTCTCACAGTCTCCCTCTCTGTTTCTCGCTCCGAGAATACACACATCATACACAACCGCAATACAATGCCCTCATATATACAAGGGGGTTGCCTTCTAGGGCAAAAAACCCTAATCTAAACATAACTTCTACCGTCAGATCATTTGCCTAATGAACGGCCCAGATTAATCGCTGCCGCCCCCCCTGGACCCCCCACGGCAGCGATTAATTACGGGCGGCGTTGCCGCCCCTTTTAAGGTACAGGGGTCCAATGTTGTGATACAAAGTAAACAAGATAATCAGGCTCCACACCCAACAATCTCCCACTTGGAGATTGATTGTAGCAACTCCACCGCTGCTTCATTTGCTGGACAATGACTCCTCTTTGGACCTGGCTATTCCTCATCTTCATCGTCATCCTTGAAGACCAATTGAAACTGAGCACATTCTCAGTTTCTCCCTAGTTACAAATTTTGTTAGCATATCTGCAGGATTCTGGCTAGTGTGTATCTTTTCCAGCTTCAACTCTCCATCTTCCAATACTGACCGTATGAAATGGTACTTGAGATGTATGTGTTTAGTCCTAGAATGAAATGCTGAGTTCTTTGCAAGATCAATAGCACTTTGGCTATCACTGTATAGTGTGCCCATATCATGCTTCTTACCCAATTCATCCATAAACCTTTGTAACCAAATCATTTCTTTACTAGGCTTTGTAGCAGCAACATACTCGGCTTATGTTGTTGAAAGTGCAACAACACTTTGGATTTTTGAAACCCAACTGACAGCTGTTCCACCTACAGTAAATACATATCCTGTAGTGCTCCTCCTGTTATCTCTGTCACCTGCCATATCTGCATCAACATATCCCTGTAGAGCAATGTTTGAACCACCAAAGCATAATGCTTGATTTGTGGTACCTCTCAAATATCTGAGAATCCATTTTATTGCCATCCAATGTTCTTTTCCTGGATTGTTCATATACCTGCTTACAACTCCCACTTCATGTGCAATATCAGGCCTTATGCAAACCATTACATACATTAAGCTTCCAACTGCTGATGCATATGGAACTTTAGACATATAATCCATGTCTTCTTGGGTCTTTGGGCACATCTCCTTACTAAGTTTGAAATGGCTAGCAAAAGGTGTACTAACTGGTTTTGCATTCTGCATATTAAATCTTTTCAACACCTTTTCTATGTACTCATTCTGAGACAGTGTTAATTTGTGATTTTTCTTGTCTCTAGTTATCCTCATACCAAGGATTTGTTTTGCGGCTCCCAAATCCTTCATTGCAAATGAATTTGCCAATTTTCTTTTGAGCACATTTATTTCCTGCATGTTAGATCCTGCAACAAGCATGTCATCTACATACAATAACAATATAATATAGTTGCCATCATTTTGCCTTTTTAGATAAACACAATGATCAGAGTGACATCTAGTATAACCTTGTTTAGACATAAACTTGTCAAATTTTAGATACCACTGCCTTGGAGCCTGTTTTAAGCCATACAAGCTCTTCTTTAACCTGCACACCAATTTTTCTTTCCCTTTTACCTCATATCCTTCTAGTTGTTGCATGTATATCTCTTCCTCCAAATCTCCATGGAGAAATGTTGTCTTTACATCTAACTGTTCAAGATGTAAATCTTCCGCTGCTACAAGACTTAAAACGGTTCTGATTGAATTCATTTTAACAACAGGAGAAAATATTTCATCAAAATCAATACCTTTCTTCTGTGCAAATCCCTTCACCACAAGTCTAGCTTTGTACCTATGTTTTCCTCCATCTTCTTCCTTCAGCCTATAAACCCATTTATTCTGCAATGTAGTTTTACCTGCAGGCAACCTGACTAAGTCCCAAGTCTGGTTATGCATTAAGGAGTCCATCTCTTCTTCCATGGCTAGCTCCCACTTCTTCCTACTTTCAAACTGCATTGCTTCTTCATAACATTCAGGTTCACCAGAATCAGTCAACAATAAATAATATAATGAAGGAGAGTATCGTTCAGGGGGTCTACTTATCCTGGTAGATCTTCTAACACCACTTTCAAGTGTTTGAGGTGCACTATTCTTGATGTGGTGGTTGTTCTTCTTTGTGGTTGTTGATTATTATTATTTTCGAGGCACCTTTACTTTTTCGGATATCTCATCAAGACCAAGAATAGCGTATTCCTTTGGCTTATTTTCTTGTTTCTTTTCCTGTAACTGATTCTTATACAATACCTTTTCATTGAATATTACATCTCTGCTCCTAATGATTTTGTGATTTTCATAATCATATAAGCGATAACCAAAATCATTAACACCATATTCAATAAAGGTACATTTCTTTGATTTTGCCTCAAGCTTTGTTCTATTTTCTTTATTAATATGGACAAAGGCCTCACAACCAAAAGGCTTTAAAAAAGAGTAGTTTACCTTTTTACCTGTCCATGCTTCCTCTGGAATACCACCATCCAAGGAACTTGAAGGCCCTCTGTTTATTAGATAAACAACGGTATCTACAGCATCTGCCCAAAATTGTAAAGGCAATCCTGCATGCAATCTCATGCACCTTGCATGCTCCATGATTGTTCTGTTCATCCTTTCTGACACACCATTTTCTTGTGGTGTTCTTGGAACTATCTTCTCTCTACGAATTCCATGCTCTGAACAGTACCTATCAAACTCTTTGCTGCAATATTCACCTCCATTGTCTGATCTGAGACACTTCAACTTCTTTTCTGTCTCAATCTCAACCAAAGCTTTCCATTTCTTGAAAGTATCAAATACATCAGATTTATTCTGAATACAATAAATCCATGTCTTTCTAGTTACATCATCAATAAAAGTAACATAATAACGAGAGCCACCGAGAGATGATACCTGAGCAGGTCCCCATACATCTGTATGCACAAGCTCCAATTTTTCTCTCTTCTTTTCTTTCTCAACTCTGAGAAATCTGACTCTCTTCTGTTTTCCATAAATGCAATTCTCACAGAAATCCAAATCAACATTCTTCAAACCTGGCAACAAATTTCTTGAGTGAAGAATCTTCATTCCCTTCTCACTCATGTGTCCGAGCCTATGATGCCATAATGCTGCATTTGCTCCTTTGGAAGTTAAAGCATTAACAGAGTTAGAAATACCATTTCATAAATACAATGTACCAACCTTTTCACCTTTTTCTATTACCAGCGCTCCTTTGGTGACCTTCCAAGTTTTATCTGTGAAAGTTGTCACACAACCTTCACTGCCTAACTGCCCTGTTGAAATCAAATTTTTCTTCAGATCTGGAACATGCCTTACCTCCTTTAGTAGCCATTGGTTTCGATTCTGTTGTTTTACAAGAACTTTACCCATTCCAACAATTTTACAGGGTTTATCATCACCCAAACGAACTTGTCCAAAATCTCCTTGAACATAGTCATGAAAATATTTCTTATCGAGTGTGGCATGGAATGAAGCCCCTGAATCTACAACCCAAGAATCAGTAACATTTTCGAAAGAAAGAATCAAAGCATCTTGTAACACATCACCTGTCACATTTGCTTCATGATTGTTTTCTTGCTGTGTGTCTCCTTCTTTTCCCTTACGAGATCTACAGTCTTTCTTTAGGTGTCCTTTCTTTCCGCAATTCCAGCACACTATCCCCGATCTGGACTTTGATCTACCTTTCCTTGATTTATTACGATATCCCGAGCTCTTTCCTCTTTCCATTCTTCTTCCCCTAGACTCTGCACTCAAAGCATTACCTGATGTCTCACCGGAGCTTTTCCGTCGCATTTCCTCGCTAAGGATAGCACCAACAACATCATCAAACTTTAAAGTACTAGATCCAGAGACAGAGTTACTAATGGCCATTACTAAACCATTCCAACTCTTTGGCAATGAGCACAAGAATAACAGAGCTCTAACTTCATCATCAAAGTTTACCCCTACAGAACTTAGCTGACTGGTAACTGTATTAAATTCATTTAAATGGTGTGCAACAGATCCACCTTCCGACATCTTCATATTAAATAGTCGTTTCATAAGAAATACCTTGTTTGAGAAGTGAAGCTTTTCATACGGTTGTAACGATAAGATCGAGCCCTCACGTTGTTGTTTCCTTAGTATTGAAGCGTAGCGCCATAAGACCTAACCCGTCTTTGATGCAGTGCCTTTCTATCAAAATTTTCCATTCGCGTCATTGTCATAGTGTGGGCTTCTTTATTTTTATGCTCAATGGTAGGTACAGATCTTTCTGATACAGATAATCTTCCATCTGCATCTTCCACAGCGCAAAGTTTTGGCTGTTAAATTTATCGACCCTAAACTTACCATCGTCCACCATTGCTCCCACTCGAACCAGGAACCCTTTTTTCCTGCGAGTTTATCAGGCAAATATACCTTCGGCTCCGTAACCAGTTGTTAGAAAATTGTATATTATGGAGCAATGCAACACATAAAATATGCAGAAAATACAAGCACACAAAACACATAAAACCAGAGAGACATAGATATACGTGGTTCACCCAGTTTGGGCTACGTCCACCCCGAACAGCTAGTCCTTCCTTTCTATTATCCAGCAAAAATGAAGAGACAAAACCTACAGCGGATCCACTGTAATATCCTCTGTTCTCTCTCACAGTCTCCCTCTCTGTTTCTTGCTCCGAGAATACACACATCATACACAGCCGCAATACAATGCCCTCATATATACAAGGGGGTTGCCTTCTAGGGAAAAAAACCCTAATCTAAACATAACTTCTACCGTTAGATCATTTTCCTAATGAACGGCCCAGATTAATCACCGTCGTCCCCCCCTGGACCCCCCACGGCAGCAATTAATTTCGGGCGGCGTTGCTGCCCCTTTTTAAGGTACAGGGGTCCAATGCTGTGATACAAAGTAAACAAGATAAGCAGGCTCCACACCCAACAAAATGCGCGCAAATGTTATATATCCAAATATTTACATTGCCAATGCATGAAACTATTTATATATGTCATAAACTAATTATATATTATAAACTATTATATATAGTGTAATAAATCAATGGTATATAAACTATTATATAGTGTAATAAACTAATTATATATTATAAACTATTATATATAGTGTAATAAATCAATGGTACAATGGTATGAGAAGAAGGATTAGTATAAAATTATTATATAGTTTGAGGTGGTCTAATGGTTAAGAGTGTGTTTCTTTTCAAGAGGTCATGTCTATAAAACCAGAGGGGTAAAGTATGTATGTCTTCGTAGACTTAGTAGTCAAATTGTTGCTCGAAGGTGGGTCCCTTGTTCCACAAACAAGGGGTCTCATACACCAATTTGGAGTCAATATTTATATCAATTGACCATGTATAAATCAACATGCTTTGAATTCAAATTAATGAAATCATTCCATATGAATCTAGTGCAATAATCAATCACGGTATGTAACAATGCCACAAAAAACCCATAACAAATAGTGTGTCCACAATTAAAAATTACTAACATAAATGACTAATTCATATACTTGTTGTACTTCTTATTTAGTCATAGTTTTATTCTTGGAATATAATAGTCATTTACGTTAATCATTATTAATTTATTTATTTATTATCTAGTCATATATATTAATCCTAGAATAAATTAGTCATTTAAGTTAGTTGTTTTTAGTTTAGTCACTTATTATCTAGTCGTATATTTTATTCTTAGACTAAATTAGTCATTTAAGTTAGTCATTTTTAATTTAGTCACTTATTATCTAATTGTATATTTTATTCCTAGACTAAATTAGTCATTTCAGTTAGTCATTTTTAGTTCCATCACTTAAAATTGCTCAAATTTAGTAGTATTTCACTTGAAATAAATGCAGTGACTAACATTTTTAGTCACCTAGTCACTAATTTCATCATTTTTTATTAGTGTTGATTGTATCTATGGTGATGTGTAATGTTGCATATGTAGTATTGTGTACATTTGATGTTGTATGCCTGTTGTATATATGGCATTGTGTGTATATTGCATATGCAGTGCTAGGTATGTGTTCGATCTGCGGCGATGCGTACATATCAAAATGTGTGTATGTTGGATATGTAGTGTTATGTGCATATGGTAGTGTGTGCATGTTAGATATGCGGTGTTTTGTATGTATGGTGCTATGTACATGTTGAATATGCAGTGCTATGTACATATGGTGTTGTGTGCAGGCGATGTCGTGTGCATGTCTTGAATGTGGTGCTATGTACATGTCGTGCATGTGGTGTTATGTGCGTATGGTATTATGTACACATTGTACAGGTAGTGCAGTGTACATTTGGCATTGTGTACACGTTATGCAGGTGTTGTGTACATGCGATGTTGTGCACACGTTGTGCGAATAGTTGTGTTATGTATAGATGGTACTATGTACATGTTATGCATATGGTACTGGTATACATGTGGTATTGTGTGCATGTCGTACATGTGGTGTTGCGAGCATTCAGTACTATGTATGCATTCGTGGTATAGTGACATGCATATTCGTTGTGGTGTACTCTTTATATGTATATGTATGTGTATGTACATATATTATGTTGTACACGAGGCATAGGTGTATTTTGTTGTGTTGTACACCAAGTGTAGGTGTATGTGTTATGTTGTGTGTCGAATGTGGGTGTACACATTGTGTGGTGTTGTACGCCCTGTGTGGATGTATGTGTTGTGATGTACGCTATGTGTATGTGTATGTGAGTGAAGAGAAGCAAGGGCACTAGGTGCTTTCCGGGTGTGGAAATCGATCGAGTGTGGGTACAAAATAACAAATCCAGAAGTAAGGACCGATGAAGTATAAATATCAGTATTTGATTTCAACTTTATTATGCATGTGATATGTGATTTTTACTTATTATGGTTACATGTGATTTATGATTATGGTTTATGATGATTGAATGTTCTTTATGATTTTTATCTATGATGGTTTGATAAAACAACTAGTTTGACTTGTGTGATAAGAGGCGAATAGGATTTCAAGTATACCTTGTTGACGAGCTACTAATGAAGTATGACTTGAAATTATTTCAATTTATTTTGATTCTAATGGAAATCATGTGCTTCGTACAAGAAATCATGCTATGCCAGGTTTATGATGATTGAAACTAACTGCAAGAATTAGAAGCAAAAACAAAAGGAATTGAAATAGGTAGAAATATGTTGGTAAAAGCACTTCAGGATCAGGGCCAATGTGGGGCACTAGTACCCAATAGTGTCCATTGATTTCCATGAACATGCTATGATCGGTATGATGGTTTTGAGGCAGGTATATGCCTTGGTTTTGTATATTTCAATGCAAGGGAGCCTTTGCAAGGGATAAATCGGCTGAGATAGGGGATGTTGGGGAACTTGGAAGGTGAGTGACTACACAAAACGAGATTACCGGATTTCCGAAGGGACTGTGTATCAGAGAAGGGAAGGCCATGGTGGATTTTTTTGGTCATTAGCAATGCTAGATGGAATTAGATGGCATTCGGAGTGTTCCGAGTAAGTAACTGTTCATTGAGAGTATAGTAATGCAAGATTGTAGCGTTGGACGTTGGATGTAGCTTTGACTTCGACGGTGGAATTCTGGACTTCCTGGAAAGGAAGTGAATCATGGTATTACTTTAAGGGTGGAGGTTTGAGCCTCTAGATTCCCTTGTTGTAGATGCAAACATTGCATCCTTTTATTTGTCGGTTGGGAAAATGTGCATATGTATATATGTGGTTGTTATTGTAAATATCGTAATGAGCTGTGTTATAAAGCTCCAGTACACGATATGATTCTCATGATTAATTTTTCTTTGAAGTAGGTTATTCATTGTAAATACTGCAACGAGCTAATTTATAAAGCTCCATGGGACATTATGTTTTCTTTTTCAATGGTTTTGCTGAGGTATAAGTGTGGTTGAACATCGAGGATGGTGTCCCCCAAGCGGGGGTTTGGGGGGGGGGGTTCTTTAACAAACCTCGTGAAAATTCCATGTAATAAAGTTAAAAATAATAACCATGGATTTATGGGACACTTATTCCAAGTTGAATGTTGGGAAAATCATCCTAGTGGGTGTTCATTTCGGTTAATATGGCTAAGGAAATTGGGAAGGAAAAAGGGAAAGGCATTTATAAAGGTAAATGGAATATTTGACACATTTATTTATAAAAATAATGGAAATTAGGAAACAAGGAAGGTGATAGGTCACATATTGCATGTGAGCAGGAAAATGAAGGAAAATAATGGAAAAATAAGAAAATGGAGGCATTTCATATAAAAAGGCTTTTGAGGATCAGATGGGAAGCTTTTTCTACCTTTTGTCAATTCAGTTTTTGAGCTCTCTCATGGTTCTCTGTCTCTCTCTCCCCCCTTCACCCTTGGAAGTTTTTTTTGGAGCACTTTGCAATTTGAGTAAGAAAGGAAGCAAGCAAGGAGGAGAAGGAATCAAGCAGCTACAACAAGATTCTTTGCAGGTATTTATTTGCATGTATGATTTCCTTGCTAGATTTGACATGCATGATATTGAATGTGATTCTTTGTTTACTTGGCATGGGTTTTTTTAGGTGTGACAGTGTATTCAGCCTAACCTTGCTATTTTTGGATAGCCATGGTGTTGTATAGTTCTCATGTTTCAGTTTAGATGGATTACCAGATGGATTCAAAGCTAAGTGAGGTGGATCTCCGAATATTATTATTTTTATAACACATAATTGTTTTATGTGTTGCCTCGGTTTAGGGCCTAGTGAGCCCTGATTCAGGTTGTGGGTTATAGTAAAGCATGAGAGGTGTTGCATCGGTTTAGGGCCTAGTGATCCGAGATTGGATTGCGGTAAATCTTGAAAGGTGGTTACCATTTATTAGGTGTAGGAATCCTTTCCAGTGAATGGCGGGATATACGATAAAGCCTAGAGGGTGGTGTCTTGGTTTAGGGCCTAGTGACCCCTGATTCAGACTATGGGTTGCGGTAAATATTGAGAGACTAGGAGACACAAAAATTCCTCATGGTGTAGGCAGAGAGAATCAAGTAATGTCTATGCTTGTGTTGGCTTGGTGATCTAGGTTGGATCATGGCAAAGCCATATTTCTATTTGATGAGGGTGAGGTGGTTTAGCCTCAAGATGCCCTGGTTTGTTTTTTTGGTTAAGTCCCACATTCATGCTTGGAATATGGCACATGGGTGATTGGCTGAAGTAATATTTCGCTAACCAAATGTATGGTTGGGTGGAACGTGGTAATCCCATCTCCTGTTGGTTTTTACATTCAAAATTGAAGAGCTCATTCCTTTGTTATTTGGTATGCAAATGCATGGGTTATTTTGTGGATTTCACTTGGGCTTAGATACAGGAGGTTCCAAAACCTATAAATCACTACATGGAGGATGCTCCATGAGGGGGAAAGCACACGTTATACCATTATTGAATGGAATGAAATAACCCTCATTGGGAAATTCCAAAAGCCACTCAATCGATGTCCTGGTCCTACTTCTCCGTTGTCCTCACATGGCCATGGCTAAGGCTCAAGAGGGAAAATTTTAGTCCCTCTTCAGGGTTCAGGGGATCTGGGAGGGTGGTTTACTCCTTGAAGGTTTTTTTGGTGATGTGTAAGGTGTGTTTGTAGTGTTTCCATCAGTTCCACTTCCTTAAGGTCATCTAGGAGGTTGAATCTCACATTAGTAGCCTCTCGTCACATGTTTACCCTAGTTGGCCATTTACTTTGGTAGACGTGGGAAGAGGGTGCAGTTACATAAAGGCTTCTTGATAGTGACCTATGCAAGCACTAACATGGATAACTTCTACTATTGTTGATGATGTATTTTGTTTTCTATTAGTTGAATTTTGTATTTTTTTATTGTGGAGTGTGGGTTTTTATTACTTGAACAAAAAAAAAAATATTTAAATTGTAATACATCAACCATATTGTTCCAGATAATTTACAAATGTAATATTAGAAGGAATGAAAGCTTTTTCCAATATTATATGGATCAAATTTTATTCCACTTGTGTTTCCCAAATATACCATGATGGAGTGTGATTTTATATTACGGGTGCACTAAAATTATGTTCCTAGTTCTAGTCCTCATGATAGTTTGTGTTAGTTCCCCTCAAGTCAAATATATGTATACACAGTCTTATCCCCAAAGGTTTTTCCTCTTTCATGTAACATGAAAGAAATGAATTGCAATAATCTCAACTGCATGGTTTTTGGTTAGTTGACATATATTTTATAATGTCACATATATGGTATAATACTTGACAATAATGTGCAATAACTATGCGTTGAGGAAAATATGTTGAATACATAGATGTTCCTTGTAAAAAAAATTTCTATAATATTCTAAGTGTGTGGTATCTGACAAGTTTTTGAAAGGATAATAAATAGCTAGCTTCTTGGTCTTGGAAAAAAAGTCTTGCTAAAATATAAAATTTCTAACCTATTTCATATTTGTGAGTTAATTTGGCATGTGATTACTCTGATATCAAAGTTTGAGCTTGTGAATTCCTCTAAACCGGAGGATGACCATGTCAAACCTTGTAGTATTTTCTTGCATAGCACTAAGAGTGACCCAATCCTTTAGTTATATATGAAATGATGTTTAGAATCCCTAAGCCACTCACATAATAATTTTAGCTATATTTTTAAAATCAAATATATCCTACCTATGTACATGGATATACCTTTGCAATTTACACACTTAACATTTTAATCTTTCTTTCTTGACCCAATTATTTCTCTCTTCAGATTTCAAACAATATTTGGTCGTAACTATTTCATTTTTCAATTCCTTGGACATGTTTGGTCCTATCTTTCTTATTTTACAATATCTTGATTTATTATCTATTTTTCTAAGAATTACATTTGGATTGAAAATAATCATACTATAGTATTGTGAATATTTTTATTTCCTTAGAAAGAAAATCAAGCATTTCCACCTTCCCTATAATAGAAAAATCAAGATTTAGGGTTTAGAAATACTCTATAGCCTTTTTTAGGTTTTTATAAATCCAATCCTATGGGAGGCTTGATGTCAATGAGATCTCGATACGAAATGAAATCCTCCACGTGTTCCTAAAAATGATCATTGACAATAGATCCACCCTTTTTTTTCCCATGGATGCATTATGGTGTTGATGTCACCACTAATGATGCATCTTGAGTTTCGAAAGCTTTCTTTGACATTCATCATTGAAGCTTAACATCAAAACTTAAATCTAGTTAGGCTATTGGTATGTAGACATTGATCACATGGTAGGATTTTATTGATGGAAGATGGAGAAGTATCATTACCAACCAATGGTTTGATATCCTTTATTAGATTGAAGACGATTGACTACCATAAAAAACATAATCCTCGATATGTTCCCTTTGATCCAATGGAAAAGGAGTTTTCCTCTCCATGTTATTATACTTTTGTTGAGGGAATCTTGTTCCACCATCTTAGTTTCCTAGAACAAGATAATTTGGGGGTTTTCTATTTTGATTAAACTTCTGATTTTAGAATCCATTTTCTCAGTTCCCAACCCCCCGCAATTCTAGGAGACAACAATCATCATTTACGACCATATTTTGAGCCCCCACCTGGACGAGGGCCTTTAAATCCTTGTTTCCTTAGGTCTCTTTGATTTTTCAAAAAAAAGGATTTGATGACAGTCTAGGTTCCTCTTTCTTTGTCCCCATTTTTATGTTTTATCCGTACTTTACAATTAGTCCTTCTTCCTACTCTCTTTCTAGTTTGAGGATGTTGAACATTTTTTCTCCATCTCATTTTCAGATCAATCATCAATTGAAGCGAAAATTTTAGGATTATATCTCTACATGTGGTGGGAGATAATAAATCTTCCCTATCTTTTGATTGTTTCCATTATCTCTAATCTAATTGAATCGAGATATATTCTATTTATGCCATTTATTCATCGATTGTTTTGGATGATTCTTTATCTTCAACATGCATTTCATGCTCTACGAGCTCCTCATCTTTTCATTCCTTGGATGAGCCTTCATTATCAAGGGAAGAAAATTGGTTATGGGGCTGGGGGTGATTTTCACTTGCATGCAGCCCCTAGGTCATCCATTAGGCTTAATGAGGGCAGTGAGGGAGTGGGGGAGGAGGATCATCTTTCTTTGGAACCTTGCATTCACTGGTATCCTTACCTGTTCCTCTTATTCTTTTTTAGGCTTTCCATTGGTCTCCCTCTTATTGACATTTCCCTTTTCCACTCCCTTTGGGCAGTTCTTCGTAAAATGGCCATAATCATGGATATGCTTGCATTTGAAAGGTATTTGGTCATAGTCCACCAGCTGGATGAAGGTCTAGTTGTCAAAGGTTGATTATACCACTTTTGACAAACACTTTTATAGATAAACTTCCACGCAGATTCAAGCACAAGCGTACATGGATCCCTCCAGTTCAACTCTATATATGTATTTTACAAGCATGTTCTCGATGTTTCTAAAGGTTTCTTTATTCCATCAATGGAGGGGAAGGTGATGTAACTTCACCTCGGTTGGAACCACTTTTGGGACATCATTTTCTGGATTAAAATTGGGTTTCCATCTATCCAAATATAGCCCTTGGGTGCCCATGAATAATGGGACACTTCTAAATATTAAATATCAATATTATTTATTTTAAAACAGGAATGAGAAGAATCCTATTCCACAGAAAGAGGATACCCTTTGATGAGTGGTCAATAATTTTTCTCCACCCATTGGTTCAACATTCTTGGGGAAAGCTAGATCCAGATGAACTAACCAATGAAGCCCTTTTCAACCAAGCATAATGGCATAATTTAGGATTGATTTGAGTAGACGTGGATCATTGGAATAAAGTCCAAATTCTTCACAAAATGTGAGGTTTTGGACGTTGTGAGCCCACGTTGAACAAAGTTTGGAGGGCTATATCAAGTGCTAGCAGAGGAGGAGGGGGGTGGAAGGTCCCCCGTGGAAGAAAACATAGTTTCTTGTGCACACTCCACTCAAACTCAACCCTTAAACCCTAAGAAAAATCGGCCTTACTTTTCATTAAAAAAAAACAAAAAAAACCTTATTTGTGTGTAAGAATTAATATATAAATTTAGTTTACTTAAATTATCTAAAGTTTTTACTATAATATTGTTATTTATTTTTATTATATTCTTTTCTTTTCCTTTTTAATTGTGCATTTGCGTTAAGGGTGAAGCTTTTTCCTTCTAAACAATTTGTTATGAATTATTTAGGTATTTATTTGATCCCATTCCACCAATTTATATATGTAATTTTCCTTTATGCAATATTTTCCCCGATGCATGCCTCTCACCCTAGATTATCGTGGATATCTAATCCAAAATAATTATATTTTTAGGTTATCTTTAGTGTCTAGCCTTCAATATCAATTTATAGTTTCTTTTCTTTAATTTAGCAACATTACTACCATTTTTTTTCAACCTTTCCCATAATTTCTTCCCTAAATCAATATTAAATGGCATTTTAAAATCAATAGAATGATACCATAATTGTTCACCTTTAATTGGTGTTTTTATTATGCACTTAAAATTTAATTAATGATAGATTGTTATGGAAAATTTGTGGCCTTTGGTCCTTACCTTTTACTTATTTGATTTTTTTTCTCTGTAATTGGTTTGATCGTAATGGTTATGTAATTCCTTTCTTGTGGCAACTGTGATGTGGATGTGCATGAAATCACAATAAGATACACCTATTTTAGAGCATAATGGAATTGGATTTTAATTATTTGCTATAAATAGATTCAATGCCTTTTTTTTTTTGCAAAATCTTGATTTAGAAGTCCAATATAGATTTTGAAGATATAAATAGATTCAACACCCTCAAAATCCCCTATTGCACGTAACTTTCTATAGTTTGACAACCATATCTCGGATTTTTAAAAAAATCAACTGAAAATTTCCAAAAATGTACTGGAAATATCTATGTGTTTTAGGGTGAAATTGTCACCTACTTAGACTACTCTATTATATACTTCCTCTTTTATGGCACATATGTGAAATCACATGTGCCTATTTAGTAGTTTTCTTTTAAATGAGAATGATTATTTTTGGAGAATTGGTAACTTCAATAATCCCTCTTACGAGAAAAAGTGGTTTGATTGTGATAGTTATATAATTCCTCTTTTGTGGTACATGTGGTACATGTGGTACATGTGTGAAATCACATTCAAATACACCTTTGGTAACTTCCATAATCCCTCGCAAATTGGTTTGATTGTAATAGTTATATACTTCCTCTTTTGTGGTACATGTGTGAAATCACATTCACATACACTTTTGGTAACTTCCATAATCCCTCCTAAGAGTTTGAGACAAATTGATTTGATTGTAATCATTATATACTTCATCTTTTGTGGCACATGTGTGAAATCACATTCATTTACACCTTTGGTAACTTCCCAGGTGTTTGAGATAGATCATAATGGTTAAATACTTCCTTTTTTGTGGTACATGTGTGAAATCACATCCACATGCACCTTTGATAACTTCCATAGACAATGACTATATACTCTTTTATCATAATGGTTATATACTCTTTTATGGTACATGCTAGAAATCACATTCAAATACTTCCTTTTTTTTGACACGTGTGTGAAATTACATTCACTTGCACCTTTGATAACTTAAATTACATTCACTTGCACCTTTGATAACTTCCATAATCTGTCTTATTAAGTTTGAGACAAATTGGTTTGATGGTAATGGCTATATCCTCTTTTGTGGTGTATGTGTGAAAACACATTCACGTGCACCTTTGGTAATTTCCATAATCCCTCCTATCAGTTTGAGCAAAATTGGTGTGATCATAATGACTATATACGTCCTCGTTTGTGGTACATGCATGTGTGAGATCATATTTACCTGCACCTTTGATAACTTCCATAATTGCTCCTAGAGTTTGAGACAAATTGGTTTGATCGTAATGGCTATATAATCTTTGTTTTGTGGCACATGTGTGAAATCACATTCACATACACGTTTGGTAACTTCCATACTCCCTCCCACTAGTTTGAGAGAAATTGGTTTGATCTTAATGGTTATATACTTCCTCTTAGTTATGGGTAGGATGAAGTTGTTTCCATGGTAAAATGTAAAAACAAATGGTCTAAAATATATATTTTTAATTATTTTATTGAATAAACTTATATTATATAATTTTTAAAATTTATGGTAAATTTTCTAACTATTATTGTGATATCAAAAATATATTTCCAATGTACAAGTTAAATATATTAATAATTTATGATTTATCATAAATCTTCGGTAAAATCACATTATCATTTGAGAATCACATTATCATTTGGGAATAGACTCATTTCGAACTATTTAGTGTAGTTCATCATGATAGAATATTCATTTATAAAAAATGGAAATATCTTGATTTGTCAAAGTGAACTTTATTTTAAAAATGCTAACTCTTCAATCAAAACAAATTTACTTATTTGAGAAATATTGGGTCAACATTTCAAAATTAACAAATTTTGAAACATTGAGCCAATATTTCCCAATGCTATGTATCCAGAAACATTACATCAAAAGAATTCTAAATCACATAAGCCTAAACTCAAAAATATATTACATTGTTTTAAAAAATTAATAATTTAAAACCCAATAAAAATTAATAAACTATTTTCTCATTTACTAACAAAATTACATTTTATATATATTATCTTTGATGTAGTGTTTCCAAATCTATCATATCGAGAAATATTGAGTCAACATTTTAATGTTGAAAAGTTGACCCAATACATTAAAACACTGACCTAATATTTATCATTATCAATGTGATGAATCTGAAACATTACATCAAAGCATTTTGAATTACGTAAGTCTAAATTCAAAAATATAATATAACTTTTTAAAAAATCTAATAATTTAAAACTCACAAAATTATATATATATATATATATATATATATGAGTTGTTTTTAGTACTATTAGGGCATAAAATTGAGATGAAATCTTGATTTGTGTTATTTAAAGTGGATTTTTGACCTTACAACTTTACCTTTGAATCTTTCAATTTCAGCCAAGTTGTGAACAATAGCGATTTTTTATACCATGTTTTTCAAAAAATACACAACTTGTTTTCTCTCTTTTATTTTGCATATGTACTGTTCAATGTGTTTGTGTAGTATTTTTAGTATCATATTTAGAAACTACTTTCTTACCTATGGATCAGCCTTGGATTCTGGGCCTTTTGTTCTGCCCAGAAGTTGAAGTTGGTGTAGATATGTAATATTTTCTTCAGATTTAGCAGAAATCCTGGGGAATGGGATGTGCAGCTATGCATGCATTTTGCTCTGTATTTGTGCTCCACCGGAATTTATACTCAGCGGCAGATTTCCTCATACCGCCATTATAGAGGTAGTTGTAAGTTCAGAGATATTGTATTTGCCGCCTTTGTCTTCCCCTAATAATAGCAAAGACTATGGCACCATTAATTTCTATGAATATCAATATTGTTCCCAGGATTGTTTGGATTCGCTTTGAAGTTATTCAATTGACGAAGAGAATATTTTTCGTTCTTGCATTGACGCGAGTTCAAATATAAAAAAATGTTCTTCCATTGATGAGTAATCCCCGGCCCATGTCACTGGCACTGGCACTGTGATGATGGTTTCTAAATTATTGAAAGTTAAAATATCATTTCATTTCGCAATTTTGTTAAATATTGATGTATAACTCTCTGTAGCTAGCTAGAATTTTCAGAGTTGATGACAATATTCAATTTTGATATTTTCAGAGTATGAAATTGAGTCTGTTTGATATTTGCCAAACTTTATTTTGGATAGTCTTGTGACTAATGGTCAACCTGATTTTGGATGGTCTTTTGGCTTATGGGTTAAAAGTTTCAGTATTTTATGGTTATTGATTGGGAAATAATTGAGAAATAAATATATTAATTTAATAAAAATAATATAGTTTAATTTAATTTAATAAGAGAGTTAATAGAGTTTGTAATGAGTTAAATAGTTTTGAAAATATTGTTTTTATATTTAATTGTGTCCAAAATGTTTTTTTAGGATGGTAGAGATGTTGAAATGTTTATTATTTTATTTTATTCAAAATAAAATAAAAACTTAAAAAATTAACAATTACAATTATAATTAATAATTAAATTTATCTAAATCTATCTAGAGTTTGGATCTATAAAATGTTCTAAAGGATCAAATTTTTTCCACGATAAAAAAGAATTGTATCTACATTCAATCACTCTTTACATTTGGTACATCCTGAATTAAATTAAGATGAATCAAAATTAATTTTATCAAACTATATTTTGGCTATTAGTGATAACATCATCATATATATAACTATTAACTTGTATGATATCATGAAATCAGATCAGAGTGGAAATTGTTAAAAACATAGAAAAATATAATTAAATAATATAAGATGTTAGTTAACCATAAATCGAATAGAAAATATATTTAATAAAAAAAATTAATTTTTTTTTTTTGGAAAAATAACTACAAATAATATAAAGATGCTTTATAAGTATTGATATGGTAAAAAGTAATTTAAAATGTTGAAAATTGTGAAGTATTAATAAGTTACTTTTTAATAATTAAAGTTAGATTATTAATCCTTATGTGTAGATAAATTATTATATCTTATCTCAATGTGAATTATTATTTTTATAGTTTTTTGATATTATTAAATAAAAATAAAAAAATAAAATGTATGTTTTTTCATGGTGGGTTGAAGAAACATTGATGGAGAGAATATTTTTCGTTCTTGTATCAGCCGCCTTTGTCTCTGAATAATAGCACCATTTAGGCTTTTGTATTCTTTTCGACTTTGTCCCAAAATTTCTGAGTATCAATATTGTTTCCAAGATTGTTTGGATTCGTTTTAAAGTTATTCAATTGATGGAGAGAATATTTTTCGTTCTTGCATTGACGCCAGTTAAAAAATAAAAAAAATGTTGTTGCATTGACGTGAGTTAAAATATAAAAAAATGCGTAGTTTATCGATGCTACGAATTAGACTTTTCGGCACCGTTTTTTTAATTCTCCGGCAACTGGTTGACCTCTTTCTCCGACGGCCGTCTCCGTTTCCGTACCAATCTCCGTCTCCCTCCGTTGTCGTTTCCATTCCATCTCCGTCTCCCACCATTGTCGTTCTGTTAACCTTGCCACCTCCACGAAGCACTTCAGTGGCCCTTCAGTGGCACTCAAACTCATCTTTTTTCCTGGAAGCACTAGTTTTCAGTTTCAGCGTGATTCAAACTCCAATATGGCGTATGCCCAACGCTTTTGCCCGCATTTTTTCCTCAAAGCACCATATCTAAGCTCAGAGCCTCCTCAAAACTCCAAATTGACATATCCAAGCTCTACGTGGCGCGTTCTTTTCCCTAGGCTAACCGTGGCTTGCTACAGCCCGATTTCAGGCTCACTAGGTTTTAATTTTGGCTATGGACAGTGGCTATGTTACCAGAAATGAGAAATGGGAAACGAAACGAGAAACGAGAACGGTACGAGAAACGGTGTTTAGAGGTTTCACATATAAGAAACGAGGAGAGAGAAAAAAACATAATTATATGTTAACAATATAAAACAAAGCATTAATCATAAACATCAATGTGTCACCTTGTGAAATTGTAAACAAACATTCATAAATAGTGATTTAGTTTTAAGAAAGGAGTGAGAATTTGGTAGATCAAAAAATTTAGCCTATCATTAATTCCAAGAAAATAGAGAACATTTATAAGAATAAGAAATTTGAAATATAAATAATTAAATGTATAGTTTTGAATATATATGTATCTCTAAAGTCACTTCTAACAGTTCATATGCAAAATGAAAATAAACTTAATAATCTAGATTTTCAAGCTCATTTTCTTGAATGGTTGTTGAGCTTGAGCCAATTCCAAAATCATTGTTTTGGTCAATAGACTTTGTGGTATCATCAAGCATGTCTTCAACATTATCTTGTAACACCTCAAGTGGAAGCTCAACATCTCCATCATCTTGTGAACCACCATAATCCCACATTCTCGTGGGTCCAGTTTTGTATTCTAGTTGTTGTCGAGATAACAAATGTAGATTTGAATGTACAAACACCAAATCTTGTGCCATTTTTGTGCCTAGGCGATTTCTCTTCATTGAATGAATAAAAGCATATTCACTCCAATTTCTTTCACACGCAGAGGAACTAGTCACCTATGAAATAAAATTAACATTATGTTAGTCATAGTCATTTGAAATTTTAAAAGGAAAATAATACAAAATGAACATTAGACTTAATTGTTTAAACAATAAATCAATACATTAAGGGTATTTGTTATTGAGCATATCTGTGAAAGCAAACAGATAGCCAACCGATGAAGCAAGGGGGTTCCTGTACCATATTGCATCCAGAAGTCTATGGGTCCAAGTTGTTCTCTGTTGTATGCACAATCTTCATTTGCAAAGTGGTCTTCTGATCTCAAGTACTTTCCTAACTCAAGCCATAAAGTAGTGTGATCCTGACGATCGTAACACCTACTTATAAAAGTGTTCCAGTTCTGCATCACCTCGACATCTGAAGATGGTTTCTTATGAAACCATTTAGGATTGAGTAGGAATGCAATTGAATGAAGAGGGCTATGAAGCATTTTCCACCTTGTCAAACTAAGTTCCCACACTTCATTTCTGGTGTCTATGTCGATCCTAGAATTTTCATCTTCTGTTATGTCATGAAGCTTCTCCCTCGTTTGATCCATACTCTCAAAAACATCCCCTAAGCATGGTTGATCACTATCAAATATGCGAAGAGTGGAAACAATAGGTGTAATAAGGGTGACAATATCTTCCACTCTCCTCCAAAAATCCTCAGAAGAAAGACCAATAATAATGTCCTCAACTTTTGGGCCATCCCCAATATGAGAACCCTTCCACCTGTGCCAATCCATTGATACCACCATCTCTCTCAAATATTGATGCATTTTAATAAAGCATTGAAGCATAATGAATGCTTATGCAAATCTAGTCTCAGCACATCGAAGAAGTTGAAGTTTTGCATATTTCCTATAAATTGCTATGGATGCTGCATGATTAACAATAAAGTTTTGTAGCATCTTTGCTTCAATTATAGTTTTATTAACCCATGCAATGTTATTAATATCTTTTAGGAGCAAATTCATGTAGTGCACAGAACAAGGAGTCCAAAAAATTGTTGGATATTCATCCTCAATCAACCCACCAGCAAGGACATTGTTTGAGGCACTATCTGTAACAATGTGGACAACATTTTCTCTTCCAACCTCCTCTATTGCCTCTTTGAGAAGACCCATAAGATATGGACCATCTTTTGTCTTTCCTGTGGTATCATGGGATTTAAGAACATGACTCCTTTCAGGCTAGAAAGCAAAATATTGATAAGGGGACGATGATTGACATCTGTCCAACCATCTGAGACAATGGAGACCCCAGATTCCTTCCAACTATCTTTAATGTCATGAAGTCTAGCTTCAACTCGAGCCCTCTCATCACATAACACTATTGTCCTCATTTTTTCATAACTAGGAGGCTTGTAACCTTTAGGAGCATTGTTAACTAGATCCCTTACCATTTCCTTCCAATAAGGAGACCTGCAAACATTGAAAGCTATGCCATTTGCAAAAAAGAATCGTCTGATGGATGCATCAAGATTTCCCCTCCCTTTTACATCCCATTATTTTTGAAGGTGGGGAACAAAAACTTGATGTTGAGAATGAGAGTGTGGACCACCAATTTTCAATTCACTAGGATTGTTGTTGGTTTGAATGAAACCTTCAACAATATGTCTCAACTTTTCAACTTCATTAAATTGCTTAATTAGAGAAGCTTTCTCTGTTTTAGGTACACTGTCACATAAAACCGATTGTGCTTTTTTCCCCATTCCAATTAAATGCCATCGAACTCTTCCTACATCCCCTGTTTTCTTTTTTTTACAATAAGGGCACAACCAAACTTTTGAACCAGTTGTTCCACTTGCTCCTCCACTATAAGATTGAATGCATGTTACCACTTCCCATAGCCTTGCTTCAAAGGCTTTTTTTGCTTTTTGATACTCTTTCATTTGGATTTTTTTTTATTCCATTGTGGAAGAACTTTGTTGAGAAAGGGGTGGTCTACTTTGTGACGCTGATGAACTTTCTTCCATTGCAATGAGAAATGAAAATTTTCTTCCAATTTTATTCTGCACAATTTATACAAATAAATTAGTTAAAAAAAATAAAAACAAACTCATACTTAATTTGAAAAGTATAATTAACTAAAATTTTGAAGAGATAACAAAAACAAATCATTAAATGGAATCTAATAACACTGCGGATTAACTCTTCTTGTTTTTTCTTAAATTAACTTGGCATATTTCACATCTCATTTTCATTTCATGTATTAAGGACCTATTTTCAAATATTTTACAATAAATCATGCATTGCATTTTAATGCACAACTTAAAATAGAAGACGTGTGTTTTAAACCTTCACACTTTTTTAATGTAACAGGAAAAGTGATGACCAATGTTTTCTAAAACTCATAAAATAACTAACATTAAGTAAAAAGATTAACTATGAGAGTCGTCCATTTAGAAACTAACTAATGAGAGATGAATTGTTACAAATTGTTTTCATGGTAGAGACTGCATATGTTCACCATTTTCATAGCATAGTTTGACATTCCAAGTCCAAAGTTTTTACATAACTACATTTACAGACTAAAACACCAACGACTAACCTTGAAAAACAATTACAATCTAGCAACATTATGCTAGTTAAAAAAAGGAAGGGAAAGTCAATAAACAATGGAAGTGATATTTTGATCCAGGTTGAAAGATATTGTATGAAGTCATGACCCACATGGTCTTTTTTGTCTTTAGTTTATCCACATAGTTAGTCATATATCCCATGGAGTTGTAAATTTTTATTTTCCAGATTTATTTGTCCTTTAAAAATTTCTCTTATACATTCTTATTTACAATTTTTTTTAAAAATCTCTTCTTGAAAGTAAGGGCTTTTCTATTTCCAAATATCAAAGTTTTCAATTTTACATTGTTACTGATTTCCTTCAGTATAAAATTACAATGATAATGATCTCTGAATACCCCTCTTGATCAAGTCATGTTAATGTTACAATGTTGGGTCGATCCCTCCTATCGGGGCTTCAGCAGTAGCAATGCATCATTTTGAGAGACTAACCATGGCCCGACCCTCAGTCATACTACAAAATATCTCATGAAGGATTTGGGCAGTTCTTATATAGGCCATAATGAGAGGCTTACTTATGATTTGGTTGAGAAAATGCCATATCTTTTTGTGAGAATTTTCAAGGCAAGAGCACTTCCATCTACAAAATTCTACATGTAATGCTCTATTTTGAGATTTATTTTCACACTATACTGTAATAAAAGCATTTAGCTATGCGTAGAGAAATCTCGTATACTGCGACAGTTCTTATTGATGATATTTAGCAATCTCTAGAAAATATAATTTAGGTTGCAAGGAGTTTTCATGTAATTGGTTAAAATAGACTGTAGTTAGTGTCCAAATTAGTGATGAATTTCGATTTCCATAGGACACGAGACTGGTGACTGTAAGATGATATTTCAAATATATGAACATGGATAAACTTGCCAAATATGTCATGGAAGATGGAAGTTCCTAGGTTAAGGGATTTCTCAATGTTTATTTTTGGAGAAAATAATATTCTTAGTTAATACAGTTTAATACACACTTTGTAAAAAAATTTCAACTGTTACAAAGTTGAATTACCCACATCATCATCATGAAATTACTTATAAAAGCTTCAACAAGTCCAGGGAAAAGTTGTTTCGTTAGCAGAAAAAGGTTTAACAAAGGCATATTTTATATGCCATATTTGGAGTCCCTCCTCACTGATAACATTCAAGTTTTGATGGATAACATTCAAACACTGCTACTGCAAGATTTCTTATAAAAAAATCCCCAAATTTCAGCCACTTTTGGTTGTCGGAGCAATTTCTCCACCTCAGTAGACAACTTCTAGAGACGAAGACAACAAACCGCAAACCATCTTCCATTATGAGGTTCAGTGTAGCAATCTAGTATTACCTAAGTCCAACGACATCCACCTCTTATTCCTAAGAATCAAAGTAGATAATCACATTACATATACAAACATGTCTTAGCAAGAACCTATTAGAAAGGAAAACTACACTCTTTGGTTATTTTGTTTTCATTCTTTGGTTAATTTCTTTTTTTTTTCCCCAAATTTAAAACCTTTTTCATCAAATAAAAATAGAAATATATGGAGGGTGAGTGCCCATTGACAAGATATAATGAAATTGATTGATTTTTTGTGTTTTTCTTTCATTATATTTATTTATTTATTTTATATAGTAATTGGTGAATTAGTAATTTCAGATATTTACCACAATATTTTTTAGCAAGACTTAGTATCAAATTACAACAACTTTTACTATTCACTTCAATATCAAGATATTGAAATTCCCTATAAATTCATAGTTATAAAAATTAATCCTCAAATTTTCAAAATATTTAAATTTTTATCACACAAACTAACATATCTCCCAAAATTAAAACTGAAAAATTAAAACAGCCACCTAACCTCAATAAATATAATCATTTCCATAAAAGTAAAACTTTTTCATAAATGAAAAATATCAAGCCAAGGAGCCTTGACCAGATGTAATGAAACTGATTGATTTTTCCACTAAAGTTGTTTGTGCCATCAGTGTTTTTTATTCAGTTTCCACCTCTATTTCCTTCTTGATATTTGATTTCAATTTCTTTTAAATACTAAAATAAAGGATATACTTACTTAAATTTACACTTTGGGATGATATGTTTTTATTTTTTTAATTAAATAATTATATTATTATTAGTTAAAAAATATTATAATTATATTTATAATAATAATAATATATGATTGTGTTTGAATATCTATTTTAAATATATGAACATGGATGAACTAGCCAAAAAATATTATGGCAGATGGAAGTTTCTAAATTAAGAGATTTCTCATTGTTTATTTCTAGATAAAATAATATTATTAGTTAAAACAGTTTAATACACCCTCTGTAAAAAATTGTCAAACAGTTACCGAATTAAATTACCTATGTCATCATCAAAAAATTACTTATAAAATCTTCAACAAGGGAAAAGGTTATTACATTAACAGAAACAGTTTAACAAAAGCATATTTTATATGCCAGATTTGAAATCCCTCCTCACTGTTAACATTCAAGTTTTGAATCTTGATAGATACAAATGAAACTCTTCATTTCTGGCCATTATGGGACTCTTCTTCACGAATGGCTATTTCAAGTATTTTTATCTGAAACTGCACTATCACCTCACCAAATCTTTTTAAAATTTATCCTAATTATTTTACCTTAGAATTCATATATACCCAGAATTAGATATAAGCTAGTTAATAAAGTACTTGGGAAACTTTTCTTCTCTGGTTTTCTCTTAAGACAAAACGCTCAATTTTGCTACTTAAGGAGTACTAAGCAATCAAATTCAGAAATAAACTATTTATTTTTGTGAAACAGTCTCTATATTCAGTGTTCACCATCTTCGTTCCCTTCCATTATTGAGTCGATTCTCAAGATTTTCTGTGCACGTCACAAGTGAATCTTATCCTACACCAAATAAGTTAACGCTATGTGATGACTTATACGATGGTTTATGATAGATGATACATGGACATAATCTCTTATTTGTAAGGCTCCCATGATGAGCTTTAGAATGAAGTTTGCCTGTTGTGTTATTTCTGGTAGGATTTATGTTGCTGTAGGCTCCATGAAAAAGAGCCGTGCTACCAGGGAGGCCATTATGTATATCCCTTAGTCTGATTCATGGAAACCTATTCCAGAAATGCCCACAAGGAGAACTGGATGTTTGGGTGCTGCTGTGGATGGAATTTTCTATGTAATTGGAGGGCATTGTGATCTGAATGAAAAGGTAACGTAATGATATCTAGGTGTTGGCTATTGATATCGAAGGATTAGAAAAAATATGTACTGTAATATTCCTATTTGAAAATATTTATAAAACACAGCGATGGAACAACTTCAAGTGCAAATATTCAGTGGCACATAAAATAATAGAAGCGGTCTATGCTACAGATACTTGCTGAATAGATAATTCACTGAACCATTTTATTATGTCGGGGAATTACATGGAAATACAATACATACGTAGGTGGTAGCACCCGAAACTTGCCCACGGAAAATAAGAAAGAAACATCCAAGAAATGACAAAGAAACGGTGATGCACCGTTCTGTGTACAGGCTGCTGGAATGCACTGCCGCGTGCTACTAAGATGCTGCGCTGTGAAGGATCCCCTGAGCGGCTTCCGACTCGGCCTTACGCACTCTCCAACCAGACCTTCTTGCAAATGACGGTAAGACTGCCTCACCCAAGCAGGCACTCGAAGTCCCCCAAGGCTGAGGTTGAGATCTCCGCTCGGAGACACTCGACGCACTAAACAGTGCTGCAGACCTGCTAAACAGCCGGCGTGCTCAAGTCTAAGCGACCAATTTCAATATCATAAACATCAATGACCAAAAATGAGGAAGCTATCTCCCCTTTGTACTTGGCCCTCCTCTCGAGCACCGAGCTCCCTCCTTTCCCGCGCAGCTAACATCCTCCTTTCCCGCGTAGTCCCCTCGGTCCCCACACTGCCAGCTTCAGCCTGCGTACTTGCCTTCACACGCCCGGTTGAGTCCACGACCCGCTCACAGTTGTTGGCAGTTTACTAGAGGCGGCAAAATTGATCCAGTTTGATATTCCAATTAGCTATTTGCTAATTGGGAATATTACAGTCTCCCCTGGCAAAATGTTGCTTGACCCCAAGAAACTGTAGTGATGGGTGCTGCAAGATCTTTTCTCCTTCCCACATAGCATCCTCATCCAGCAAGTTCTTCCACCTTACCAAGAACTCCTGGACCGTTCTATTCCGCAGCTGCTTCTCTCTGACATCAATGATGGCTTTCGGCTGCAGCACCAAATGCCCTTCGTCATCTGTGGGCGGAAGCTCCTTCGTCGCTATCACCTGTGATCCCAAAGCTTTCTTCAAGCACGACACATGGAAAATGTTATGAATTTTGCTGCCTTGGGGTAGCTCCAACTCATAAGAAACTTGTCCCACTCTGCGTATCACCCGGTAGGGTCCATAAAAGCGGGGCTTGAGCTTTTCCACCCCCTTCCGCTTCAGATTAGACTGGCGGTATGGCTGTAGGCACAGGTAGACCAAATCCCCTACTTCGAACTGCCTCTCCACCCGACCCTTGTCGGCATACAACTTCTGCTGATTCTGCGCAGTGGCGATATTATCCTTGAGGGCCCGGAGGATGTCCTGACTTTCCTGGATCCCATCCTTGGCTCTCGGAGCCTTGCAGGCACCAAACACAACATCAACAAAAGACATAGCATGATAGCCATACAGTGCATAAAACGGGGACATTCTGATGGACATGTGATATGTGGTGTTATAGCAATACTCCCCCAGGTGCAGCCACTTCAGCCATGCTCTTTGCTGCCCGCTGACATAATTTCGCAAGTAGCCTTCCAGCCACTTGTTAACACTCTCTGTCTGCCCATCGGTCTAGGGGTGGTAGCTGGTGCTTGGCGTCAACTCCGTCCCCACCAACCGAAAGAGTTCCTGCCAGAACCTGCCCATGAAGCGGCTATCCCGGTCACTGACAATGGTCTTGGGAAGACCGTGCAACCTGAAGACGTCCTTGAAGAACAGTTCTGCCACCTGCGCGGAGGTATAGTGTGCGGATATGGCAAAGAAATGTGCGTACTTCATCAGCCGATCAATGACAACAAATATGCTATCTTTGCCCTGCACTACGGGCAATCCTGTGATGAAATCCATAGAAATACTTTCCCACTTCCCCTCGGGAATGGGAAGGGGCTGCAACAGTCCTGTTGGATGGTTCATTTCCCCCTTGTTGCGCTGGCAGACTTCGCACTCCCTAACATGCTGGAGTATGTCCCCTTTGAGGCCCTTCCACGCGAACCTCTCCCGGATGGTCCTGTAGGTCTTGGAAAACCCCTGATGTCCGGCTAACGATGAATTATGAGACACTTGAAGTATTTTCTTCTTGAGCTGGGAGCCCACAGTCAGGAAGATCCTGTCTCTGTAATAGATAATTTCATCTATCACCCTGTACTTATCGTCCGCCACCTGGCCATCCAAAATCTCACAAGCGAACTTGTCCTTGGAGTACTCCACCAAGAGTTGGGCCCTCCAATCCGCCTCCCAACTCATCGAGGACAATGTAACTAGTCTATGTGAAAGTGCATCAGATACCACATTGTTTTTCCCCTTAACATACTCGATGTCGAAATCATAAGCCTGAATTTTGTTGATCCACCTTTGCTGCCTCTCCTGAAGCTGCTTCTGCTCCAAAAAGAATCGGAGGCTGTTGTGATCCGTCCTCACCCTGAACCTGTTACCCACTAAGTACCGCCAGAATTTGGCTAACGCGTGCATCACGGCTAGCATCTCCCTGTCGTATATAGGGTACATCCGCTCATGGGGAAGGAGCTTCCGGCTCTCATAGGCTATAGGGTGGTCGTCCTGCATCAAAACTGCGTCGATCCCTTCTCCCGACGCATCGCATTCCAAAACGAAAGGCTGTGTGAAATCTGGCAGCGCGAGCACTGGGCAGCTACTCATAACCTCCTTGAGCCTATCAAAAGCTTGCTGCGCTGTCTCGGACCAACTAAAGGCCCCCTTCTTTGTCAAATCTGTAAGCGGGGCTGCGAGCTGAGAGAATTTCTTGACGAACTTCTGGTAATATGTGCAGATGCCAACAAATCCTCGAAGCTCTGTCACGTTCTTCGGCTCTGGCCAATCTCGGATGGCCTTGATCTTTTCTTCGTGGACCCTCACTCCGTCCACTCCTATGATGTGTCCCAAATACAACATCTTAGTCACCCCAAACTCACACTTGGAGAGCTTGGCATAAAACTGTTGCTCTTCCAAGATATGCAGCACGGCTTCAATGTGTTGGAGATGCTCCTCCCACGTCCTGCTATATATCAATATATCATCGAAGAATATTAATAAAAACTTCCTCAGGTGGCTGCGGAAGATGTGGTTCATGTAAGACTGGAAAGTGGCGGGGGCATTGGTTAGCCCAAAAGGCATAACCAAGAACTCGAAGTGGCCATAGTGGCACCTGAAAGCGGTTTTGGGCACGTCCTGCTCCCTCACTCTAATCTGGTGGTACCCGGATCTCAAATCAATCTTTGAGAAAAACTGTGCTCCCCTCAACTCATCCATTAGCTCATTGATCCTGGGTATAGGGTACCGATTCTTTAGGGTCTTTTTGTTCAAAGCCCTGTAATCGATGCACATTCGCAACGTGCCGTCTTTCTTCTTAACTAACACCACGGAGGAAGCAAAAGGGCTGGTGCTCGGTCGGATGTGTCCAAGAGCCAGCAGCTCCTGGATAGCTCGCTCAATCTCGTCCCGATAAGCCTTAGGGTGCCTGTAGGGCGTGGTAATAATGGCCTGGATGCCCTGCTCCAGCTCTATCGTGTGCTCAAACCCCCGATCCGGTGGCCGGCCTGGTGTTATATCCCCGAATACTGTGTCATGCCTGTCGAGGACAGCCTGGATGTCAGGATGAAAAGCCTGCCCAGCGGTTCCTGTCTCTGATGCCTGGAGCTCTACCGCCCATTCTATGTTTCCTTTCCGGAAAGTTGCCTCCATCCGGTGAGCTGAAACAACCTGAGGTGGGTAAGTGTGCATCCCACGTATCTTCTCATGCTTCCCTGTCTTCCTATCGTCCCACTCCATTTCCAAGGCCTCCCAATCCGTGGTGACCTTCCCCAGAGTGATTAGCCATTGTACGCCCAAAACCACATTGGTGTCGGGTATGTTGACCACAAAGAAATGGTCCGTCACTGTGTAGGTGCCCATGGTTACTGCCAGCTCCGGAACGTATCGCGCACACTGCATTGACTGATCTCCTGGGACCAATACAGAGAAACCATCGAATATTTCTATCAGTATGCCCCTCTGCTCAACCATCTGTGCATCGATGAAGTTGTGGGTTGCCCCACTGTCCACCAAAATTGAAACTTGTTGCCCACGCACTGTCCCTCGGACGCGCAGCGTTAGATACTTAGGTACTCCTCGCAATGCTGCAAGGGTTCCCCCCGTCGGTGCGAAAGCCGCACCTCCCGCCGTCGGTGGCCCATGATCGTGCACGGCCTACCTGTCTCCTGCCTCTCCATCCTCGTACTCCTCTTCTTCCCCACTAATCTCGGAGAAGACCTCTATAAAATGCGCCTTACCGGCAGTGCATCTGTGCCTCGACGCCCATGGCTCCCGACAGGTGAAGCACAACTTTTTCTTCCTCAATTCCCTCCTGGCGTTGTCATCTAACTATCCCCCACCCAGATTCCCCTTGGAAGGCGGGGTCCTCATATCCTTCCCTCTTGGCGGAAAAACTTGCTTTTGGGGGTAAGGTGTTCGGGTCCTAGGCAATGCATCTTGCAGATCCCGGGTCCTGCCAATAGCGTCCTGAAGTGTGGATGGTCTCGCGGATCTGACCAATTCTTGAAGTGGCTCCACCAGCCCTTCGATGAACATGAATATAATCCGTGCCGCGGATAAATCGGGCACCCTTACTGAAAGCCTCATGAAGTCGGCAATATATGTCTCTGGGCTTCCCGTCTACTTGAGCCTCGTCAGCTCGACGAAATGTTCTTCCGGATCTTTCCGGTCGAATCTCTCTATCAGTCTTCGGGTGAACTTGGCATATGTGGTCACAGTGGAATGCCCAAGTGTCACCATTCCATGGAACCACCAATTCTGAGCCTCACCATCCAAATGCAGCGTAGCCACCTTGATGGCCTCTGCCTCCGCCATCTGGTTGAGCTGGAGATATATGTCCAGCTTCTCCACCCAGGACCTTGCCGAACTGCTTGTTGAACCATCAAACGTAGGCAAATGATATCGGCTTGCTGAACGCTGGGTGTCTCCATCATGATGATGCTGGTGCCCTCTGTAATGGTCACGGGGCCTGTGGTCTCGTTTGAGCTGGACAAAATCTCTAAACAGAAGTGCCTCCCTAGAAGCAGCAGGATGGCGTCCCATGGATGGATTTTTTGGAGGTTTTATGAGATATGGTTCATTTTCTTCGTAAGCGTTGTTTAAATCCTTCCTATTAGCGGTTTTGAATATCTCTTTCATGCCGCTTTTGGTGTGTTTTTTCCGCTTATGAAGTACTGCTCATATTTCCTATATGGAAACCTTCCATATCTGTGTATAGAATTTCTCTTTCTTGCTGGATATGGTATTGTTTTTGCTCATCCGCGCCTATTCCTGTGTTGTTTTTGTATTGGATTATGATTCTGAGCCGATGGGTTATCATTATGGTTCTATTATCTATGTTAATTCATGAATATTGGATCACTTTTCGCTATTAGCTTCTTGCTTCAATGACTTATGGTCCTTATTGTATTCTTGCATCGCGGTGGAGCTAATATGTTTCTCTTGGAGCTGATAAGTCTCTTTGATTTGTTTGAGATCGGTTTGCTGGTCCTATTGCTTTTGATTTCTCTTATGATTCCTAGCTCCATTTATCATATACACTTCACAGATGGTCGGCTCAGACGGTGAAGTTTCTTTATCATCTTCAGCTTCTCAATCATATTCTTCTGATTCATCTCAATATCCAATTGGTTTTTTTGGAATATGGCATCTCCTTTGGAACAAATCGTCCACTTTCTTTACTATTTCTCAGCCATGCAAAAGTATCAGCTTTAGATTCCGTAAACAATGGTGGACTTTTCCGGGATGTTGGTGTTGCTGCTGCTGTCAGCCATAGTTGATCCCCCATTGCTCTGGTTTTTCCGGTAGGTTTTTCCATAGATTCTGATTCCTACCTTTTTCGGGTAATTTTGAATTTCGAACCATTGTTTCTAATGTCTTAATTGCCTTATCCTCTCTGACCTAATCCCTGCCCTAGCAGTAGTCTATTTACTGCCTTTTTTAGAATCGCGTGGATAATTCCGGATGTTTTCTGCCCTCACAGATATAGTCAATCCTAGATTTATATTTGAATATTATTTTTCCTATACGACATGATGATATCAGCCTCTTAGGGATGTCAAAAGAATGTTTTTTGGAGGCGGGTATTTAATTACTCCCTGCGATCTAGATTTTTCGAGGCCATCTCTGACGATCTTCTTTTAAAGTCTGCGACTTCTCCTAACAAATCAAGCTGGCTACGCTCTTTGATGGCTCGGCTGACATCACCTCCATCACTTCTCTGGCATTTTCCTTCTCCATTCCTGCTGTCCAAAGGCATTTTCACCTCCATTCCTTCTCCATTCTTGCTCATCATTATTTCTTCGATTTCCCTGCCTATGTTGCTTTGATTTTTTCCGTCCTCATGATGCTGCCAGCTGTATCCCAGTCATTCTAAGCATTTTCCACCTATCATGCATGTGTGGCGTCGGCTATTGATGTCATAAGACTGATATCACATCTATGGCGGGAACAATTGACTTAGATGATTTCATTGCTCCCCCTCAAGCGCTCGGGGAGGTATTACAGTGAGACGAGGTTGATGTGCATATTATTAAGCAGGCTCTTCATGGTTTTGTTCCTCATGTGCATCATCCGATAGGTGGCTCTTATCATAAGCGTGGTGGTCGGCGCAAGAGGCGGAAATCCTGCTATAAACACAACATGGAAATTAAAGAAGTTAAGTTAGATTTTGATGATCTCTGCAAGCGGGTGACGAGTTTGCAGAAGAGGGAGGTTATTGGCAGATGGCTGTTTCCGGAAAACTACGAATTTGATACGGCATCATGGATTAAAAAACACTGGAATTCTATATTAGGATACACACCAATTGTTAGTATTCTCATAAATGGTTGGTTCAGTGTACATTTCATGGATTTCAAGGATGTCCAAAAGATCACTTGTCGTACCTAGGTTCGTGGTCGTAGTTTTTTGTAGCTTATTCCTTGGTATGTAGGTTTCAATCCTGTGCTGGAGGCTTCGCACAATCGTATCATATGGATGAAACTTCCAGGTCTCCCCTTGGAATTCTGGACTATGAAGGCGCTTCAGGCGATCAGCAACTCCATTGGCATCACAAAATACATCGATCCAAGTATTATTGGGGCATGTGATAAACGTATTGCTTGGATTCTTGTAGAACTCGAGTACACTGGTGGATTGCCTGGAGACATCGATCTCGTCTGGGGTAACAGAAAGCATCGACAGCACATCGATTTCTGGGGAATTCCCTTCTGGTGTCTTATTTGCCATCGTACTGGTCACCTCAGAGAAAACTACCCTTATCGTTTTCGCATGCATCGAGCGGATGCTGATTCACAAGCCAGACGTGTTGACAAGCAAAAGACCCAAGGTTCAGAGCCCGTTTTGGATGGCTGTTCAGGTAATCCTTGTCCCCATGTCTCTGATGATGATTCTTTTTACACTTCTCAGGATCATTCGGACAGAGTGCTAAATAATTGCCGTGTATTGGCCCCCGAGTCTAATCATACTCCTGAATCTGATTCTCTGCCGCCGGTTGGTACACCTCATCTGGTGGCTAATAATCCTCCCATCCCTGTTCTATCATCTACCGTGGACTACAAGGATAATGGTGGCCCTGTTGCTCCTACTTACTCTATGTAGATGATTTTCTTAAAGGCATTCCTTATAACACTGCCCCTTTTAACCGGTCTATGGGTGACCCTCCACTGTACCCTTCCTCGAATTTCCATATTGGTGAGTCTTCTACTCCTCTGCCTAGTTCTTCCTGTAGTCCCCACACCACATTGGATATGCCTCCTGTTTTGACAGACCCTATTAATATTCAGGATTTTCCCAGGAATACTGTAGATTCTGATCTAGAATCCATATTGACGAACCCTAATATTGACATAGCTACCCTCATTGTCTTTGACAGGCCGCCCTTATCGTCTGATAATAAAATCTCATCTGATAGAGCCTTGCCAAAAGGGACTAGTAGACTTTCAAAAGGAAAATTCAAAGCCATTTCTCTTTTTTCTGATCCTGATGATAGCCTTACTGATATTCCAATCTCGATTAGTGATGGTTCATGGGAAGATCCTCGGGCGCTTAGAGCACGCAACCCGGAACCTGAACCGAGATGAATAACATCATATCTATGAATATTCGGGGGTTGGGCAATGCCTCCAAAGCACATTGCCTTCGTGAGATTCTGAATTTGGGTGATCCTATTATTTTTCTTGCTCAAGAAACTTTATGTGCAAGGGACAGGGCCATTAAATTATTTCTCAGTTTCAAAACAGGTTGGAAAGCTGCTGCGGTTGATGCTGTAGGTCATTCTGGTGGTCTTATTGCTGTTTGGAATCCAGTGATGGCCACTTTTAAGGCCTACAGGTTCTTTGGTGGAATTCTGTTGCAGGTCATCTTAGAGGTTATGAGGAGATTGTCTATATTATTAATTTATATGCCCCCTATCGCAACAGGCTGTCTTTTTGGCAGCGCATGGCTGCTTCTGGTCTTCTTGCTTTACACAATCTTATATTGATGGGCGATTTTAATTCTACCATGCGACCATATGAAGTATGGGGTTCAAATGCTAGGCTCGATCCTCTTTCACCTTTTTTATGTGACTTACTATATGGTTTCAATTTGACTGACATTCGTCGTCTTCCTCTGCTGCCGACGTGGACAAATAAGCGAGCCAACGACCAGTTTATTGCCAAAAGACTGGACAGAGCTATGGTTCATGTTGATATTGTTGATCGATGGAGTCAGATTCATTCAGATATTATTATTTCAAATGTATCCGATCATATGCCCATCCGGATCTCATGGAATTCTATTTCTGTGGCTTGTGGCCGACCTTTCAAATTCAATAGGGTTTGGCTTGAAGATGTGAATTATTCAAAGTTGGTTCATAAGATTTGGTTACAAAACATAGATGATGACAGCCTCATGGGATGGGATCGTTTTCATTACAAGATCCAGAGTATCAAGAAGGCTACAAAGGCATGGGAGATCCAGAAAAAATCGGACCTTAAAAAGGAGCTCTTAGATATATCTGCAAAAATGGCCGACTTATTTTCTTCTTTTGTAGCACTTAGTCCAGATGATGAAGTATTGAGGCTTCTGCAAGATCTTGGTTCCAGAAAACGGGAGATTTTGCGTATCGAAGAGGTTTATTGGCGTTTGAAGAGTAGAATGCTATGGCTTAAGGATGGCGACCTCAATACTCATTATTTCCACAAGTCGGCTAATGCTAGGCGCAATCAAAATGCCATCTGGCGAATAAGAAAGGAGGATGGTGATTTTTTCTTTTCCACATCAGACATTCAAGATGAGGCCTATTCATATTTCTCTAAGTTTTTCTCATGTGATCCATCTATTGATGTTTCGAATCAAACATGGGTTCTTGATCAATTTCCCAGGTTTTTCGGTGAGGACGACATTGTTGCTCTTGATCAGGTTATCTCTAGGAATGAAGCCCTTAAGGTCCTGAAGTCTTTTCATCATGATAAGTGCCCGGGCCCTGATGGTTGGCCCTCCGAATTCTTTGTTCACTTTTTTGATCTCATGGGTGATGAGATCGTTGATATGCTGGAACTTTTTCGGAGCAAGGGTTTCATGCCTGCAAATCTAAATTCCTCTTTTATAGCTCTCATTCCGAAAGTCTCGGACCCACAGACATTTGCGGATTTCCAGCCTATTGCCTTGTGCAATTTGCTGTATAAGCTTTCATCAAAAATAATTGCAAATCGCATCAAAGCGGTTTTGTCTGCCAATATATCAAAGGAAAAATATGGGTTTTTAAGTGGCAGATCTATTCATGATGCGATTGCTATCGCCCAGGAGGTTGCCCATTCCATGCACTCTGCCAAACAAGAAGCTTTAATTATGAAGGTGGACTTGTTCAAAGCTTATGATTCGGTGGACTGGTCTTTTATTCGGTTGTTGCTGCTCAAGGTCGTCTTACCAATCCGGATTATTCGATGGATTATGTCCTGTGTTTCAAATGTTAGATACTCGGTTATTGTAAACGGATATCCATCGCGTTTCTTCAAAGCTAGTCGGGGTTTGAGGCAGGGGTGCGCCCTCTCTCCTCTAATATTTCTTCTGGTGATGGATGGCTTTAGTAGACTAATGCACTTTGCTGAACAGAGAGGATATATTGAAGGTTTTGCTTTCTCAAACTCTGTCTCTACTTCACATTCTTTATTTGTGGATGACTTACTGCTTTTTGGTTATTTGCGGCGGAACCATTGGTTCTATATCCACATTATGTTCTCGCGTTTCAAAAGCGCTACTGGTTTGGGCATCAAATGCAGTAAGTCCTTTCTACTATATGAATTTGGAGACGTACAGGAGATTATTTTCATTGCTGATTTCATGGGAATCTCCAAGCGTCATATATCAAATGGATTCAAATATTTGGGTTTCTTTATTAAGCCATGTGGATACAAGAATAGAGATTGGATGTGGATTCTTGACAGAATGCGGGATCGGATTCAGCGATGGACTCATCGATGGTTATCGATGGGGGGTAGGTATATTCTAATCTAATCGGTGCTATCTCAGATGATTGTCTTCTGGGCTCATCTTCTATTCATCCCCGTAGGTATTATTTCAAGGATAAATGGTATTATTTCTCATTTTCTCTGGAGTGGAGCCAAATTTGAGAAGAAATATCACCTCTGCAGCATGATTGATATATGCAAACCCAAGGGGTCAGATGGCTGGGGTATACTTGACACACGGGTTTTTAATTGCGCTCTGTTATCAAAATATTTTTGGAGAGCCATTACATGCCCCGGCTTATGGAATGATATCATTAAAGCCAAGTATATACAAGGGGACGCTTTATTTATGATTAGCTGCAATTCTCTTTCTTTTCCTCGTTTCATATCATGTATATGGCGCAGTTTTAGGAAGATTATTCCTCTTATTGCTCCCCGTCTTAGATGGAATTTCAGGGATGGTAGTCACATCCCCATTGGCGCGGACACTCTCCTTCTGTTGGCGCCTGATAGTGGTCCTTCTCAGAATCTTGTTCATGCTCTTTCTTTCCGCGGAATTTTATTCTACTCTCAGATTATTCTCTGTTGGTCTCATTCAGCTCCTATTTTCAAATCAGCGGATCAACTTGGTTTGGATGGTGCTGTGGTTGATGATTGGAATCGCTTTCGGGACTCTCTACGCCGGGCAGGGTTATGCTATGCTACAAGGGGCGATAAATTAGTTTGGGGTGGCCCGATGAGAAATTGCTCCCTAATTGTGAAAGATGTTTATCAGAATTTTATTGCTTCTGTTCACATGTTGCAGGTACCAAGTGCTTTTCAGGTCTTTTGGAAGAGGAAAATTCCAATTAAAATAACAATTTTCGGATGGCTTTCTTGGAAAGGTCGTGTGCTCACGTGGGACAATCTAAGAAGGAGGGGTCATCATGGTCCATGATGGTGTGTTTTTTGTTTAGCAGCAGAAGAATCAATTTCACATATTTTCTTTACATGTCCCTCTGTTATTCATATTTGGAAATTATTCAGCTTCTTCTTTCCGGACCCGTCATGGCTACCTGCGGACTTCATGTCCACAACTCTAGTTTGGGACAAGTTGCACAGTCCGTTCCGATCGCTGCCATTCTACATCATTTGGGAGATCTGGCTGGCAAGAAACAGGCGGATTTTTGACCAGATTCCTATTCAGTTTCATAAGATCTATCTCGCCATTAAATCATGGATGGACGCTATCCCCTCGATTATGCCTGATGACATTGATGGTTCTCGTCGTATAAGACCACATGATATTTCCATTCCTACTGTTTTCTTTGACGGAGCTGCTGCTGATGCCACAACTGGTTGTGGGTCATGGATTAAGATTTCTGAACATGATCGAATTCATATCCATTGGAATGGTGGTCCAGGCTCTAATAATAAAGATGAAATCATGGCGTTGTGGGGTGGATTACTTATTGCTTATGACCTTCAGATACAGGTGGTTGGCATCTATGGGGACTCTAAATTGGTGATTGGTTGGCTCTCCAATGAGACTCATATGGATTCTCCACACCTTCAAGGGTGGATCGATAGGACTAGGGAGCTTTGGAAACGGATGGATTGCCCTCCAATCCATCATATTTATTGTGAGAACAATACTAGAGCTGACCGGCTTTCCAAGAAGGGTCTTCTGGAGGAGTTCGGCATTTTGAGGGTTGCTCATTTCTCAAATGGTCTACAGACGGGCGTGTCGCACATCCCTCTTCCTTAAAATCTCTATCTCTGTTTCTGTTATCATTTTTTCTGCGGATGCTTACATGTTATTTTGGGTCAAGCAGGACCTATAAGTATTTAAACAACTCTTCCATCCTGCTTTTATGTCAAGGTACTATACATATTTTTGTTCACAGGTGAAGGTTCACACCTTGGACTTTTCTACATGGATTTGGCACAATCTACATCAAGCGAGCGTGTTAACCTATATGGCCAGCGTACCACTGTTATCATCTACTCGGCCAGTTTTTCATATATCAGTGTCATTATCATTGCCGGTATCTTTGGATTTCTGTATATATCCTTCACAAGCGAGCGGGCAACGGCAGGCGAGCGGGTACATTATGGCAAGCGAGCGTGGCAATTACAAGCGAGCGTGTTCTATAATCTATGTGGCAGCCCATCAGCTTTGTTACAGATGAACTATTGTTTATGATTGATCATTTTTTATGATAGGGCTTGCAACATCATAATTTTCATATCTAATCGCTTTCTCAGGAGTATCCTCCTTTTCTTCTTCTAATCAATTACTGATGCATCTTGAGTTAGCTTCCCTTTTGAAATCTTATCAGGCATTTGGAGTTGTATTTGAACTTTTCCATATTATCTCCTGATTCTCATTATATGATTGTATTTGTATTCGGGTCGAATCTTCACCTGTACATGTGGATGCCCACTCATTTTTCTCTGCTCAGTTATGAGCAGACTTTTATGGGGCAATTGATGGTGGATTTCTCGCTGTGTATCATCACAGCTGAGATTATATGAATATGTACTGTATATATTATCAATATATTCAGCGTTTTTTTCTTTCTGAAAAAAAATAAACTATAATGTTCTAATTGAACTCTGTATTTGTGGTTTACCTATGTGGGTGTAATGAAAGACGATCAGTGGTGTGAGATGAATTTTCCGCAAGCGGAGACTTTGGTTTTAATCTTTTCTGCAAGCTAATACTTTCTTTCATTTTTTTTTTTTGCTTCTATGAGAAAACTAAAAGTCCTCGTTAGTATTCAATTATGGGTCCAAGAGTGCTGCAAATGGACACGATCTGAGAGCAACTCAAACCTTGAAGAAGCAATTTTTATGAGTACAGTCACAATTCAAGAGCAACCCAAACTTGCAAGGGATTTTTTTGAGCATAATCACGATCCGAGAGCAACAGACCTTGAAGAGCAGGGGAATGTTTATGAGCATAGTCACATTCCAAGGATGTTTTTGAATAGAAAACCTAATAATAAACCATAAAAGAACATCCAAGAGCAAGCTATGCCCTGGAGAAGCTAGAGGCGGACGCGGGTTTTAGACAGAATTGAAACTATCAATGTTTTATATGTAAATAAAGAACTGAAACTACAGCAAAGCGTTCAGTTTTGCAATTGCCGTTCACGATTAACCGGGTCATAGATTTGATAATTTAATATGTAGATCATTTTAAATCCACTTGCGCAGATACAGATTCATAGAAATTTAAAAAAATTATTTACAAAGTTTACAACAAATTCTTTACAAAGTTTACCTCACAACCAATCAAACTTTTAGGAATCACTAGTCTGATGACTCACCTGAAAGATGAGATCGATGTTGAGGGCTGAAATTGTTGAAGGGCCAACGCTGAGATTGAGATGGCGCTGAAGCTAACTCGCTAGTGCATGAAGCTGCTCAATTGGCTCTAATCTGCGCTTTCCTTGTATCCGGTGAATGGTATTAGACTCTGCTCTGCCTCTTAAATAATTGAAAAACATTGCTTCCCGCAATAACAACTGGAGTTTTTTTTTGCATGCGCACAGTTTATAGATGATCAACTAGACTGCGTTTGAGTTCTTATGAATTTAAAATTGATTAAAAAACCTCTAAAACAGACTACGCATAGTTTATAGATAATCACTCAAGTTTCAGAGCTAGAGAGTTCGAGCTTTTATGAATTTACAATTTATAAAAAAACCCGTTTTAATGAATTTACAATCTATAAAAAAACCCTCTGTAGTTTTGGAACAGATTACTTGAGTTTTGAACAGCAGTTAAGGCAGAAACAACCAGTTTCACAGTTCGTTAAGGCCAGTCCAAAGGAAACTGTGGAGAAACGGTGGTAAGAAACAGTCAGTTTCGCAACTCGTTTCGCAAGAAACTGGTTTTTGAGTGCTGACAACGGAAACGACCGTACAGAACGACGTTTCCTCGGCCGTTACATTTCTAGCACCGTTTTTTCCCAGAACGCCTGGTAACGTGCCGTTTTTGGTAACCGGGGGCAGTGGGCCAACCGAGTGCCTTTGTGAAAATTGGCTTTGGTCACATTGAAGAGTACCCATTCTTCCTGTCACAGAAGCACAGCTCATTGATTTTTGAACCGGGTAAGCTCGCTGGTTTTTTCTTATTTTATTATTTTGAAAATCATTATATAACCAGATCCCGGTGAAGGGGAAAAGGCAAAAGCTATGAACCTTACACCTCTTTTACAAATTCCCAATATTCATATTTCATTCTTGCACCTTCTCCATGGGAGTTATGATCAGCAACCCCTGTTAAACCATGATCATCGACTCACTGTTAAACCAGACAAAATTACTTTAACAAAGATGAAAGATTTACACTTATCAACAGAGAAAAGACTTTAACCTTAGACCTCTTTTGCACTTTTTCTTTACTAATCGCCAGTTCTCGCATATTTGAATTGTGTACCTCTACTGAGTAAGCAGTCTTTTGCACTTTTTCTCTACTAATGGCCAGTTCTCACATATTTGAATTTTGTACCTCTGATCAGAGAAATATAATGAGCTATTGTATGTATAAAAATAATTTTTATTACATGTCTGGTCTTTTTCTCTATTTTTCTGCAAGCAGGGACCAGCATTGTCAAGAGTATTGCATGTGGCTTCCAGGTGCTTCAAGGCTCGTCCTTCATTGCATTCATCTTCTCTGCACCTTAGCCTGCCCAAGCATATGAATACTTCTATGCAATAAATACAACGGCTACAACTTTAACGATATGCCCTTTACTGTAAATATAGATCATTTTTTCCCTACAATGGCCTACTTGATCATCTATTGTTTTGTCTGGCAAGAATCTCTAGTTATCTGAATTCTGGCACCTGAGTGTTGTGGAAGATACTTAATAGTTTCTCCACATTTACCAGTGAGAAGACCAACCTTTATCAAAACAATATAACCAAGATCATTCATTAGGTATATAACCTTTTCTCCAAAGTACTACATTCAAGATGCATCTTTGCATTGACATGTATAAGACAATGTATTACATAAGAAAGATGTGTTTTACCTTGGAATTTGATACATCAAGCTTCCGAGATGAACTTTGGAAATCAGAATATTGACTCTACTGTGTTGCTGAATAAAATTCTCCAAATTGGAGATTTGCACCAGACTGACTTAGAGGCTTTTGCATTAGACTTTCATCTGTGGCAAACATAAAATGGATTAAAAAAATTGGTTGCTAGAAATTTTCTTTCCAGGAAATAATGTTTAAATCTGGACATGGAATAATCCGTTGACATACAGCCAAAAAGAGCAAAATTCCCCATAGAGAGCATCTTACATATTATTTAAAAGTTCCGAAATTTGAATGCAAAATCACCATGTCACTTTTGCTAAGTAAATTTTTGCTATAGCCTATGTGAGAAGAGATCAGCAAGCCTTCAATTATTGCAGAATTGTAATAATGAAATGCATTCAAAAGACTACCATCATTCATCATAGTCACAATGTTCTCTATAGTACAAGATCTTTTGTTTTCAAGTTCTTGTGGTACCTGAACTTTGTATGACAGTATTTTTTGTATATGAACATATGGCCAGCACCATGATGTTGGTATTATAGGTCTGTGACTCTGTTATGAGTCATGACCTGTAATTGGAGCCTTTTTTATTGATGTTGCTTCTTTTTCAGGAGAAGTCTTTCAGGGCTTTTTTGTAAGGCCCTTCAAGCTGCTCGAAGTGCCTATGCTGGATGGTTGAGAATGGATATGCATGTACAGAATGATTTATTTTCCTATGAATAGAAATGCAGTTTTTTTTTCCGAGGAAACAAAAATGATATACACCAAAATGCTAAACCAAGCCCACTTTGTTGCAAGTAGTTGATTATACCCTTGACTAAGGATCAAAAACAGTAAGTTCGAAAGATTTTAAAAGAATTGTCTGCAGCTTTGACTGCAATATGCCAAGTGGCAAGGATAAAATAAAAGTGTGACCACTTTTAACAGAGCTCTGAGGTCTTCCATTGTTGCTTAAAACACTTTATGATATTTACAAGAAAATTCTTTAAATTTAATCGCTGGAAAAGGGGCATGGGAATTTCTTCAGACAGCAGGCTGTTAGAATCAAGTCTCAAGATAATGGAAAGCAAGTCCGAAGGTTCATATATGCTGGCCCCAAATTTATGGTAAATGGTAGCTGAAACTGGACCAACGCTATTAACTGCAACAATGGTGCCAAGTGATAAATAAATTTAATTATGAGGAGTGTTTCCTTTAACTATTAATGTAATCAAAGATGTACATAGTGGACATTTGTACAAGCAAAGTCCGTTGCAAAATGCCACTGGGACATACAACATTAAAGTTAATGCCCTGAAAAGCAACTTGGCATCAAGGCAAAACAACCATAAAGCCCTGCCATTATGGCATAAACAGAACTGATCACACAAAGCTGTGAAAATCAATTAAGCTACCCCTCGGATTGGAACCACATCCAGAGAAGGATCATCCTTGTCATTGGGGGTGGGGCTCCATACATCATTAGCGAGCTCAGCATCCAGGACAGTGGCCCCACATCCATCATTCTTGGTCAGCTTCTCATTTCCTGAGATAGCAAGGGCAAAAGTAGGGAACTTGTCATCAGAGATAGTGGAAGTGATAAAGGAATTGTAACTTCAGGGAAAAAAGAAAAAATAATGCAAGAACGTAATTATTTCAATGGGTATCGCAAACTCTAAAACGTGTACACAATATGATCAATGGAATTACAACCAACTCGGTGCGGTAGTCCACTGCAGTAGGGATAGATCCAAACAGACTGTCAACTTGAATGAATGTCAAATTGTAATCATTTTCTCATTCATTCATATTGTACTAATCCATAGGGCTATATTATAATGATGTTGACAAATTTGTTCTTGACCTAGGATCCCTGTTACTAGGTTCGTCGATTCAATTGACATTATCTGTAACAAGAGGTTGCTGCAATATATGTCGGTCGATGGCAGCAATACTGCCAATGAAGATTATTAACATGTGCCCAGTGGATGATGTTTCCCAAGCGATGAATGTGCCATACATACTCTTAAAATAATTTACAAGTCTGTGGGAAGTGGCCTTTGCTCCCAGCCCTAAAATAATTTACAACTCGATGGGAACAAGCCTTTGCTCCCAGCCCATATAAATGTTATGAGAAATTGTTGAGAGACCTATTCAACTTTTATCAATTAAATATATACATATATAGAGAAGAGGAATCCAACATACACATATGTCACTTTAATAATATAACTTGCAATATCACACATATTATGCCTCCCCAAAAAAAGAACGCAAACCCAATTTGAAGAAACAAGAATAATTGCATATTAGCCATGGTAAATTCAGAATATTGAAACACCCAAAATAAAGGAACTAATCTAATGACTGGAAAAACTAACATCCAGCAAAGGAAACCATAGAATTTAAGGCATACCTTGAGAGAAAAATTGAGTGCCACTGATGGGTAATGCCGGAGGACACTGCTGCCATTTCCCCTCCAAAGAGAATGCACATCCTCGTCTCTAATAGTCCTAAAATTGCAGTCCAGCATTCCTTTGAACCTTCTGTGTTTGCCCCCAGTGATGGCCAGATTACCAAAGATCAGTAAGCAGTTCACTAAGATCAAAATGCAGACCTAAATAAAACATTGCAGTTAAGTTTATATCAGTATCATCAATATATTAAAATATAGAGGATTGTGATTCACTGTAGTTGAAAACCTATCAGAAAGCACTTGATGCATGCCAAAGTTTTGTAGGATCAACGTACTACTGAGAATAATTCCTGTAAAATTTACTAAGAATATACAAATTACGTGCATAAACAATAAATAGTTAATAGTCCAAAAAAGAAAGAATCGTGATCTAAAAGCAAGTTTCCACAAAGATATATCAGAACTTTGTTGTAGCACAAAGTGTTGGCTCGGTAAAGAAGTAGAATATACACAATTTTTTTTCCTTAAAGTTGTTCCCTGACAAGATCCCTGTAAATTACTTCTACATCTATTTGTCAGTAGTAGAGATGAATTCTCCATGCAGAATTTACCTACTTGTTACTAAATACAATCCCCTTGCATCTACATATGAATAACTATATCTGAAACAAGATCCAAAAGTGATACAGGCATGATAGAGAAAACCTTGTTCTCCCTTTCTACTAGCTTGTTGCCCCCATTATTGGACCTTTTCTTCATGAATGTGCTAATGATGCAGAGAAAAATTTTCCAATATAACTTGTAAACATGTGTTAAGATGTGTTAAGAAAGTTTGAATGTAACACAGGGCAATATAAATTTATGAAAATTTAAAGGCAGAAGGAGAACTTAACTTGTACGAGTCTTGACAAAGAATGGTGAGCATAGATGTTATAGAACAGAGAATCTGACCTTTAAAAATCATGAGGTGATGACTTCATGCCCATTCCTAGCTATTCCTGATTTCTGCTTACCATTTCTTGTAAGGTGAGAAATGTTAGGATAAATAACACACAATAATATGTTAGGAGTTCAGATAGAGAATTCTTTAATACATTATTGTTAAGAGGGTCATTACTCTTAACAATAGTTATAAGTTGGTAATAGGAGTTGTGGACCTGTTAGTATCAATATTGGCTATCTTAAGCCATGGTTGGTCCCATCTATCTACACAGAATCAAATGCCACTATTGTGTGCTGCTATCTATTTGTATGCTTACTTTGTTTATTACAATGATGTTGTGGCCTTATTCTGAATTGTTCTGTCAATTGGGAGGATCACAAAGAGAAACAAACTTGAATCTACAAAAATATACCCAAGGCTGACACACCAATGCCTTGGTGTCTAGATTTCATTAAAATTTTGTTAAGGAAATACACCAAGGAATTGCAAATAAGTATAGATGTATTCCAAACAAAATTTATATCAAGATAAGAGTGTACTTTGTAGTGTGCACTTCACCTTCTCTGTCATGTTTAGTAGATATGGAAGTATTTTTACTTGCAATCTTGTTGTCTATTGGTTATCATTGTTTCTTTATGGAAAATGTCAAGTTCAATTTAATGATTTTACTTTTGATTTTGCTTCTGCATTTGTAGACATCGATTCAAAATGGGAAAGAAAAATAAATGGAAGACTATCATGGACCTTGACGTGCAAGACCCTAAAGACAAGATCACATTTTCTGGTAAAGATTTACTCTGGGTTGAAGTATATAAAACAAACATGAGTATTGATCGGGTTGCAAAAATTCCTTTACATAGAGTTGATGACTTTATTAGAGGAGAAGAGACGAATCCAAAAGCTCCATGTACATTTATTCGTCGACAAAGCAAACCCCCAAGCTCAAGGGCTAGTGCTGCCTTGAGATATGAGTTGTAAGTATTTAAAAAATGCTATTAATAGATGTTGTTATTAATATTGTTTTGTTAATTTTCATATTTATTGACATTTCAAATATTTTTGTGTAGATATACTTGTTCGTATGGCCCAAAGGACAAAAGAGGAGATGATTCAATGAAACGAAGGTGCTCATTTGTGAAAAAGAGGGGCTGCCAGTGCCATTTCATTGTAAAGGTTATGGTTAATAGCCCTAAAATAGCAATATTAACATATAATATGTATGATCATGAAGATGGGAATGGATGGCCCTGTCATGGACAACATGACACTTCAGGTGATGCGAGGTCTTTGCATATGCCAAGACTTTCGAGGGACATGATTTCTTATATTGAAAGTTGTTTCTTTTTAGAAGTGCCAATTGACTCAGTGTGTAAGATGCACATTAAGAAATATGTGCACATGGATGCTACAGCTCGAGATAGAGATTTCTTCTTGTGCAGAAAATATGTTGTCAACATCTATAATCGTTTAATGAAAGGAAATTACCAATTGCACAAAAAAGATGAAATGAGTGTAAATCTTTGGTATCAAAAACACCATGATGACTTCTTCTTTTACCAAAAGCCCAATGGTGTTGAGGTCCCTTTTATAGCTGGGATACAAACGAAATGGATGTTAGAGACCATGGTGAAGCTATCTCATAACAGCTTATTAGCCATGGATTCAACATTTAGTACAAATAAATATGGGGTATGTTGCTAATGATTTATTAATTACAATCATTTGAGTTGTAGCAATTTAATATGATTAATGACTTAAGTTTGAATTTATATATTTTTTTAATATGACAGTATCAATTGTACACACTCGTGGCTTTTGATGAGCAACAAAGTGGGGTTCCAGTTGCATGGGTGGTGGCATCTCGTAATACATCACAGGATATTGCACAATGGTTGGAGCGCCTCATGCATAGGTGTTATCAACTTTGTCCTGATTGGAAAATCAATGCCTTCATGGTTGATGATGCATTGGCTGAAATCGATGCTTTGAGGTAACTTATATCTTCTTATTTTACATTGTAATTTGTGTTTATTCTAAAGACATTGCACTTAAGATTAATTGAATTTGGCAGGAGAATCACAAGTTGTGAAGTGATTTTGTGTGTTTGGCACGTACGAAGAGCATGGCTAAAAAATGTGAACCGATTAGCCAGTAGTCGAGAAAAAGAAAACGAGATGTTTAGTGAGCTAGGGTATATCATGAAAAATTGCTCCAATGATGCAATGACCAATGCAATCAATGGATTTTTCAATAAATTTGCAAATGAAAAGAAATTTTTGGACTATTTCCACAAGAATTGGGTTGCTAGTGATAAGATCCGTAAGTTCACATACTCTTTTTTATATTCATATTTTTTTGTTTTATAAAAACAATGTATCTTCACTAACTCATCTTTTTTTATATTTAGGAATGTGGGTAAAAGGTTGTCGAGATTTTCCTCATGCAAATCAGGAGACAAAAAATGTTGTGGAGTCATATCATAGTTACTTGAAGACAAACTTTTTATCCGATCGAAGAAAGAAATGTGCTCGTTGAATGGATTGGTTGATCTATATCCCACTAACTAATGTTGAACCTTCTTATCGATTCAAGGAAATTTTGAAAAAAGAAGGATATTTAAACAATTACAAGAAGGAGAAGCAACTTGAATCATCGATAGAAAAAGCTAGAAGAATTGCAGATAGTGATTGTAGCCTTCATGAAAGTATATCTCATGCTTATTGGGTGAAGAGTCAAAGTAATCGTGATAAGCAATATCTCGTCAGTTTTCACCGCACAAATTTTTTAACTTGTGATTGCCCATGGTCTATTCGTGGCAACATTTACAAGCATGTTATAAAGGTAGATTGGTTGTATTCCCCCTTGATGGAATCAAAATTGTTATCATATCAAGATACCTCACCCAATTCATTGAATGCCCCTCTTGAGATAAGTATGGAGGCACCAAACCTTGGTGAAGATACTAGCACAATTTTTATGGTTGGTGACAATGTTGATATAGATGTTGAAGAACTCCAGTTTGCTAGAGAGGAGTTGTTTGGCTATTTGGACTTGTTTCAAAACAGTCCTCCTGCTACTTTGAGAAAAACGAATCAATTGATTGGTTTGGTTAAAAAAATGACGGATGATGCCAATAATCTTCATATTATGGATTATGACTTCACCCTTGGGTTGGGGATTTTGAATCATATTTGAAGAGGAAAAGGAGTTTTCTGAGTCCAAAAAAGAAAAAAAAAGAAACAAACGAAGTGGTGGCTTGGAAGTTGATTTAAATGTCCGTGCATCTGAATATGAACCATTTCAGTTTCAACACCTCAACAAGCGGGGCCATCCTCGCTCCAACCATGCATCCTCTATTGTGCCAGGTATGTTTCATAGAGTAATGAGATCAATATGTTTACATTAGTGTATATGAACATCATCATTTCTTAGCTAACTTTTGTGCGAATTTTTGTAGAGGTACAACAATCCACTATTGTTCCTTCAACTCAACTAGATAGATTGATACAGTGTCGTTCTAACTTTCCTACAATTTCAGGTACATTAGATAGAACTACTAATTGATGTAATCAATATTTTCATGTGTGCATTACTTTATGTGCCAATATGTTTATGATGAGAATTGAAATGTTATATTTATATATATAGGGGAATTTTATATGGATGTTCCTCGCTTGGAACATGCTTCGCTGGTTGACAATTTTCTAGTTGGTGATTTGTCAGGTATGTTGTGATAGTTTTGTTCTCAAATTTTTTTTATTAGTGTATTGGACATTATTAATATATTTTTATTTTCTGTACTATATTTATACCAGGTAATCATAATATGAGGAGAGAAGTATCTTATTCTACCATACAAACATGCCCACAAGAGGGTTGCAACTCCAAAATTTCCCAATTTTCTACTGGCATACCTCATCATCTTGAATGATCCATTATAGTAAAGACAACCCCCCAAATCTGGTATTTTATAAATTTGCAAAATATCTTTAAGTTGTTAACATGAATAAGATAATGTTTTTCTAACTTGGATAATTGGATTCATGGCAGGGATGCTCTAATTGTTTGACAGGCCCTCTATTCTCACTAGGAAGTGCTTGTATGGCCTCAAGAAGCTTCCAAAAAGATCATCTTTAATTTTATTTGATCTCATGCATGTTGCATGCCAATCAGTACCTGAAGTGGTTCAAGATCACTGCTCCTGGAAAATAGCAAAAGGATAATTTTTAACATGGATACTATGAGGAATAATTACTTATTTTTAATTGACATGCAAATCACTCTAGAATGGAAAACATATTTTTTATAAAGGAAAGATTGAAGATTGATGTATTTAACACAATGTAACTAATTGGGAAGGAATAACTTCGAAGTAGTTGGGTTAAATTATAGACTTCCCAATTTTTATTTTCCAAATGCAAAATTCTTTTGTTCTCCCCACATGTTGAATAGAAATATTGGTTTAGATCCATGTTCATTAATGTTGAATAATGTTATTCTGTTGTTTTTGGTTTGCACCAGTGTAACATGGCTCCTTTAGAGAACAATGCACATCTTCCAAAGGTTGTGCGATGAACACGTATAATTTGTAATATTAATTCATGAATTTTCATCTGAGATTGGTTTTGATTTGCATGCAATAAAAAATATGTATAAGGTTCATGCTAAAGTAGAACTCTTTGCCTGAAAGTCAAATCTGTTGATCCATTTGAATCTTGAGTAGTTATTTTTCAATGTTAATCTTTACCTTATAAAAGGTATGGTCCATATTTCCATATTCTAATGAATGTGGCAAGTGATGATATATGTGAATAGCTATTTTTGAACAACAATAGACTGATAGTAAATGCAGATCTAATTCCTAGGAACCTCAATGGTTTAGGATTTTGGTTCTTTTTCTCTATGGGGTTGGAACATGTGTGCCACCATTTTGAGGAAGTTATGATGATTGATTACTATAAACTTGGTTTTGTAACATGAAAAATGTATTGTACTAGTTTCTTATGAAGGCATTTATTGGCCTATAAATTTAAGTTGTAATGTTATTGTATTTTATTGTAAGTTGCAACTACGTAATATCCCTAAGGCAATGTTACAACAAATAGGAGGCGTGCATAGACATAAAAATCACATAAAACATAAACACGCATTCATAACGCAAGTTGACACCAAAATCTGCATTGCCGAGTCATTTTATTAATAAGAATTGGTGTACAATAAACGTGTTGGAAAAAGTGCACATGGGCTTGCTCTATGCAAGCTAGCAAAGCCACAAATGTAGTACAGGTCACCCTTATTCCTTAAATCACTGTGCTTCCCTAGTTCTACACTGGAACTTCCCATAAATATATTGTTGCCTGAATAGGTATGCTGCTAGGTCCCTCTCCACTGCTCAAAAATTTCTGGGAAATTAATCCCATCCTCCCTACACAATACCCAGAAAAACCCATAAAGAGTTTGGCCAAAGCTTGACCCTGGAAATTCAGCCCTCTTGCTTTAGTGGCTCTACTGCAGGGAAGAGCGTTCCTCCCGTGAAATTTGTTGGTAAAGGCTCCCAAAGCCTCCCCACAAAATCTCCACCTCAAACTCCCCTCACTCCTCAAGCTCCCGGAGTGACTCCACCAAGTATTGCGTAGTCCCTACGTTGCTATAATTTCCTCTGCGTTGTGGTACCCCATCTACCCACATTTCCTAAGTGAAAATTGATATGATGGAAAAAATGGAAAAATTGGATATTTCACTTAGCAAAATGCTAAGTGGGAATATCACAAACTATACTAATGTTAGTTGTACTAATGACCTAGTGCTTATTAACATCGCTGAGTCTTATAGCTTTGATCTTTATAATGGCATATGAGCTTACAAAATGCATCCTAGAATTTTATTTTTTTATGCAAGTTGCATTCTTGTCCTCTTTGAACATAATCAAGGCATCTTTAAGCTCGTTGATAGTTCTCTTTCATGATAAGACTCTTTAGCATACAATTTTAGAATTTTTAAAATTTCATTACACCAAAAACATATCTATTCAATCACAAATGGGTCCATTTAAAAACTCTGCAAATTATTATGATTGCCATTGCGCACTTGAGGAATACGACGTAAATGTTTTGATGTTGGGGATCCTTTCTCAATAATATGATGTGACATTAATTTATCTTTTATGCAAAAAAATGAGATAGTTTTCAGTTTTTTGCTATTTTTCGAGTCTTTCCCAAGCCTTCCCAAGTTGTCCAATGATATGCCATTCAGGTATTTGCGAAGTATGAGTTGTGCAACATTGGTTTGCACTTTTTAAAAAGTATGTGGGAAGGAGGGCTTCCTGCTAACTTTTTTCCTATTATGTCAATGGACACAAAAGGTTAACAACCTTAAAATTTTGGAAAAAATAATAGCATGATAAAAACCCTAAATAAATAGCTCCAAAGACAGTAAAAAAATCCTAAAAACAGATGCTATAACCCTCTGAATTGTTAACAACAACGAAGAAAGGAAAAAATAAGTGTAGAAGTATGTCTTAGGCCCAAAACAACATTGTAAGTTGTTGGCATGAAGCTTGATGAGAAAAAAAATTGCAATATGTTGTTGTAATAATGACCCAATTGTGTTGATGGATTCCCTAGATGTGATGATGCATGGCCTAAATGGGTTGGAGTTTCATATTGTTAATATTTTTTTTACAATTCTGTAAAAAAATGAGACATTTTTTCTATTTTTTTTCTATTTGATGAATCATAAGATGCTCAACTCATGCATTTGTTCCAAAACAAAATCACAATAAAAGAATACACAACATTTGGATGGGTCACCCCATACTTGCGGTGAGAGATAGATTGCTAAAATCCCCAAGGGTACTTTGGCAACTTTATATATGCATTAACTTAGAGAGAACCATCCCCAAGATGAATCGTAAGATGTTCAACTCATGCATTTGTTCCAAAAGGAAATAACAATCAAAGAATACACTAGAAGTTTCAAGTCTTAGAATCAAAGGTCAGATCTCTGCAAAACTGGACAAATATCTACATGTCAAATCCAAGGTTGAAAATCCAAACTAAGATAAGACTGTTTGAACCTAACTCTTTGTAAAAATCTATTATTGTAACTAGAAGAGAAAAATGGTCATGATGAAGCTAAAAAGAAAATATATTTGGATGTACTAAAAGGGGTTATGCATATGAAAGGAAATCCAAGGGTGGAAAGTCTTAAATGTCACAAATTAGAAACCCTAGTTCACTACCTGTCCCCAAAACCCTACCATAAATTCCCCCATCTGTAGTTTGAGGGACAGATTTGCTACCCTCAACCATCAAAAGGATTGTGTAACAAAAAAATATATTTACTTCACATACACATTTCATACAATAAGAGTGTTGCGTCTTCAGGCTTCCTGTAGGCTTCAGCCACCGCAAGGGGTCTGGTAACTACTTCTCAAATATTTAATGGTTGTTGCAAGGGGTATTCTCCATGTATGCTCCAATGACAAAGGTCAACATCAACAACTAGTAAGTGTCTCTAAGACTCTTCATGTCACCCAAACAGTCTTCTACACGGCTACTCCATGAAGGCTTCAACAATGCTCATTCTACATAGATAATCTCTTCAACACTGCCTTCATTGGTTCTGTAACACAATTGCCACAAAAAGTGCACAACAATCCTCAGAGTATCCTTAAGTGTCCTTCATTATATTTTTCAATGCCATCTCCATAAAACCTGCTTTAAAGTGATCCTAAAATATGCCAGAGGTTCTTTCAATCCCAAAAAGGGGCCTTCCTTAAATGGATGCCCCTTTTTTTATTACTTTCTTGTTTCTCCTATAATTTTTTTTTTGTATTTTTTAAGGCAACTTATAATCCCCTTTTGATAGCATAAAAGGCGTTGCAAGGCTTAGGTATTCATTGATATGTTGTAGGAATTCATGTCTAACCCTCATAGAAGAAAATAGATGCACCTATACATTCTTCATCTATACACGTAATGTATATTAGGGATTTTCATCAATTATGTAAGGCTTAATGATTAGCAATGCTTATGACTTGACATCAATTATCCAGGGCTTAGGTATTTTCCATGCATCTAGGCTTTCATTGTTAGGGCTTCTTCCATATGTAATATCGTTTCTTCTTCATAGACCTAGGGCACCTTCCATATATGTTCATCCATCAATTATCTAGGGCTTCTTCATCTTCAACAATGCTAGGGCCACATTAATGCACTTGGAACCTAGGGTTTGCTTCTAGGGTTTTCTCTTAGGGTTTCAATCATTGTCTTTCATATAACTAGGGCTAGCTTCAGCAATACACATATGGTTTGTCATCATATTGACATCAATGACAACTTTATCCAATAGAATCCATTATCTGTGAACTAAGTTTTGGAAAGCGGTCTTTGATATCAAATCAATCACATATGATTTGCAAAAAAACTTGTAAGACCAAACCTTGTTTAGCTTGGACATCCATTTAAACTATGTATTGTTAGAAGACCACTGAACACAAATGGAGTCAATACTGTGTGCAGGAGGAGATACAGGTTCTTGAATAAAGCCATCTTCATTATCTCCATATTGAATCCTGAATCCTGAAAAAAAATGTTTAATTTATGGTGATCTTCTATGGATATTGCTAATATAGCAGCTTCTCCTAACTTTTCCATATACCCCAAGGAGGTAGATAATGTATTGTTTTGTCCCCAAGAATCAATATTGTGTAATGGCTACTATGGCAACTTTTGTTGATGTTTTGTTCAACCATGGCAGCATTGGTAGAAGTCTTGCGTTGGTTTTAGAATTGGGTAATAACAACTTGGTTGAATCACATGGGTAGCCCACAAGGACATAAACAGAGTGTTATGGTGTCCTTTTGCTTGAATTTTTTATTGTAGAAGCTGGATACCAGAAATTTTAAGTCGATGGACTTACTCCAATTGTTGTTGATATATAGGCACTTCAATTTTCTCTCAGTGGACAAGGAACTGATAAGTACACACCTGTGCATTTGATTTTTTGTTGTCTGGAGGGATGGTTTTGTTTTCCAATACATGATGCAATATAACATACCTTGAAGTATATACAAGGAACTGATAAGTACACACCTGTGCATTTGATTGTTGCTGTCTGTAGGGATGGTTTTGTTTTCCAATATATGATGCAATATAACATAGCTTGAAGTATATATTTGTTGTTATTAAGGAAATTGCATCTGATGAACACTTACCTTAAGGATGTTTCTTGAATTGATAATTATATTATAATATTTATTTGTTATTTATATTTTTTAATTTTTTAATTTTTGCCATACCACATCCTTGGTGCATAACATCTCAATATTCTTGGTTAAGTAAAGTCGGGAAGGGGAAAAATGCGATTGGTCTTTTTGGTTGATTTGGACCTCCATGAGTTGTACCATTAAAATAAGTGTTGCTGCAACTTTGTACATGTGATTTTTATGATATTAATAAGTTTTGGTATAGTAGGCAAGATTCATAGTGTGATATTAATAAGTTTTGGTATACTGATATGGATTTTGTCTTCTTCTCTCTGTAGTTACTTCTTCTAACGTGCTGGTATTGGTTTCTAGTGATCTATCCCTAATGTACATCTTCTTTGAGGCTTTCTTAGTCATGACCTCTACATTTCCCTCTTGGAATGTTGTCCCAAGTGCTTTTCTGTAATTCTGCTCCCTCCTTGATGTGGTTATAGGCCTCTCAATGCAACAGGAAATATTGTTTGGTCTCCACCTCTTCTTCTCCATGCACCTCCTCTTTACCCATTATTCCTTGGTTTCCTCCCATCTTCCTTTTTCACATCTTAATCAATGTATGCAGCAGGAAATGTAGTTTGATCGTCCACCTCATCCTCTTCTCATACCTGGCATCGTCTTATCCATCATTCCTTGGATTCTTCTCATCTTTTTGTTTTATTCCTTAGGTTTTTTCCATCTCCCTGTTTCACATCTTAATATTTGTGAGCTAGTTATTATAATGGCCAAAACCTGTTTTTCTTTCCAAGGCATGTTTGGCTTGATGTAGTCCTAGATTCTGATCTCTTGCAATGGTTGAATTCATAATTTTTAGTGAAATGCTAGTTAATATTAGCTATTTGTTTTAAGACATTTCACTACATTTATAGAAGCTTAGATTTTTTTGTCTTTTTTGTGCGTGTGTTTTATTCGGCTTTATGAAGTTCTTGTTGTGCTAGTTTATGGTTGATAGAGTTTTTCAACTAGTGGAATAAAATCCTAAAACTCTCCAAGGTCAAGCCATGATTAGAATATTGGATTGAGATTATTTTATGATGTTTTATGTTGCTTTGTTAAGGGTTTTTACTGGTGAATACTTATCTGTAATTTAATCTCTAGGTTGGACTGAAGTGCAATTCCAATTGCAATTTAATATCTAGGTTGGACTGAAGTACGAAGGTTTTGGATCCTGTATAATCAATTATTTAATTGGAAGACGATGGGGAATTGATTATATAGATTCTTTTATAGGCACACATAAACTACACTGGAGAACTGAAAATGATACTGGATCAAAAATGATGAAAAATGTCAACTGGTGCTTAACTGGGTTGGTGAAAGAAAATTGTTGTTAACAACTACTAGGTTTCATGTGTTTCAATGACATGCTCATGTATTCTTGTGCTTGCAAAAACAGGCAGGGCCAGGTGCTAGTCCTGGGTGTCTTTGGCAGAATAGATACCCCTCCAGTCATGGCTTCTTAGCTAATGGAGATTGGAGACTTCCGTAGCATGGAAGAATCTTTTTGTCACAGTTTTATATCTAAATCAGAACAGTGGTTGGGTTCTCATGTTGATGGAAGCTTCAGCAAAAGGAAACAATGAGTAAGGTGCAAAATCAAATTGGGAACAATGGATCAAGAATAAATTGGGAAAAACTCAGCAAGTACAAAATATAAATACATACACATATTTTGACACATGCCCAACAGAGGTTAATTTGAATTAGTATAGCTTTTGTGAAACAAAGTGTAACCATTGGATCGACTTCAGGGACAAAGTATTGCTAAGATTACAGTTCTCATTTTTAGATGGATGTGTGGGAAACAGCTAAGATAACAACTTCTCCTAACTTTTCTGTATACCCCAGGGAAGTAGATAATGTGTTGTTTTGTCCCCAAGAATATGGCAACTTTTGTTGATGTTTTGGTCAACCATGGCAGCATTGGTAAAAGTCTTGTTTTGATTTCAGAATTGAGTAATAACAACTTGGTTGAATTACATGGGTAGCCCACAAGGACAAACAAAGTGTTATGATGTGCTTTTGCTTGAATTTTTTATTGTAGAAGTTGGATACCAAAATCTTTAAGTCGATGGCCTTACTCCAATTGTTGTTGATATATAGGCATTTCAATTTTCTCTCAGTGGACAAGGAACTGATAAGTACACACCTGTGCATTTGATTTGTTGCTGTCTGGAGGGATGGTTTTGTTTTCCAATACATGATGCAATATAACATAGCTTGGAGTATATCTTTATTGTTATTAAGGCAATTGCATGTGATCAACACTTACCTTAAGGATGTTTCTTGAATTTATAATTATATTATAATATTTATTTTTTATTTATATTTTTTAATTTTTTAATTTGTGCCATAGCACATCCTTGGTGCATAACATCTCATGGAGATGTACCATTAAAATAAGTCTTGCTGCAGCTTTGTACATGTGATTTTTCTGAACTTTTTTCATTTAAAGTTGTGCACTGAGTAGTATAAGGGCATTTAAGTACTTTAGCTTTCCCATGTTGTGCCTATTTCAGAAGTTATATTTTCCTCTGATATTCTCTTATCATGAGTTGGAGGTCATATGAATTTTTCTTTTTAACTCAATTGATAAAAAGAACTGCGCAGACTTACAACATTGGTGAAATGAAGCTGGTCCAAATCAAAAGCACCAAGGCCTCCACCACATCTGAGATTTACTGTCCCAACATCCTCAAAAGTCATATGATACAGAAAACAATCCAATAATGCTTAGACAAGAAAGCTATTAAGTATTCCTTTTGTTGTCTCTTGCATCTCTGGATTCCGTTGTCCTTGGCTGACTCTCAACTGTCATAGAGTGATGTGCCCAAACAGAAGAAATTGTTGGCATGTTAACTTTATGGAAATCATTTCCACTTCCAACAATCGTACCAGAATTCCACATGCTCATATTCAAACCTACATTTCCAGAGCCATGTAAAATGGTTTGCTTACCAAAAAATGAGTTCTCTCTGGTGAATTGAGAATTTTTAACACTTGCTGCAAAGGAATGTGCCAATGGCAATGGTTGGTTATTTGTGATAACAAGTTCACCTGCATCATTTGCAGTTGGAGGTCATATGAACTTTTCTTTTTGTCTCAGCAATGTTTGTTTCTTTCTCTATTTGTAAAGTTCTGTTATATGGATTTGTTTTTTTTTATTTGGTAATTGTTTCTTTAATAATCTGCATCATAGTCACAGGGCTTGGAGTTGACAAGCACTCATTGAGGGAAAAGAGTCAAGAGTTTGAATCGGATCAGGAATAAATTGAGAAAAACTCAGCAAGTACAAAATATAAAGACATACACAAATTTTGACACATGCCCAACAGAAGTTAATTTGAATGAGTCTAGCTTTTGTGAAACAAAGTGTCACTCAAGAAGAAGGGGGTTCACCATACTGTTGTGTTTTTTAGAAATAAAAAAAGAGAAAAATGAGTAAGCTCATGTTAGTAGTGGAGGTTATTAGTGCCCACAATTTGATGCCCAAGGATGGGCAGGGTTCATCATGTGCTTATACTGAGGTTGAATTTTCCCACCAAAGGTTCACACTGTAACTAAAGACAAGGATCTAAGTGCAGTCTGGAATGAAAAGTTCTCATTCACTGTCCCAGATCCTTCTAATTTTTCCTTTGAGACAATATATGTACATGTATATCATGAGAATAAATCAGCTCACACCAAGAAATTCATGGGAAGAGTCAGGATTTATGGAAGTAGCGTTGTCAGAGAAGAAGAAGCAGTTGTGCAACATTTTCCACTGGAAAAGAGGGGCATTTTCTCACACATCAAGCGAGATGTTTCCCTGAAGGTTTATTATGTGGAAGAGAATGGACTCAGAAAGAATCCTTTAAAAGAGGATAATGAAAACAAGGAGAGATCTCCACTGGAGACAGAAACAATGCAGTATCAACACTGACAGCAGACTAGACAGCAAAGTGCTAAAGCTGTATAGGAGAGAAAGCCTGAAGTAAAAATAGTGCATATGCATAATACACCTTCTCAGCCAGTAGATTACAGTTTGAAGGAACCGGTTCTCAGTTAGGTACACAATCTGAGATGATGATCCGAGTGTTTGATCCAGGTTATGGTACTGATCTGATCCTAGTCTGTGGTGTTGATCCTAACCTGTGGTGACAATCTGAGTCTAAGAGCTATTCAAGAAGGACTTGTTGTGGACAAATGGAAGAGCATGATATGACATCTTTCTAGTTGTCTTGTCACTGATCTGATTACAATCTCAGATATCTTGTGGTTGGGAAGAGATGTCTATCTGATGTTAGATTTATGCCCTTAAATAAAAGGAGATGAGACGTAGTCAAAATGCTATGTAAGAAGCCAACTTGATATCTATAAGAAAATGGAAGAGAACTGACCTGGCATGTATCTCTATAGATATGATATGTATTATTGCGTAATCCAAATAGCTTTGGAAGAAATCATTAGGGTTGAATATGAGATTCAGTATGTAGCTTGACGCTCAAGGTATGTATCAGTTTATTTTTATATCTCAAATAGATTTGTCAGCAACGACCTAATCTAGCTCTAGTCACAAGTCTGTTCTCTTTGAATCTAATGACTTCTAATTCAATGAAGCAAGATGATCTCACTATGTCATTATGGTATCTGCAAAATATGGCGCTCTTTAAATTTAGAAGACTGAGTCAATATCTTATATTATTGACAAGTGTGAATGTGTTTTATGAATACAATATTGTCTAATTCTAAGTGACTTATAATTCTGTCCTTAGAGGGTCCAAATATCTCAAGAAGCCAAGTCTTCTGTTGCATCTCCTCAGGAAAGTGAATGAATTTCCTGTGGCTCCTGTGGCACAGGCCCGAGCTTCTGAGGACCAGGAAGCTAGAGATTCATATTGAAATAATGTCTGCAAGGTATGTACCAGTAGGTCACATTCAGAATTTCTGGTTTAAGGACCAGGTATGAGTCTATTTAAAAGAGATCCGTAGTTAGACTTGTGGTTCTCATTGAAACTGTTAGTAATGCTACATTTGAGTGTATCATGGAATAGTGAAGAGACTGTAAAGTATACTCAGAGAAACCTTCAAGGTCAATCATGATAATTGAAGGATTGTCTTCATTTACAAGGAGTCTTAGTTATATGATATATATCCCTGAAAATAAAATCATATGATACCATTATAATCTGGGCAAGACAAATCAAATGTTTGTAACTAACTTGTTTGTTCACTTGAAAAATGTTGCATTATGTTTAGAAGCAGGTCATGGAAAGAGGCATTATATGTGCTTGTGACAAGACATATATTATGACTAGCACTTATGATTTGGTTGAACAGATGCTATACTTGTATGTTCGTGTTGTAAAATCTAGAGACCTGCCAACAATGGACATCACTGGGAGCTGTGATCCTTATGTCGAGGTAAAACTTGGGAACTACAAGGGAACTACGAAACACTTTGAGAAGGAAACTAATCCAGAATGGAATCTGGTATTTGCATAATGAAGGACACTTAAGGATACTCTGAGGACTGTTGTGCACTTTTTGTGGCAACTGTGTTGCAGAACCATTGAAGGCAGTCTTGAAGGGATTATCTATGTTGAATGAGCATTGTTGAAGCCCTCATGGAGTAGCCGTGTAGAAGACTGTTTGGGTGACATGAAGAGTCTTAGAGACACTTACTAGTTGCTGATGTTGACCTTTGTCATTGGAGCATACACGGAGAAGACCCCTTGCAACAACCATTAAAGATTTGAGAAGTAGTTCCCAGACCCCTTGCAGCAGCTAAAGCCTATAGGAAGCCCGAAGATGCAACACTCTTATTGTATGAAATGTGTATGTAAAGTAAATATATTTTGTTGTTACAATATCCTTTTGATGGTTGAGGGTATCAACACTGACATCATACTACACAACAAAGTGCTAAAGCTCTATAGGAGAGAAAGCCTGAAGTAAAAGTAGTGCATATGCATAATACACCTTCTCAGCTAGTAGACCAGTTCTCAGTTAGGTGCTATGGGGGTGCATAGAGACAATCTGTATGTTCGTATTGTAAATTCTAGAGACCTGCCAACAATGGACATCACTGGGAGCTGTGATCCTTATGTCGAGGTAAAACTTGGGAACTACAAGGGAACTACGAAACACTTAAGGAAACTAATCTAGAATGGAATCCGGTATTTTCATTTTCGAAAGAGAGAACCCAAGCATCGTATGTGGATATTGTGGTTAAGAATAAGGACTTAATGAAGGATGATTTCATTGGACATTTCATGTTTGATATCCATGAGATACCCACGAGAGTGCCTCCTGACATTCCATTGACACCTCAATGGTATAGTTTGGAAGGCAAGGATGCAGGCTCAAAGGTGACAGTTGAGCTTATGTTTGCAATGTAGACGGGGACTCAAGCAAATGAGGCCTTTCCTGAAGCATGGCATGCTGATGCTGCTGCAGTACATACTGATCGGGTCGCTAGCCTTCGTTCCAAGGTGTACCTTTCTCCTAAACTCGGGTACATTAGAGTCAATGTGATTGAGGCTCAGGATTTGCTGTCAAATGATAAAGGAAGGTTTCCTGAGGTCAGTGTGAAAGTACAGCTGAGAAGCCAAATAACAAAAACACGAGTTGCTCAGAACAGGGAATTAAATCCCCTTTGGAATGAGAATTTGGTTTTCGTGGCAGCAGAGCCGTTGGAGGAGCACTTGATTCTCACAGCAAATGATCGACAAGGACCAAACAAAGATGAAGTGATGGGGAAGACTACAATTCCTTTGTCATCAGTAGTAAGACGTTTGGATCAAAAACTTGTTCCCGCCAAGTGGTACGTTGAAAAGCATTTTGTCGTTGATGGAGAGAAGAAAGAAACTAAGTTTGCAAGCAAGATTAATTCCGAAATCTCTCTTGATGGTGGGTATCAGGTCCTTGATGAATCTACATATTACAGCAGAGATCTGAGGCCCACTACCAAACAATTGTGGAAGCCCTCCATTGGTGTCCTTGAAGTCAGTATCCTGAGTGCCCAGGGCTTGCTTCCTATGAAGCCTAAATATGGCAGAGGAACTACTAATGCTAACTGTGTTGCCAAACATGCATAGAAATGGGTTAGAACAAGGATCGCTTGAGGAATGTTGCTGGCAGGATCCAGACTGTTGTTGGAGACATGGCCACACAAGGGGAGAGACTGCAGAGCCTCTTAAGCTGGAGAAATCTCGGTGAAAACTGCTTGGGCTGTGTTTTCGTTTCTCTGCTGAATTGAGCGCAATGCAATAGAGTGGAGTTTGAATTGAGAAAGTGCCAAAAATGAGTTCGAATAGGTTGCAGAACTGGCATTTGACTAGAGCTGAAGGGCTTTGGGCCAGCTAGACGAGTTAGGATGGCGACAGACGGAGACGGAAAGACGGAAATTAGGATGGTGACGGACAGAGACGGAAATATAAAAGGAAACGGAGACAGCACAGGCTGGGGCCCACGACGAGAGTTCACGTGCTGTCGGAAATGAAATGAAAAATGCCACCGGGAAGTCCAATTCATAGCACATGTAGACTATGCCATAAAAAAAAATATTCATCCATTGATGAGTAATCCCCAGGCCATGCCATGTCACTGGCACTCGCACTATGATGATGATTTTTAAATTATTGAAAATTAAAATATCATTTCATTGTATTGACGCCAGTTAAAAATAAAAATAAAAAATTTCGTATTGACGCGAGTTAAAATATAAAAAAATGTTCTTCCATTGATGAGTAATCCTCGGGCCATGTCACTGGCACTGGCACTGTGATGATGGTTTCTAAATTTTTGGAAGTTAAAACATCATTTTATTTCACAATTTTGTTAAATATTGATGTACAACTCTCTGTAGCCAGCCAGAATTTCCAGAGTTGACGAAAATATTCAATTTTGATATTTGCCAAACTTGATTTTGGATAGTATTTTGACTGATGGTTAACCTGATTTTGGATGGTCTTTTGGCGTTTCAATGTTTTATGGTTATTGATTGGTGGGAAATAATTGAGAAATAAATATATTAATTTAATGAAAAATAATATAGTTTAATTTAATTTAATAAGAGAATTAATAGAGTTTGTAATGAATTAAATAGTTTTAAAAATATTACTTTTATATTTAATTGTGTTTAAGATGTTTTTTAGGATGGTAGAGATGTTGTAATGTTTAATATTTTACTTTATTCAAAATAAAATAAAAACTTAAAATTAACCATTATAATTACAATTATAATTAATAATAAAATTTATCTAGATTTAACTAGACTTTGGATCTACCAAATGTCTCGAGGGTTCAAAAAATTTTCAGAATAAAAAAGAATTGTATCTACATTCAATCACTCTCTATATTTGGTAGATCCTCAATTGTATTTCATCAAATTATATTTTGGCTATTAGTGATAACATAATCATATATATAACTATTAACATGTATGATACCATGAGATCAGTTAAGAGTGAAAATTGTTAAAAAGATAGAAAAATATAATTAAATAATATAAGATGTTAGTTAACCATAAATCTAATGGAAAATATATTTAATAAAAATAGATTAAAATATTTTTTTGGAAAAATAACTGCAAATAATATAAAGATGCTTTATAAGTATTGATATGGTAAAAGGTAATTTAAAATGTTCAAAATTGTGAAGTATTAATAAGTTACTTTTTAATAATTAAAGTTGGATTATTAATCCTTATCTTTAGATAAATTATTATATCTTATCTCAATGTGAGGTATTATTTTTATAGTTTTTTCATATTATTAAATAAAAATAAAAAATAAAATGTATGTTTTTTCATGGTGGGTTAATATGGGTGTTTTTATAAATAATTATTAGGATTAATTTTTTAATATTAATTTGGAATATTTTAATCTATATTTTTAATTATGTTATAAAATGTTTACATTAATTTAAATTTTAGTTATTTGGTATATATATAATAAAATTTTTATATGAATTTAAATTTTGGTTATTAATGATAGATAATGGTAAGAATCTTCATATGTATAAGAATATAAACATATTATATTTTTTATATTATATTTGATGGTTTTAATGATACAAATGGACTTCATTATTTATGTGCTCTAACTTGATGCAACTTATGTAGAAAATTTGAAGTTAATTGAAGAGAATGTGACTCACTAAACATATTAAATGCTTATTCATAGTTATAGTATAAAAAAGTATAGATAGGATGAAAAGAATAGATAATCAAGAAGGATACATGATGAGCTTACTTGGATGAACCTTCATTCTCAGAGGGAATTTTGTATTTCTACAAAAATTGCATTTCTTTCAAATATGTGACAAGTTTGGGAGATTAACCATTACCATAAATTTGATGGCTTTCACATGTAAATTTGATATCTCTCACATATCAAGGGAGAGGGATAAGATAGTGACGAACTATCAATAAATAAATAAGGAACTTATGCATAATTAAATATACTCACCAACCTAAATACATTTAAATTCTAATTTATCATGCCCCAAGTGGGATCAAATTCCTCTGAGGTGAAAAATTTACCTAAATTTCTATAGTCTAAAAATAAGGCTTTCATAACTCGAATAAATTAATGATAAGTGGAGGATATTTAAAAATTATTGAATATGTAAGCATATGAACATAATGTATGTTTACAATTTGTGAAAGAATTGTCTTTTTTTAATGAAAGAAACTAACGTGAGTAGTTTTTATGTGACTACGAAATAACAATTGAAATTTTGCAAACATTCCTCCAAAGCAAGCACAAATGCCTGCCTAACCAAATCCAAATACCAACACCAAGCATACTCAACAAGTATATAGCAGAGAAAGTACTTACTAAACCAATGTTGTATAAATCCAAAAAATCAAGCTTAGGTCTCTGAAGGTCCTTCCAAATGTTCATCCACCTCCTCCAACAAAGAATCCCAAGGAAGAGAAGGAAGTGTTGAGAAATCTATAGGGTAATGATTAGACTGATTTCTCTTTCTTTCATAACTTCTTTTGATGTATTTTACTTATCATACTTATTAGCTTATCTTATTATTATTATGATTGTGTATCATCAAACAAATACAAAAAAGAAGAAGAACAAGAACAGATAATATAGGCTGCAAGCCAAGGCCAAAACCTCTCAACTTGAGAGGAAAACCTGCAAATCTCTTCTCTTCCTTATAGATTCTTCAATTGAGAAATTCCAAGACCTTTACACCAAGAACAATACCCTCCAATACCAAGTCCAACTGTTGAAATTAGCAACAAGAAACATTGAAAATGGAAACCAGAAATGGCACCCATAAATGGCACCATAGGGGGCTTCTGATTTAAGTTTTCCCTTAATTCAATTGGAAGAAAATTTTTAATTCCATCACATGACAACTTGTATTAGTTAACCGAGTTAGGAATACTTAGTTAGCTTAGGAAATTTGAGTTCAGGGTCAAAGATGAGGCATGTAGAGGATTTTCCATGATTTTAGGGGTCTACTTACAATTATTTGTGAGTTGTAATTAGTTAACTCAATTAATTAAGTTAAAATCAGTTTAACTAGTTCTAAATGAGATTTGAGCTAGTGATAGGTCCAGTGAATTAAATATGATTTAATTTACTAGTGATCAATCAGTTAACCGATAATTCACTATAAATAGTTGTTACATGTCAGTTCTAAGGAAGGCCTAGTTGAGACAAGGGTTACGGGAAGATAACTATCAGTTGTACTATTAAAAAACTGTACATGCCATGTATGAGGTCATCGGGAAGCCTTAGAAGGAATGCATAATCATTAATTGGGATTTTCCTAATTAATAGGGGAAAAATGAGCCCAAGAATGTGTAAGGAAGGCATGTCGGGAAAAGGCAAGAAAAATGTTGAATATTGGACCTAACTTACTTAGATCAAAAGCCATATTCGAGCAGGATCAAGGTGAGATAGTTAACAAAGTGGAGAGGTTTCTCAAGAAGGGAAATAACATTGTATTGTTTCATCGTCTTGACCATATGCAATATACAGATAACGGGGTTTTGAGTAATTTCTTTCCCTAGATACATCTTTTGTTGTGCGATTTATTTACTTCTTTCCCTTACTTGTTTTGTGATTTTGTGATTATGTTTTGTTTCCACAAATTGTAGAAGGATTCAATATTTTGTTTTAATATATTACAATATCAAATTGAATCTCGTTGTAAAATTTTATACATGGTATAAGAGTGCAAGGAATCATAATAGAAGAGAATAAATTGAGTTTTTTTGAACATGTATATCGAATTTGCAGATTTGTTCTTTGAAATCAACGATATATCAAGATGTATTTCAATGGCTTGAGACTCGAATATGCACTCAAGAGAAATTATAATTACATAGCATGGAAGGACAAGTCGTAGGTAGTGTTGTAGGAAAACGGACTAAAGGCATTCATAGATAATGATATTCCTTAGCCCACGGTAATAGATGCTCAACTTCTTGAAGCATGGAAGAAAAATGTAGCAAAGACAAGAAGGATCTTGTTAGAGGTAGTACGAGATCATATTGTCTCGAGTCTGCACAAAAAGGGAACTCCATATGCTATGTGGAAGCCCTTAACAGATTTTTCTCAGAATAAAAAGGACCAAAAGAAGTTAGCACTAAAAGACAAGCTCAGAAAGATCAAGAAGGAGGAGGGTGAGACGATACCAAAATACTTGAGAAAGTTCACTCAATGTTGAGATGAGCTTAGAAGTGTTGGTGTGAAAGTAGCCCAGGATGATTTGGCGAGCCTAGCATTTCTAGGCCTTCCCAAGAGCTGGCATAGTTACAGGACTTGGCGAATGGGAGGGAGAACTTACTAGACTAGGAGTGATTATGGTTTGACTTGTTACAAGAATAGATAAGGTAGAGCACTAGAGACAAAACCTCTTTCGCAGACAAAGAAGAAAATTTTGCATTAGTAGGAAAAGGCAAGAAATACAAGGGAAAGAAGTCCCAAGGAAAAGAGGGCAAGAGAGACTTGTCCAAGGTCAATTGTTTTGACTGTTAGGAGCACAGGCACTATGCCTCAAAATTTTTACATAAGGAAAGCAAGGACCCTGCAGGTACAGCAACAGGTGAAGCTCTAGCTTCATAGTTTGAGCTTGATTTTACTCTCATTGCATGCATGGCCAACACTATAATGGGATGCATGTGGTATCTCGACAACAATGCCTCGTTCCATATGACGTGGAATAGAGATCTCTTCAGTGACTTAGAGGAGATGGACCTCCAACAGAACGTAGAGTTTGGAGATGACGGGAGGTGTAGCATGACCAAAATAGGTATAATTACATTTTAGTGGGAGACTGGCTCCCCTCTCAGACTCAAATATGTTTTTTATGTTTTAGGACTAAAGAAGAATCTTGTCTATGTAGCAGTATTGGAAGACCATGGTTCTGATGTGATTTTTAGAAAATGAAAGGCGTTCCTAAGACACATCGCCATGGGACGAGTGAAACTGATCAATGTAAGACTCAAGAACCTATATTCTCTTGAGGTATAAGATGCATGAAAATATTTGAGGAGAAATGTATAGGTTAGTGACTTGGTGGTTGAGAGGGAGCCTAAATTACCTCTCAAATTGTAGCCTCAAAAGTAGTTTAAGAAGGTTTTGGAGTAGCCATAATTGGAGAAGCAGAGAGGAGATCGAGTGGAGGCATCCACTCAAGCAGAAACATCTAGCAGGGGGGAATTTTGTGCCAGATGGGCAGAGGGAGCACATGCAGCGATACCTCTAGGTGAGTGGTGGGTCGATGTGAAGACATAATTCCAAGAGAAGAAATTGGGCAAGATCCATTGATATGGCTTGTCTCATGGATCAGATTTGGCTACGGGGAGCCCATAGTACATTGTAGTAGGAATTATCAATAGTGATTGATGCAGTAAGATGTCAGAAAGACAGAAATCAAAAAGACAGATGTGAGATACTGGAGCACAGATCAGAGTTGGCAGCAATGTAGAAGGCACATATGCAGAGTCAGTAGTAGCGCAAATTTTTTATTAAACATTGTAGTAACCAGGAGCAGTCAAAGACTCTGATAACAGATGCATAATACTGATTAGGTTTTTGAAGGCTATTCAGTTTTAGGAGTTGCAGGAGAAAAAAACACTAGAGACATTTTGCATGTAGAACATTCCAAAGGTACTAGATCAGGATAGTTGAATTCCTTTCTTGTTGAGAGTGAGTGTTGAAATTGGAAAAAAGAAACATTGAAAATGGAAACAAGAAATGACACCCAAAAATGGCACCAATGGGGGCTTCTAATTTAATTTTTCCCTTAATTCAATGGGAAGAAAAATTGTAATTCCATCACATGACAACTTGTATTAGTTAACTAAATCAGGAAGACTTGAGGGTCAAATAGGAGGCATGTAGAGGGTTTTACATGATTTTAGAGGGTTCAGTTCCAATTATTTTTGAGTTGTAATTAGTTAACTCAATTAATTGACTTAAAATCAGTTTAACTAGTTGTAAATGAGAGATGAGCTAGTGATAGGTCTAGTGAATTAAACATGATTTAATTCAAAAATAGTGATCAATCGGTTAACTGATAATTTTCTATAAATATTTGTTGCATGTCAGTTCCAAGGAAGGCCCAATTAACATAGGGGTTAAAGGGAAGATAACTATCAGTTTTACTATTATAAAATTGCACATGTCATGCATGAGGTCATCGGGAAGCCTTAGAAGGATTGCATAATCATTAATTGGGATTTTCCTAATTAATAGGGGCTCAATTAGCCTAAAAATGAGTAAGGAAGACAAGCCATGCAGAGGCAAGTGAAAGGTTAAATATTGGACCAAACTTACTTAGATTGAAAGCCAGATTTGAGCAAGATCAGAGTGAGATAGTCAGTAGAGTATAGAGGTTTCTCATGAAGGGAAATAACATTGTATTGTTTCATGATCTTAACCATATGCAGTATACATACATACATACATACATATACATACATACATATATATATATATATATAGCGGGTTTTTGAGAAGTTTCTTTCCCCAGATACATCTTGTGTTGTGCAATTGATTTAATTCTTTCTCTTACTTGTTATGTGATTGTGCGATTGTATTTTGTTTTTGCAAATTGTAGAAGGATTCGGTATTTTGTTTTAGTATAATAGAAGATCAAATTGAATCGCTTGATTATATTTTCTACACCAACCTTTCTAGATGATGTGCTTTCCTTGTCCAATTCAAACCTAGTCAAACCTCTTCTAGTAGAACAACTTCAACCTTCAACTGCATAATTTCGATCTCCACTACAGACCTGAAATTTTCAGCCCTCCTGGAGTTGCTACTACCACACGTGTGAGCTTATTTTATCCTCGCAGGGCTTCCTTAGACCTTCGCTTGGATTTTTCAAACCTCTGGAGCTTTAGGATGGCTTCTTGTGACCTTTTCTTGACCTTCTTGTCTTATCTTCTTCAAGATCGAACTTGTAGAGGAAAACCCTAGATCTATTGTAGAAACCCTAGTTTTCCTTCGCACGAGTGAAAGAGAAATAGCCCAAAGCCAAGTCTTCTTCATCCTCTTCCTTCTTTATTGCCTTCTTCTTCTTCTTCCTTCGCTTGAATGAGTGAGGTGTGAATGTGCTTCTAGGAGGTCGATTTTCCTCCTTTATATAGGCTTCTCAAAGGTGGACGTGGCTCCTCAAATTACGCCAACTTACTAGCTACCAAGCTGAATTGATCTTGGAGGGTATTTTGACACTTTTAGGGACAAATTTAATTTTCTTTACAAGTTACAATTTGCCTGAAGGGGTATCCAACTTCTAACAATGACTCTTTTGACTTCTTGACATAGCACAATCCCTAGAAGCACTCGATGGGTGCTTGACTTATAAAATAAAAGACCTTGAGCATGAAACCCATGCTCCAATAATAATAATAATAGTAATAATAATAATAATAATTTTCTTTCATTTTACAATTTACAAGAATCAAAAGTAAAATTCATATTTATGAAGACCGAACCTAGTTACACATTTTTCAACACTCCCTCTTAACTAGGGAGGTATTCATAAATGGTACATGGAAACTCTCAATATGAAGATATCTCATAAGAAGAGTTAGATTGGTAACCCATCTCTTTGTCATAATATCAACCATCATTATCATATAGAAAGGCCTTAACTAACAACTCTATCTCTCCACAAGACTAGAGCACAATGTTGGAGAGACCAATGTTTTATAGACACCATCATCATTGTCTCTCAAGGTACATACCCCACGTGGGTGTTAAAAGAGTATGACCTTCCTTGGAATATTTTTTTATCTTGGATAAATATTCCTCAAATAATATTGGTCCATGACTACTCTTATCTTGGATGCCCTACCTCATCCTCAAAGAGTATCAGATGCGATATGCTTACCCAATCCTTCATTTTGTCTTCCCAAGTGAAAACAAGAATGATGTGCATATCTCTCCCTCTCAACTAGGGATGATACATCAATAAAACCAATATTGTCTCTCAAATACAAAAGCTTCTTATTAGGAAGAGATTTTGTCAATATGTGAGCTTCCTGCTCATCGATGTAGATATATTGTAGCTACAGTACACCATCTTGTACTAGCTTTCGAATATAGTGATACTTGTTGTTGATATGCTTTGTATTTCCATGAAATACTGGGTCTTCAGAAAATCGTATACAATTGGTGTTATTACAATGTATCGTTGTAGGGCCCATGGGTCCTTTAAATAGGTCGGACAACAACTTCCTTAACCAAACAACTTCTTTGTTTACTTCACAAGTTGCAATTTACTCAACCTCAATACTACTTAAAGAAACCGTATCTTTCTTTATGCTCATCCATGATATCATGGAGGATCCCAAACTAAAACATCCTCTTGCAGTGCTTCTTCCATATTGCTCACTACCTCCCTAGTTAAAATATGTATATCCAATCAAGTGAACATCATTCCTACTATCATATTTTAGGAAGTAGTAGATGGTACCTTGAAAATATCTCATTATATTTTTTTCATTTATCCAATGATCATGCTTTGACTCCACTTGGAACTAACCGAGCACAATTACTGTAAAACATATGTCTGGTCGAGTATTCACCAAGAACATGGAAGCCAATCATTTGCCTATACTTGGAAATATCCACAGGACTTGATTCAGAAGTCCTTAGTCTTTTCAAATTTGTGATCATAGAGGTTGTCATAGGTTTGAAATCCATCATGTCGAACTTCTTCAACATCTTAATCACATAGTTTTCCTAACCTAGAAAAATCTCATCAGGTCCTTGCTAGAATTACAGTCCCAAATAATAGTGCATCAACCCTAGATCCTTCATGTAAAATTCTACTGCTATATTCTTCTTGCATTATTCAATTCGACCTTCTACACCTGTCAAGAGAAGACCATCTACATACAAAAGAATGATTATTGGCTCTCCCTTCATAACCTCAATATAAAGGGTCGGATCGACATAGCTCTTTGTGAAGCCTAATCTCTGTAGGTATGCATCCATCCTAGCATACCATGCCCTTGGAGCTTGCTTGAGGCTGTATAATGTCTTCTTTAATATGCAAATATATTCCTTTCATTCCTTAACTTCAAACCCCAAAGGTTTCTCTATACAGACTTCCTCATCAATGGTGCCATTCAAGAATGCAGTCTTGACATTCATTTGGTGGATGTTCCATCCATTGATGTTTCCAAAGAGACCAACAAACAAATAGTAGTATACCTTTTTGTTAGAGAAAATGTCTCTTCATAGTCGATGCTTTCTTGTTGAGAGAAGCCCCTAGTTACAAATTTACCCTTATATTTATAAATATTTCCATATGTTGCATGTTTGATCTTGTAGAGACACCTGGAAGTTACCATAGATTTTTCTTCAAGCCTAGGTACGATCTCCCAAAATCCATTCTTCATTCATGGCATCCTTCCATTCTTGGTGATTGACAACTTATTCAAAAGTATATGGCTTTTCTTCTATTATTTTTTTCATGTAGGCTGCATAACTAAAATATCGTTTGGGATTCATGATTTCCTTGAATGTACCATGAGTCGATTCATGACCTTCTACATCTACAAGTGTAAAATTCAACCAGTTAGGTGTTTTTCTAGATTCAAGGATAACCACGGGTTGTATAGGTTCACTAGGGCCCTCATCTTCATGATTTGATTTTTCTTCTTCCCTAGTAACTTCTTCTTCAAATGCAATATTTTCTTCATCATTAGAGTCCATAGGAGATCCTTTAATTTCTTGAATTCAATACTTTCGTCAAATATTACATTTCAGCTGACTTCTATCCGGTGTCCTTATTTTATGTAGATCCTATAAGCCTTAGAAGAGTTACTATATCCAACAAACATTCCCTTCATGCCGAATGGATCCAAATTCATTCCCTTGTCCTTTGGTATATGAGTATAGATACAACAACCAAAAATTTGGAGATGATCCATGGTTGGTTTCTTCCCAGTGAACACTTCTTTAGGATTTTTTTATCTAGAAACCCGTGGGGACTTTGATTTTGTATGTATACAACTATCTTTGTAGCTTCACCCCACATCCATTTCGGTAAATATTTATCATGTATAATTTCTTTTACAATTTCTTCGATGGATCGATTATTTCATTCTGCAACTCCATTTTGTTCAGGATTATATGGTACTATCATCTTCCTCTTAATCCTAGACTCCTTACATAAAGCGATGATTTCCTTCGATGTGTATTCTCCTCCATTTTTGCATCTTAATATCTTCATTCTTCTTTCTATAAGGTTCTATATTTCAGCTTTGAATTCTTGAAATTTGATAAATACTTTATCCTTGGATTTCATTAAGTAAACCCAAGTTTTCCTTGAATGGTCATCTATAAATGTGACATAATATAATTACCTCCAAGATATTTAGGAGTCATAGGACCACAAACATCAGAATGAATAAGATCCAATATTTCTTTTGACTGCTTACAACTGCTTCTGAATGCTCCCTTGGTGTTCATACCAATGCATCTCCTTTGCATACTCCTTCATGATCTACCTTAAGTTCAAGGATTCCATCTACTATCAAATTTAGGGTTGGAAGGATTTTGAAATGGAGATGACCAAATATTCTATGCCAAAGTTCACATGGGTTGATTTTGATGTTAATTAGAGCTTGAGCTAGGGGATATATAAAAACTTGTAAAGTCTTCCTTCATGAATCCCAATTACTCTAGCAATTTGTATGCTTGAGTTTTTACCCCATACTACAAATTTTCCATCAATGAAAGTCGCTTATCACCTTTATCTTATAAAATTTAAGTTGAGAGTGATTTCTTATGCAAACCTGGAATAAATAATATGTTTTTTATATTAATATTAGCTCCATTCTTTAGCTCTATCGAGGTTGATCCAATTCCCTACACATGATATCTCTTATTATCTCCAATTTATATGGAGTAAGAAGACCAGGCCTTTTAATAGTGTTTTTAGTTGCTTGTGATGACCAGTCATATGCCTTAATAATCCACTTTTTATCATCTAAATGCTCTCATCTTGAAATGTGTTTGCGAGTGCTGAGAAGAGTCCATCGCTTTTTGTCTTGGTCACTTTTTTCTTTGGAGTAAATAGGACATTCCATACTTCTTTGATGCCTTTCTTGATATGGATTTCTACCTTTGAACACTTATTGAGAAGATTCTTCAATGTATTATAGATATGCATCATGCCCTTAGCTAACCTTCGCTGTGAAACCATGTTGAGAAATATATAGGGTAATGATTAGAGTGATTTATCTTTCTTTAATAACTTCTTTTGATGTATTTTACTTAATATATTACTTATTATCTTCTCTTACTATTATTATGATTGTGTATCATCAAAAAACTACCAAACGCAAGAAGAACAAGAACATAGAATATAGGTTAAAAATCAGGGTCAAAAGCTCTCCACTTGAGAGGAAAACCTGCAAATATCTTCTGTTCCTTATAGATTCTTAAATTGATGAATTCCAAAACCAATACCCTCCAAGACCAAGTCCAATCTTTTTGGATGATGTTATTTCCTTTTCCAAGTCAAACCTAAGTCAAACCCAGTCAAATCTCTTCCAATAGCACAATGTTGACCTCCAAATGTAGAATTCCAGCCTCCATTGCAGACCTAATATTTTTGGCCCTCCTAGAGTTGTTGCTACCACACGTGTGAGCTTATTTTATCCTCTGAGGGCTTCCTTAGAACTTCACTGGTCTTTCTATGAATTTTTGATCTTGAGGATGCCTTCTTGTGACCTTCTCTTGACCTTCTTGTATTCTTTTCTTCAAGATCAAACTTGTAGAGGAAAACCCTCAATCTACTTCGAAAACACTATCCTTCCTTCACACGTGTGAGAGAGAAATAGCCCAAAACCAATTCTTCATCATCCTCTTCCTTCTTTGTTTCCTTTTTCTTCTTCTTCTTCTTCTTCTTCCTTCACTTGAATGAGTGAGATGTGAATTTTTTTCAAGGAGATTGAGTTTCCTCATTTATATATTCTTCTCAAAGGTGGATGTGGCTCCTCAAATTAGGTCGACATGCCAGCTACCCCACCGACTTGATCTTGGAGGGTATTTTGAAACTTAAGGGAAAAAAATTTCTTTACAAGTTATAATGTGCTTGAAGGGGTCTTCAACTTATGACAATGACTCTTTTAACTTATTGACCTATAACATGCAACATATTTCAATATGTTGCATGTTTGATCTTGTAGAGCCACAAGGAATTTGCCATAGATTTGTCTTCAGGCCTAGGTACGATCTCCCAAACTCCATTCTTAATTATAGATTGATATTCTTCATTCATGGAATCCTTCCATTCTTGGTGATTGATAACTTATTCAAAAGTGGATGGCTCTTCTTCTATTAGTTTGTCATGTAGGTTTCATATCCAAAATATCATTTGGGCTTCTTTCTTTCCCTGAATGTACCATGAACTGATTGATGACCTTCTGCATCTAGAAGTGTAAACTTCAACCAGTTAGGTATTTTTCTAGATTCAGAGATAGCCACAAGTTGTACAGGTTCACTAGGACCCTCATCTTCATGATTTGATTTTTCTTCTTCCCTAGTAAATTTTTCTTCAAATACACGATTTTCTTCATTATCAGAGTCCATAGGTAGATCCTTTGATTTCTTGAATGCAATACTTTCGTCAAATATTACTTCTCATCTAACTTCTATCTAGTTTCCTTATTTTATGTAGATCTTATAAGCCTTAGAAGAGTTATTGTATCCAAAAAACATTCACTTCATGCCTAACGGATCCAACTTCATTCTCTTGTCCTTTGGTATATGAATATAGACAAGACAACCCAAAATTTGGAGATGATCCATGGTTTTTTTTTCCCAGTGAACACTTATTTGAGAATTGTTTTATCTAGAGACCTGTGGGGACTTCAATTTTGTATATATACAAATGTCTTTGTAGCTTCACCCCACATAAATTTCAGTAAATCTTGATCATGTATCATTGCTTTTACACTTTATTTAATGGATCACTTATTTTATTTTGCAACTCCATTTTGTTCAGGATTATATGGGACTATCATCTCCCTCTTAACCTGAAACTCCTTACATAAAGAAAAGATTTCCTTAGATGTGTATTCTCCTCCATTGTTTGATCTTAATATCTTTATTCTTCTTTCTGTAAGGTTCTCTACTTCAGCTTTGAATTCTTGAAATTTGGTAAATAATTCATCCTTGGATTTCATTAAGTAAACCCAAGTTTTACTTGAATGGTCATCTATAAATGTGACATAATATAGATGACCTCCAAGATATTTATGAGTCATAGGACCACAAAAATCAAAATGAATAATATCCAAGCTTTATTTTTACTATAAAGCATTGCTTCCAAGTGATCTCTTGGCGTTATTACCAATGCACATCATTTTCATACTCCTTTATTATCTTCCTTAAGTTAGAAGATTCCATCTACTATTGAATTTTGTGTTGGAAGGATTTTGAAATGGATATGACCAAATCTTCAATGCCAAAGTTCACATGGGTTGATTTCTATGTGAGTTAGAGCTTGAGCAAGGGGATATATAAACTTGTAAATTCTTACTTCACGAATCTCAATTACTCTAGCAGTTTCTATGCTTCAGTTTTTACCCTATATGACAAATTTTCCATCAATGAAAGCCACTCAATAACCTTTATCTTATAAAATTGAAATGGAGAGTAATTTCTTATGCAAGCCTGGAATAAACAAGATGTTTTTTATATGAATAATAACTACATTATCTAGCTCTATCGAGGTTGATCCAATTCCCTGCACAATATAGCTCTTATTATCTCCAAGTTTTATTGAGTAAGAATACTTTCCTTTTGATAGTGCTTTTATTTGCTTGTGATGACTAGGCATATGCCTTGATGTTCCACTATCGATCATCCAAATTCTCTCATCTTGAAATTTTTCTGTGAGTTCCGAGAAGAGTCCTTTGTCCTTTGTCTCCACTAGTAAAAATGATGAAATTAATGACTAGATGGCTAACAAGTTAGTCACCGCAATTATTTCAAGTGAATTACTACTAAATTTGAGAAATTTTAACTGACCGAACTAAAAATGACTAACTTAAATGACTAATTTAGTCTAGAGATAAAATATACGACTAGAAAATAAGTTACTAAACAAAAAGTGACTAAATTAAATGAATAATTTAGTCCACGACTAAAATATATGACTAGATAATTAGCGACAAAATAAAAAATGATTAACGAAAACAAACGCTATAGTCAAAGAATAAAAATATGACCAACTAACTAGTGCAACAAGTATATGAATTAGTAATTTATGCTAGTCATTTTTAATTGTGTCACTCTAGATTTATGCTAGTCATTTTTAATTGATTCTAAGACATCTTTAGGTCTCGACTTGATATGTATAACTAGTAGAAAATGAGAAATTAGTGACTAAAAAAGTTATTCATTGCAACTTTTCCAAGTGAAATACTACAAAAAATGAGCAATTAAGTGACCCAACTAAAAACGACTAACTTAAATGACTAATTTAGTCTCGGGCCAAAATATACAACTAGCTAATAAGTAATACAAGTAAAAATGACTAATGCGAGTGACTAATTTAAACTAAACTATGACTAGCTTCTAATAGTGTGTTAATGAGCTCTAAGTGAAGTTCCCCGAAAACTGTAATGGGCTACCTACAACTGCTTGGGTTTATTGATAACATTATTCATAGATTTGAAATATTTTCCACCTCCTTAAGGATTAGTAGATATTACCCTTATGTGTAAACCTCATGTCCCCTTTCCCTCTTTATATGGGCTTATATACTTGCTTATATTAATGAGTTCTTCAATAATTTTTATTGATGACCTCATGCCAAAATGATCACCCTATGATTTTTTTAAATCATTAGATATAGCCTACATCTTTCTGCTCAAAAATTAAAATTAAATAAAAAAAAATTAATCTCAATATTAACAATGTACTCAAATAAAAAAATTAACCTCAATAATAGTTACATAACCTACCACGTCAATTGACAATTTCACCAAACTAAAATTAACATATTAAAATTTACTTTCTCACTACCTTTTTCCTTAATCATCAATACTCTTTTTTCTTTAATAATCAATATGTAGATTTAGATTTTCAAAATCATTAGATATACCTTGCCTCTTTTAAAAAAAACATAAAAACAAAAATTCAAAATAAAAAAATAAATTAAAATTCAATCAAAAATTACCAAATAAAATAAAAATAAACATAAAAATAAAATAAAATCAAAATCAAAATTACAAAAAAAAAAAAAAATTACAAAAATAAATAAAAATTTTACCAAAAAATTAATAATATTAATAACATGAAAATTTTAAAATTAAAATTACAAAAATAAAAAATTAATAATATTAATAACATGAAAAAATTAACCTCAATAATATCGCCCTAACCTACCATGGCAATTGACATTTTTGGATTAGCCTATTAAAATTTACTTTCCCGCTCTTTCCTGCTATTTTTTTCCTTTGGTTCTCACTTTCGATTCCGTTGCAATTGACATTTTCGGAAATTTTTGATTAGCCTATTCAAATTTACATTCCCATTCCTTTGGTTCTCACGTTTGGGAGAGAGTTCGTTCCTCTTTGGATTCAGCTGTAAGAGGAGTTTCTATGCTCTTGGATTCTGCTAGATTCCACTGCAACATTCAAGAGGAAGTGATACATTGGATTCTGCTGCAAACTTCAGGAGGAAGGTGTGGATCGATCATTCAGAATGGACAAGTTTTTAGAGAAAAACAGAAGGTGAGAAGGATAGGGGTTCGAAACCTCGAAAAGGAAGGTGAGAATGGCGATGATAATAGTAACGGGGAAGAAGGCGATTTCAAGGAAGAGTGATTTTTTTCATAATACAACAGATTGATATGATGAACTTAGACAAACATCTGAGCAAGGTATGGACAAAATCAGAATTCTGGAAGCCAAATGAGGAGTGATAAATTGAACCACAAAACTACATATCATGAGTATTATCACTCAAGCCACATTTGGGACTGTTAAAATGTTAAAATTTAGAGCAGCTATCATGCATGATGTTCTTGATGAAATTCCAGGAGATTTTAATTTTTTCCTTTCGTGATAACTGATAGGAAGGGGGGCACATCTTATTTGAATGCTAGAACCTTCAAGATTATTATTTTTAGTCTCAAACTGATATTAAAGGATAAAACAAGACTCGATTTTTCCTTGTTTATAGACTGGAAAAAACTCTCCTTGAATCTAGATGGTATTGATAATTTGTTTAGTTTCTCCTAATAGATATGGCATCCCCATCCCCAAACTGTAGCTGAGTGGAAGAATCAAAATCGGAATAGATCAAATATTGAAATGGCTCAGGTGAGACTTCATTCTCTTGCTTCTTTAATAAGCTTTCTTAAAGTATCTGCTAGAATGATAAGAAAGTGGGGACAAAAGGCAACCATGTCTTGATCTTCTTAGCACTCTGTAAAAATTCGAATATTCCTCATTAACTAGAAGTACACTTGAAGCAATTGAGATGCATTCAAAATTCCAATTCACCATACTCGTTGAATCCGAAATCCTGAATGGTTTTGATGAGAAAGTCTCAATTAGCCTTACCATACTAGAATCGAGGACACTTCATAATATATTTATACTCAACAGTTCTCCCGTTTGTTTTCTTGGAGAATGAATATTTATGGCATATTGCCATAAATTCAGCATTGTTGAATCAACATCTCTGATAAGATATTTTCCTTTCTAAGGATATTTTTCCTGCCCCGGTTTATCCATTTGTTTCACAAAATGTACAAAACTCAGCTTTGAGTTTTATTATCACTGTGCATGCCACTTTCAAACATGCCTATACATCCCCAACATGAAAATTCTTTAATCCTGTAAAGTTGCAGTGGTTTCCTTCTAACTTCATTGGATGTCCATGGCATTATGGTGAGGACTCCATCACTCCTCTGCTTTTCATACCACATCAAACTGATATTGAATGAAGGTATTCCAGAGGTTTATGCCTCTAATCTCTGTCTTGGTTACCTTGCCATTAATGAATTCCATCTACCCAGTTTGTGCCTATCACCTCTCCTAGCCTTCTCCCTACATGAGCAATCTGTGCATTGCAGTGGATTTATCTCGCTTATTATTATTCTCATCTTTGTAAGGGAGTTGTTTCACATTCCCATAAATTCCATTATTAAGGAGGTGAGGGGGTACTTAAGGCCCTTCACTTCCTTAATCGCATTTTTAATCTTAATAATCTCAAGGCTTGATTCTCTGACAATGGCTTGGCTGGCTAGCCAATCCACCAACTTATTTTGTGACTTACTTGTGTGTGATAACTTGGAAGTTAGAAGGAAATTTATATTCATTGTAAAGCCCTTGAAATCTAGCATATGTTGCCATCAGTGAACCATTTATTGAATTTGGTTGTCCTGTTCAATATGTTAATTAGAAATTTGGAGTTTGTCTTATTTTTCAATCCTTTGGAATCCTTAAGATTTGATTAGGGTTATCCCCTCAACTGAGGAGGCTTCTACCTCTGCTAAGGCTCCTTATTTCTTTGTTTGACTTCCCATAAAAAAATTTCCCTTTAACAAAACATCTCACCCTCCAGCATGTAGAAAAGGGTAAGATATTCTTTAGGGCTCAATATTGTTCAACAAGAAGGCTTGAAGCCATTACAACAATACACTTGATATGAGTTGATCATATCACTTGTGGGAATTGAACTTGCGCGGGTAGGATAACAAACATTCCTCCTAATCACCCGAAATAAACCCAATTGACATTTGAATACATATAATATGAAGTCTATAATACATTTCTATAGTTTCCTGATAACCTCTGATTTCCTTGTGGCGCCGATCATTTTCAAATTAGCTCCTGAACTCATTGTTTCAAAGGGGAAACAGTTCTAAACATTTCAGTCCATGATGCCCATACCTCTTTTGCAAAAGAACACTGTGTCAGGATGTAATCATAGGTTTCTTCATACCTTTAACATCCATTAGACCTGGTTGGGCACTGTACACTTCTTCTCTTCAAATTTTCTTGTGTAATTATTTTTGCCTTTCACTGCCACCCACTAAAATGTTGCAACTTTAGGCCATATTCTTCGGTACCATATTTTCTTCCAGGCTTTAATCTAAGAATTTTTTGCTCTTCTAATAGAACCATGCCTTATCCTTCTTTAAGTGAGTAGGATCCTCTTGATGTGGGATTTCAACACCAAAATTCTTATTCGCTTTGGAATTTAGTGCCTCCTTGATTGCCTTTGCCTCATCAGTTGAGATTCAAGACATTTTTTGGTCATGTTAAAGGATATTTCCATTTTATTTTAGTGATATACCCCAAAGAGTTTGTTGGTACTAGTCCAATAATCCTTTTTTTTGGTTCACCCCAAATTGATCATAGCCTTTCTGATTCTTTCCAGAGCTTGGATGCTTCTGAGAGGCTGGAGTCCAACCCATGCATACTCCCAAAAGTATTCCTTTTCTCCATGTTGGAAATCTTGGGAAATCCAAATATCTTTTAAACTTTTTTGGATCGTATTATTCCTTATGCTTAATTTTTTAGGGACATCATAATTTCAGGACTCCCACAAGGTATACAGGTTCCCTATTCCCCATGTATCCTTTTTCCTTAAATTTTTCACACAGAGACCTGTTTTTGTCAGATTTAAAGCACCAATATAATCTTGAACATCGGTGTTGTTTTAATGTTCTTCTTACCCTTGCTTCTCATTCCAATTTAGGCATAATTATTTGTTTCCAACCTATTAGGTGCCACTTTTTCTCCTTTAATTCCTCTTATCACGAGAAAGTTTTATTAACTTTATCCCTCTCCAAGAGAACTAATCTTGGGGTCAAGAGATTGGACTTTTAGAGCATGGACATAGCTAATAACTATTAGATAAGGTTAATCTGTTTTCCAGAGAGAAACACATGGAGCCTTGTTTACCGGTCTTCTTATCCTAGCTTCTCATTTCAATCTAGGCATAACTTTTTGTTTCCAGCCTATCATATGGTGCTTTTTCTCCTTTGATGCCTCTTGTCATGAGAAAGTTTTATTAACTTTATCCCTCTCCAAGAGCATTGATCTTAGGGTCAGCACATTGGACTTTTAGAAGATGGGGATAGCTGATAAGTTAACTATTGGATAAAATATGAATGGCGATACAACAAGTGTATCAACCACATGGTATTAAGAAAGAACTCTTCAACAACCATCCAACTTCCAATATGACTGAAACAAGGTTCCCCCCTATTGATTAATTTCCCATGTTTACCCACGAATCCATATGATTCCTTTCTTGAGGGATAAGATACTTTAATATTTCTCAGATTGCAGTTCCTAATCTTACTTCTATTTGGAGCTCAAAGGTGGCTTTCATTAGATTTGAGAGGCGATGATTTTAATTCCTAGGGCGTTTTTATTGCAAGACTCAAGTCTAGCCATGTCATATTGACTAAGAAGATAGAAGAGCTCATATGGCCAAAGAACCCTTCTGGGGTTTATACTCCAAAAGCTAGATATATTTCTATTAGTTTAGATGGGGAGAAGAGGAATCATGTGTGGTGGAGGAGAGTTTGGATATTTAAATATCCCTCAAAGGCTTGATTTTTATGTGGTTTGCACTAAAAAAAAAGACTTGACTTGTTATAATCTTCTGACAAGGAATAGAGAAAGACTCGATAGATGTAGTTTATGCAATGTATGTGAAAAAACCAAAAAACATCTTGTCATGGACTGTAACTACACTATGCAAGTTTAGAGGGAGATTAAACATTTGACTAGGTTGAAAAATGTACGAATTGGTGGCATAGTTGAAAATGGTATAAGAGGTTGGTGTCATAACTCTTCAGTGAAGGATTACAAAGCACTTCCATGGATCCTAGCTTGGGTATTTAGCAATCTAGGAATGTCAACTTATTTAAAGATAGGCAAATTCTTCCTATTCAATGTGCTTTTTATATTTGATGTGGTCTCAATTCTTTAAAAGAGTTGGTATTAATTCTTTAAAAGAGTTTTCCTTAGACGCGAGTACCTAAGCCTCCTAGGAATATTGTTGTAGAAGTGGGTAAGGATGGTGCATGTGCATATTTTGATGATGATCCTTAGTTCTATGGAGTAGAGAGAATTTTTTTATATAGTGAATCTCATAGCATTAACTTTAGAGTTGGATTGGGTAATCAAACCAATTATCATGTTCAACTAATGGCTCTAAAACTTATCAAAAATAAAATAGGGTGTGGACTGGCTGTTGTCTACGCAGTGACGCTACAGTCCTGGGTTCCCATTGCTATTAAATTATATACTGATGAATCCTTTGATACCAACTTCACTGGACCATTAGGAGTAAATTATTTACTATACAAATATCAATATAGCAATGAATGAGATAAAAGTAGAAAGACAAATAAATTACAATCAAAGAGATAATAGATTGTTGCAGGTTACTACTGCAGCAAAGGATAAAATGCATAATGTAGTAGAGACATACAGGATATTGAGACCATAAGTAGCCAATTCATCCCTTAAGAATTCGCCCTAGAAATGTGTGCATAATGGTCAACTTGGCCATTGTAAGTTACAACAAGCTCTAGCAAATGGAGAGACCCTAAATAATGTGCTAAGGTGCCAACTAGGGGAGCACTCCTTTGATCTAGGTGATTCATCACTCATCATAAATGCAAACTAATTACAAGCTCAAAATAGCAAAGGCAGCTAAGGCTCTTTCTCAAATGACCCAACTATCTCTCCATACTCTCACCCGTATCGCTATTAGTAAGTCAACATACCCCCAATAGATCAAGGTGAGCTAGTTCATACTCTCCAAGGAAGTAGCCAATTCATCCCTTAAAAATACACCCTAAAAATGTGTGAAAAATGGTCAACTTGGCCATTGTAAGTTACAACAAGCTCTAGAAAATGGATTTAACTTAAATAATGTGCTAAGGTGCCAACTAGGGGAGCACTCCTTCAATCTAGGTGATTCATCACTCATCATAAATGAAAACCAATTACAAGCTCAAAATAGCAAAGGAAGCTAAGGCTCTTTCCCCAATGACCCAACTATCTCTCCATACTCTCACCCTATTGGCTCGAGGGGTCCTGACCAAGGTTTAGAGGTTAAGGTTTTCCAACAAACCCCTATACTACTGGCCATTTTAGTAGTGACCTACTTGCGCAGGCCAAAGTCTCACCTGAAGCAGTATGGGAGGGTTTTAGAACCAGGTTTTCGCAACCTAAGAGAGAGCAGGTAATTCAAGCAGTTTTGCATTCCAGCCTATCGAATTCATGTTTAACAGATCTATTCACAAGCTATATAAAAAATATACTATCAAGCATAGATCTAGTAATTATCCTCACATACACGTGCGTAATACCAATCTATCAACACACCAATTATAATCGCAACAATTAAAAGATCAAAGATTCATATAACAGAAATATAGATACTTTCACGGCTATCAAATAGATACTTTTGCAACTTAATCATATAACCCAAGTTCGCATCAACCATAACAAAACAGATCCATATAACATCAGATATCCAAAAATACTCCGCATATATATTAATAGGAAAATCCTCTTACAATCCCAATTACCGCCTCTGCACACAGCCAGCAAGGTCCACACATAGAAAGACTGAGGATCTCCATGCACACAGCCAGCATGATTCCTTACCCAAACAACCCGACTACAGATCTAACAATTCATGCTTCGCGTAAATCTCTATTCTTTCCTACCTAAGACTCAAAAAAGTTCATCTATTTATACCGATTTAGCCTAGGCATTCAATGGTCCGCAAACCATGGTTTGCGGACTCTTGGTCTACCCTTGACCCGTTACAATGGATTAGGGGCTTTGACCCACCCCAAAACCCCTTCGTTAGACTAAATATTACAAAAAATATACAAAAATGGACAAAATTCGCTGCTTTAGGAGACCCTGCTCCAACAGTCCCCCAACACAATCTTGTGACTCGTCCCGAGTCACTGTGATGGTGGGGTCTTCACTTGCACCTGCAACAATATGATCGCCTCAGCCAATCGGGGCAGAACGCCTTCACTCTGAGTAGTGGAATTTTTCGCAATGTCGACCAATTTCTACGAAATCAGACCTTTCGTCGCGGCGATGACACTCTCCAGAGTTTGGTTTAGGCTGCTTAACCACAACATCAACATCTTGTGAAAGCTTGAGGGCTTCCGTAAACCAAGGCTTCAGACAATCACTGAGGACCTTCTTCTTATGCCAGAGTTCATCAATATCAGCTTGGAATTTGTGACTGGTGTGTAGCCATGTCAAGCGCTAAGCAGGAACCAAAGTGGGCAGGGTGGCCTCTAACGTCTCAAACTCTTCTTCTTTTTGCCGCAAAACCTGGTTTATTCCTCGCAGGATCGGGTCACGCTAGACCTTGGTCCATAGCTGCATGGATGTTTCTAGTAATTGGGAACCCTGCACGATCTGCCCTGTAATGAAATTCATAGTCATGGTAACCAGCGCAGTTCACTGGGCCCGTACCTCCAAAGGTGTTTCTAGCTAAAACTTAGTCTGCAGTTCTGTGATCTATTGCTCCATCTATGTCTTGACCATCTGAACTTCCACCGTGGAGGCCTTCAGTGTTGTGACCAACCTTTCAACCTTACCCTAGGGGTGGTTGTGGCTGAGATTTCTTTTGGAACATCCGTGCAGAGCTGGTGAATCACTTTTTCTAGCTCCGTTTGCTGTGCGGTGGCGAGGGACACTTCAATATTGTTTTCTGCAATCGTCTGTTCAACCAGACTGAATTGTTGGCGAACTTGCACGTCTTCATGCTGAATTTCCTGAAATAATGAGTTGTGGAGACCCTGCAAGGCCTCCTGTGGCAGTCTGGCGATATTTAGCTCTACTTTTGCACCGACCTAGACTTGAATTCCCAGGTCAGGTGGGCCAATCACAAGGGCTGCGCTAGGTAACGAACAGAGGCGGATTTCTTCTGTAACTAGTGTTGCACTGCTGGTGGCCGAGGGTGTTTGTACCTGAGTCACACTAGTCTGCAGTGTGTCAGTCTTTAGCTATAGAGCACGGAGCTCAGTCGGAATGGTGTCAATCACAGCTTTATGTTGTTTTTCTAAGGTTAACCATTTGTCCTCCATGGCCAAAGTGGCTGCATCAACAATTTTCTCGAGGTCTCCTTCGGTTAGCGTGACTGTCTCATCACGTTATATTCGCTGAGAGCGCTGCTTCTTTCAGGGTCCTTTGATAGGCTAGCTTGTTCGCTTCATGCCGCGGGGGGAGGCAGTTCCTCCTACATTCAATCTTTCTGTACCCAGATATGGCTAGGCCTCTACCTGAGTCTCTACCTCGGCGTCCTTCTCGGTGGTCTGTTTCTGCTGCACAACCTTTTGTGCTACTGTGCCTGTGTCCTTCCCTATACTCTTGCTTGGTACTTCGGTATCCTTAATGATGAAAGGTGGGATTACTTGTGTCTTGTTGGTTCCTTCGGTGCCCTGTCCACCGGTTTTGAAGCCGATCTTCTAGGTAGGAGGCCAGAGCGCGATTGCATTTTCGATTTCTTCGTCCGCTATCATATAAGGGAGTGAGGTCCAGGCTTTATCCTTGCGTCCTAGAATTTGGGGATTGTGCATAGTTACCTGGAAGGCCAAAATTATTTTGTATCTGTCATATACTGTGGGTGAAAAGAGCGATCGGGAATTAATGGCTTCTGCCACGCTACTCTAGAAGAGGACCTAGAAGACCTAGTTGTCCTCGATGTGCTACGCATCCTTGGAGTCCCACAAGTGTGCATAACAATCCCCTTCATACATGTCTGGGGTGAGCTCAGGGAGGAATGACTCCGCAAGGGCTTCCCAGGCGACCAACACTATGAGGAACAGTAATTAGGAATAGCAAAAGGCTTGTCCCTACACCTGGGATTCTCGGACATTAGCTAGAAACTAATCACACAAGTACTAGGCCCAGTTGAAGCATACCCCTTTCTCGCATTGGCCCGCTAACTGAATTACGTATGCAGGGACAGAGGTGACCTGAAATTTTCTCATCATCTTTCTCACCAACAACATGGTGCCCAACTATGTGCCTTGGTTACTGATGGACTTGATTATGAAGCCTCAAGTATTTTTCTCCACATGGTAGGTTTTGCGCACGTACTCAGTAGTTTCCCCCTCATACTTCTTGCCCCCGCGCTCCAGAGGGTTTGGTTTATTCATGGGAAGACCAGTAATTCTATGAGCTAGTGCATCATCGATGGGGATTCTATCCTGAATCCACAGGCATCCATCATGAATCGGGGAAAGAAACTATTGGGCCAACCAGTACGTGACGTTGTAGTGACCGAAGTGTGCATTCTTAATAGGTTCAGGAACCCGGCCTGACCAATCCACGCACCCATCACTGGGGAAAATTTTTGATCCCATCATCGTCCTAAATCATTTCAACTTATAACTTAGGTTCCAGCTCAGGGAAGGCCTCCAAACTGGCTAATTCGTGATCATCAAATTTGATCTCATGGAGCCTTCCAAATGGTTCACCAATGACGGGGACCTCTCCCGAGGTTAGTGGCATCTGCAAATAAGTTATCAGGCTATCGAGGTTCTTCAGCATGCGCGTCTAGGGCCTACACGGCCGAACGAAGGGAGGTAACTAGTTGATCGGGTCGGCGGGATGGGCCTCCTCTTGAGCAACAAGCACCTGGTGCGTCGTCTGCAAGGATTTTACGTTTCTTGGGGAAGTACAGGGCTTCCCTCCAGCGCATTTTGAGGGTTTCGGGGATTTTCTTGAGCCTTTTTCCTTTTCCTTTCCTTTCTTTGTGACTGGCGTGGAGAAAACTTCTTCAACTTTAGACTCAATCTCCACCACTTCCTCAGTTACTTGTTCCGATGAGGTCATTGGTTCCGAGGTTTCAGCAGGATTCGTAGCTGTCATCCTGATGTGAAATACAAACTCAGGATTTCTACTGTCAGAGGGAGTAGGTTGCTCAAACATGAAACAGACACCATAGGCACATAAATTCTTACAGCACAAATTTGTCAAGGACAAACATGCCAAGTACAAGATATTCAAGCGAAACAGAACCCTTGTATGATCTATCTAGCCCTTTTTATAGCTTTTGCGATCACCCAATGGTAGGATAAACTTCACTTGGAGCTTACCATCAAAAAAACGGTAAAAAATCTCTAGAAATCACCTCATTAAATGCAACCGCCCACTCCCTCCAATGATAACTTTTTATTTTTACTTGATTTGACTGTTCCAACGGCTAGTTTTCGCACCCCTGTGCTCCCAGTGCATCCCTGCGGTTTTAGAATACCTTCTGTGCTTCCAATGCACCTATTTTGTTTTGAGTTTATTCCTGCACCTTCGGCACACCCCCCCGGGCCTCCAGTCCTGCTGTTGCCTCCTTCGCGTAACATGGTACCTGCGACGCTTACCTTCCTTGGTGGGTGTGCCCCCATTTATACATCTACTCCAGCCATATAGTCATTTTATCTGATATGGTTTGAGCTGAATGCCATTGATATAGCCAGGTAGCATATCACTGCGCAGGCTAGCTAACCAAACAGCTCTGCCGTCCATGATTTCCTTAACTATATAGGGTCCAAGCTAGTGTTGTCTGAACTTCCCTGGGTGTTTTGCAAACTAGCTATCATAAAGGAACACTAAGTCACCCTTTGCAAAGGACTTTTGTTGAATATGTGGGACATTCCATGCCTTATCCCGTGCCTTCTGAACCTACTGATGGAAGTTTGCAATAAAACGGTCTTCCTCCAAAGCTACAAGCTGCACTAAATACTCATCCATGATATCAGGCTCCGCCATATTCATAAAGGTTGCGATGCATAGACTAGGAACAATATATTCCATGGGCATAATGGCCTCCTTGCCATAAACCATCCTAAACAGCGTTTTCCTTGTCAAATTTTTTACAGGTGATTCGGTAGGCCCAAAGAATAGATGCAATGTGCATATCTGAGTCACTGCGATTAGCGTTACAGACCTTAGTCAGTGTGTTTTCCAAGAATTTATTGAATTCTTCCACCACTCCATTTTCCTAAGGATGATATGGAGTGCTTTTTGCATTATGGATACAGAATTCCTCTATTAAGGCCTGTATTGTCTCATTAACAAAGTGCGTACCTCTATTGCTCATCAATATTTTCAGACACCCAAATTTGGTCAGAATCTGCTCAAAGATGAAGTGCGCAATGGTATATGCAGTTCAATCCTTCACCACTTATGCTTCGGCTCACCTGGTTACATAGTCAGTGGCATTTATGATGTAGCACACACCTGTATTTTTTCCGAGTGGGTTAATAGGTCCCACAAAATCGATGTCCCATTTTTCAAAGGCTTGTAGGGACATTTGTAGTTGAAGGGGAATTTCATCTCTATGTGATGGCCTTCCTATCCGTTGGCATGTATCGCAGGCTTTACAATAGTCTTGAGAGTCAGTATGTAGGATAGGCCACCATAGGCCAGCTCTTAAGATATTCTGCGTCATTTCTTTCCCTGCGTAGTGACCTCCTGCTACCCCATCGTGGGCTTTTGCCAAGATATCATGCCGTTCATGCTCTAGGACATACCTGCGCAACACTTCATCTGCTCCTGTCTTATATAGATGTCCTGCAATGATGGTAAAATTTGTAGTGCAGGCTCCCAACTCTTTCTTTTGTTGCACCGAATACTCCACAGGTACCATGCCTGTAGTCAAGAACTGAATGATGTCAGCGAAGTGTGCATCAACCACCTTAATAGAAAATATCTATGCATCAGGAAATCCTCCCTCCAGGTTGGTCGGTTCCTCGCCACTCTCGATTCAAGACAAGTGATCTAGATCTACATTCAACTTCCCTGTCTTGATAGTGATCTCAAAGTCGTACTCCTGGAAGAGCAGAAGCCATCGGCAGATTGCCCCCCCCAACACAAGCTTATCCACAAGGTACTTCAAATCCGAATGATCTGTAAGAATTTTTAAGTGCCCTCCTAACAAATAGTGTCGATACTTCAGTAATGTATAGACCATGGCCAACCCCTCCCTCTCCATGGTGGCATAATTTCACTCCGCACCTAAGAGTTTTCGACTAGCAAATGCAATTGTGTGATCAATATCTCCGTTTCTAGGCTATGTAAGGAATACTCCCAGAGAAATCCCTAAACCATCAACGTGAACATGAAATACTTTCACCCAATCAAGAAAAATAAGGATAGGCACATATACTATCTTTTCCTTGAGTAACTCAAAGCTCTTCTGACACTCGTCATCCCAAAAAAATGAAACATCCTTCTTAAGCAGTTTTTCCAACGGTGCTGTGATTAGTGCATATCCCTGAATGAAGTTTCGATAGTAGCCTATATGTCCAAGGATCGAATGCAGCTATTTCTCAGTTGTAGGTACTGCCAGATTAACGATAGATGCAACTTTCGCAGGGTCGACCATCAACCCTTGTCGGAATAAATATATGTCCAAGGAGGATTCCAAAAGATACACAGAAGATAAATTTCTTGATGTTCAGGGAGATTTGGTGCTCTACAGGCATCCAACATCACATGCAGGTTCGAAATGTGCATCTTTACTAAGCCTAAGGCAGTCCAGTCATCAAAGTACACCTCTAGAAATTTGTGGATGAACTCTTTGAACATTGTGACAACCATGCGTGAGAAGATAGTAGGGGCATTCTTAAGTCCAAACGGCATGACTGTATACTAGAATGATCCCCATTCAGTGGAAAATGTGGTTTTCCTGCAATCTTCTGGTGTGATTTTGATCTGATGATATCCTGAGAACCCGTCAGTGAATTAGTATGCTTCGTGGCCTCCTACGCTATCCAGGATCTCATCTAAGAATGGTGTCGAAAAGGGATCATGTATGCAGGCATCATTCAACTTGCGTAAGTCCACACATATTTGGATTTCCCCCTTCGTCTTCTTTTCCTGAACCACCATCGGACTTACCTAATTCGATTGTTCAACCAGTTCGATAATACCTGCGGCTAGCATTTTATTGATTTCTTCCTTAACATTCTACTTATACTTAGGGTTCAGCCGATAAGGCCGTTGCTTTACCGGGCGCGCATCTAGTTTTAGCGTGATGCACATAACCCCCAGATCCCCTGTGATCCCCTTCAGCTCCGAAAACTTTATTGGGAATAAGTCTTGATATGCTATGAGTAATTCAACAACTTTGCTTACAGTGTCATCATCCCAGTAGTCCCTAATTTTAGCCAACTTAGGTTTCTCTGTCATGCCAATGTTGACTTCCCGCAGTTTGATAGGCTTCGTCAGATCCACAATTTGTAGTGGACGTCTCACAACTGCGTGCTCTCCCTATGATTCTGGGATAGAGATATTGCGTGGATCATCATCGAACTCTTATATAGTTATATTGTGACAATTTACAATATCCTGAATCTATGCTTCCCATGTTGGTGCCCCAAATGCTATGTAGGGGCTGGATTCACCAAACATAATTGTGTCTATATCCTACAGAGCTTCATCTAGTGCCTTTGAGCCCCCTATCAATCTGAATTTTCCTATGAATTCATCCTTCAAACTTTCCCAATGGCGGGTGCAATGATGTAGCTCTGCATCTAAGTACCATGGAGTGGGGATTGGTCCCAATGCATGAATAAACAAGTGAACCCATTCCTCTCTAGTCTGGTCATACCACTTTTCCATCCAAGCGAACAAGTGTTCACGCAGATCCCTTGGGCCAAGGAACTCCTTGATGCACACATCAACAAAAGGTTCAAATCACAGGATCATCATGTCCCGACATTCCTCCCAATCCTGGAATGCCCCCTTATGCATGTCCCACCACCTTGTAGGTGTTGCATGCAGGATCATCATGTCCCGACATACTGGGTCTGTATATCTTTCTCCTTCTACGAGGTCTAGTGGTACTATCACCCGTGTTCCTTCACTTTCAAACACCATGCTTCTCTTCTTCAAGTTGATAATATTGCCCATATTTATGGCCCAATCCAATCCTAGGAGTATAGGATAGGGGTCTGGATCTTCTACAATCTAAATGACTTCAAAGTCAGCCCAGACCTTAACCCCTGCGATATCTAGTATGATCTTGGATAACCTTCCCAACGGTATGATCTTCTGTTGATTGGCCATGCGCAGCTAGATAGTGGACCATTCCAACTTAGCTTCTCCCATTCACTACCAAGTCTGTTTGGGTAGTACGTTCGCATCTAATCCTAGATATAGAATAACCTGATCCATCTCGTAATCACCAATCTGCACGGTTAACCACATCTCTCGACTAGTGCGTCTCTTATGCTTACATAGTTTGTGCACATCCTTAAATTTCATGGTTGGATTATTTATTTCTGTGTAGCTTTCTATTAGTGCTTGGAGTTTTTCTACTGTCCGCTAGTTGCGCAACAGCTTCATGCATGCCTGCAAGAATGGTTTGACTTCATCCTCGGCTCTAATGGTTGCGGGATTCTATGAGACAGGTGCCTCATCTTGGGAAAAGTATTTTTGAGCTACGACAAAGGTTTCCTTTTCCTTCCATAGGTCCAAAACTTCCTGTTTGGTGACTACTTTTCTGATCAGAGGTTCTGCCGTAGCTTTCTCCTCGGCCCCTACAGTGGCCATTCCACTGCGTGTTATAACATTAAAACTTGGCTCATCTTCTCGAGGTTCTACCTTCACCATTTTTACATTCTCTGTAGGTGTCTCTTTCTTTTCCTGCACCTTGGATATCAAAATCAGGCAGCCTTTGATCACATGGTCAAGTTGTCTGCAGTATCTATAGGATTTTCATGTTGGGTTCGTGCAGTCCCTTACAAAATGTCCTACTTCCCCGTAATTATAGTAGATCAGTTGTCCTCTACCCATACCTACAGTTCCACCTTGGCCCCCTCCCCTGCCCCTAGCTGGGGAGCCACCTATGCTCGAGGGGGATCTTGGTGAGGATAGATCCGGCTGCACCCTATATAGGTTTCCTCGATCTACCATCAGATCATACGTCTGGTAGTTATGTTCATCGCGTCCTACAGATCTGCAGAACTTGCACCATTGTTGCTTTATTTCTGGGACATATGCAGCAGGGTGGGGGCAGTGGTTGGTATCGTGTAGCCCAGCAACGCGGCAATCATTGCACCACAGCACCGGCCCACTTGGTCCTACAGCTTCCCCAGGATGAAACGGGCTGGGTCCCCCGGTCTGCATGTAGTCTGCTAGCAAAGGAAAGTTATCCTTGGTGTGGCCATTCACCCTGCATTGTATGCACCCTCTTTCAGGGCTAGCCTCTGTTCCTCGCTCCTTCCGTAGATTCTGGATCTCCATGTGCATTTATTCTAGTTGGCCTTGTATTTTTTGTACTCCTAATTGGGTATCATCTCTTGGTGCAGCCTCCAACTTCATAGCAATATTCAAGGCCTTCTCTTGCGATTCAATGGCTTGATGATCCATTGGCACGTGCAGGTGGGGCAACAACATAGCAATGAACCACTTAGTGTGATTCCTGTCATCATACAGGAATCCTCCTTCTCTAATTACCTTCTTTAGTTGTTGGTCAGCTTCCCATATAGACTCGAATGACCCTTGATTGAAATATTTTAGGTCATTCACTATCTGAGAGTAGGAATTAGGCTTCTTGAATTTTTTATTCAAGGAACTCTTAATCTCTTCAATAGTCACATTCACATGCTAGTCGATGTATCCCATATACCAGTCCAAGGCTCTTCCTTCAAAGGAAAGGGATAGCTGCGCCCTCTTCACCGCATCGCTAGCCACGTTGTGCGTAGTCCATACTAATCCTGTGACAAACCAGAACCGATCCGTGTTTTCATCTCCTATGCCTGTGAAGGTAGGTAGCTTCATGTGTGAGGCCATATCGTCTTCTAGTGGTGGTGGAGGTGAGTTCTTACCATTATGAGGGTTCGAAGGTAGCATACACAGTGGGCTATGCGTAGCAGAATTTCTTACTGGACTGTAGACAAATTGATCTCCTTATTGATTAGTTCTATAGTATTTACCACTGCGCGTTGTACCCTCACCTTGATTGGAGCTCATTCACTTTGTATGACTACACAAAATTCTCTTTTCACACAATAAGATCTTAATCAGTAGTGGCAAATTTTTCAGAAAGATACCTCGAAAGCCCTTGAAGAACCTTTGTTCTGCCTTTGAATAGGACACAAATTGGTCAATTTAAAATTTCGTCACAAATCCTCCTATCACACTATCCACCCAGTGATATACCATTCGATCGATGGTGTTATCAGTCTTCTCTAACTGTTAGATCAGCTCTGGGGTCCACCGCGAGATCCGCTCGTCTTTGCAACACTTCTGAAAATTTACAAGCCTTGCAAGGCACTCTTGTAGCTCGGTCACAAATTTCACAAAGAAAATTTTGTAGATCTCTATGAAAATGTACTTATTCTTCCACTTCTCTGCGGTCAACTTCACACTACAATTTTCTTTTACTCCGAATTCCTGAACTTTCTTTTCAAACCACTCGTCAATTTCTTTCTTCTCAGGTTTCCAATACAGTCTTGACATTACCTGATCTCTCTCTCAAAATTCTCCCGGTACCGACAATGGAACCATTTGTTGGCTCGGGGGGTCCTGACCTAGTTTCAGAGGTTAAGTTTTTCCAACAAACCCCTATACTACTGGCCCTTTCGGCAGTGACCTTCTTGCGTAGGCCGAAGTCTCACCTGAAGAAGTATGGGAGGGTGTTGGAACCAGGTTTCCGCACCCTAAGAGAGAGCGGTAAGTCAAGCGAATGCGAGTTCTAGCCTATCGAATTCATATTTAACAGATTTATTCACAGGCTATATAACAGAGCTACTATCAGACACAGATCTAGTAATTATCTTCGCATCCACGTGTGTAATACCAATCTATCAGCACAACAATTATAATCGCAACAATTAACAGATCAAAGATTCATATAACATAAATATAGATACTTTCGCAACTATCAAACAGATACTTTCGCAACTTAATCATATAGCCCAAGTTCGCATAAACCATAACAAAACAAATCCATAAACATCAGATATCCAACAGTACTTCGCATATATATTAATACCAAAATCCTCTTACAATCCCAATTACCGCCTGCACACATAGCCAGCAGGGTCTGCACACAGCAGGACTGAGGATCTCTGCACACACAGCCAGCAGGAGTCCTTACCCAAACAACTTGACTATAGATCTAACAATTCGTGCTTCGCATCAATATCTATTATTACCTACCTAAGACTCAAAAAGGTTCATCTATTTATACCGATTTAGCCTACGCATCCAATGGTCTGCAAAACATGGTTTGCAGACTCTTGGTCTACCCTTGACCCGTTACAATGCATTAGGGGCTTTGACCCACCCCAAAACTCTTGCATTAGACTAAATATTACAAAAAATATACAAAAATGGACAAAATTCGCAACTTTAGGAAACCCTGTTCCAACACACCCGTATCACTATTAGTAAGTCACTAATACCCCCAATAGATTAGCGTGAGCTAGCGCATACTCTCCAAGGAAGTAGCATATTCACCCCTTAAGAATACACCCTAAAAATGTGTGCAGGATGGTCTATTTGGCCATTGTAAGTTACAACAAGCTCTAGAAAATGAAGTGGCCTTAAATAATGTGCTAAGGTTCCAACTAGGGGAGCGCTCCTTCGATCTAGGTGATTCATCACTCATCCTAAATGCAAACCAATTACAATCTCAAAATATAAAAGGAAGCTAAGGCTCTTTCTCCAATGACCCAAATATCTCTCCAAGAATAGGAAACAATGGTTAAGGGTGCAATAAATAAACTTAGGTTACTATAAATACCCCCCCCCCATAAATGCACCAACCACAAAATAAAAAATAAAAAAATGACATTTGTTAGGAAATGAAGAAACATAGGATTGTGTGCCAAGTGGAATCCCCTTTAAAACATACTTCTTGACCATGGCAAGAATTTGCACCCTACATAATGAGTCCCAACATCTTTTAAGCCATAACACAAGGAATAATACGCTACTTGCTCGTTGTTTCTTTTTAAATCTACAGTTAACTCTTTCTTAATTTGATGAGTGTCATATTGGAAAAAGGGATATACTAACTACTGAAAATGGCTTCCATTTTCTGAACTAGAATAGAAACAATCTTATGCCAAATAGGCCTCGAAACCTTGCATCAGATCACTAGCTAAGACTGCCCATCATATATCATAATAGCTCTAGAGGAAAATTTTCCTATCATTAATAAACCACACCATGAGGAAATACTTATCTGCTGTTTTATATTCATAGGAGTATATATCATGTTGTGTTGTAAAGGTGTTTGCTGACAGATATTCAGGGTCACTATCATCATATGTTTCCTTGAGGCTTGAATTCCAACCATAAAATGTTTTTTCTTTGGAAATTCCAAAATACCATGGTTTCTCTCACAATATGTTTTAACAATATATTGGAAGACTTAATGATACGATGCACAATTGGTGGTACAACCCCATAAAATAGTAAAATACTCAATTTCAACTAATAAAATGCTACAGGCTAGCCAAAAAAACTTGAATTTGGACCCATTTCAAGAGTCATTTAGATCTGTAGATACAATTATCTAGCATGATAGGAACAAGTCTTAGAGAGCATGCTTGGCTGCTCCAAAAAATCCACTACGTCAAGCCCTACAATAAGCCATTTTACCATGTCCATCTTCCATATTTGATGCCATTAAAAGCCTCTGAAAAATCTCAGCCTAGTCTCCACATCCAAATTTCACATCATAATCATTGCACTGCTGGAATGAATGCCCCAAAATGAAAATTCATTTTGAGGAGTAACAAGAGGCTTCCTTTTTATCTTACCCTAGTCCCCAACACCATCTGACACTACACCATGTATCCTTGACATTTTTCCCATGAAATTTTGGTTTGAAAAAGACAAAAAACTCCATAGACATCTCCATGTTTATTTTTTTCATGATCAGTCCATTCCTCGCAGCTTGAAGGCCTACACCACCCAATAAGTAATATTTTTCCTATCTAGGGTGCTCTCATGAGTCATTACTTGTTCTTGCATACTACCACCCTCTAAGATGTTTGTTGACAACCTCTAGTGTGGATCACTTAACTTCATTTTTATTTATATATATTTTCTAGTTAAAGATTGGGAGGGTCATCAGTATCATGAGCACTAGTAGCACTATTGATGGGGAAGCCTCTTACGTTGAGTTTCTCAAGCATGGTATTCATCCCCTTGACTCCCACATTGTTGGTTTGTTTAATCACGTTCTTTGTTTAGGTTTCTCTTTGTGATGGCCCCACCATATCATCCACTCCAATTTTAAGTGGTGGGTTGCTTAAGACCAAAACAATTGTTAGACCACCATGATTGCACACACATTTGACATGATCTATGGTATAATACCCCACGTGATTATTAAATGAGCTAGAGTGGAGGAACCCTAGAGATAGAATGTAGCTAGGGTTCTACAAGAGGTACCAAATTACTGACCACATATTTCACTATTTGTGCCATTATTAGAGAGGCCCATCATTTCTCTTTGAAAATATTTTGTTGATTTGTTGAACTTTGTAAGGCATTTGACTGTGTCATGAGAGAGGCATTGTTTTAGAGGTGATACAACATTGGCTTCAATCACAAGACTATACGAGTTAGTTCTTGGTCATTTGTGCACTATCGACATCTTGTTATACTACCTTAGGAGTACTATAGAGGTAAAATAGGAATTCCCTCTCTCACTAACTCTCTTGGGTTCTATATCGATGAGATGGACTCCTTTCTTAGGAGCACATATAGGATGGTGTTGATTGTCTTCTACCCAATGTCTTGATCTCCTTGCTTTTAGTTTTCAACAACGTGATCCTCTTGGCACCTCACCTAAGGGATTGTAGAGACAAATTGAGGCCTTCTCAAACTTTTTTGATATTTTATAGTTTAAATTTGAACTTAGTAATACTAAGTTTATGATCTTCAACATGTCTCAACATTCTTTCCTTCACTATCGTTTTTACGTTGGAGTGGATGGGATTCATATTACTACAACCTACACATACTTGGGGGTCAGATATTTGGAGTCTAGCTTAGCTTGAGGCATGCTTTCTAGCCCCAAATTAATAAGGAATATGGTTTTCTTGGCTAAAGAGATAGTTCTCTAGGACATCTCTTTCAAGATGCACTTCTTTGGACATGATCATTAGAGACATGATTCGTTATGGCTTCAAGGTCTGGGGACCTAGCTTGATTTGGGTTGATCGGGATAGGATAGAGAGATTATAAACCCTTATATTATGATTCTTCATCTGCTGCTAACATGAAATTCCTCAATCTATAATCTAAGTGGAGCTCAAGGTATTGCTTTAGTAGACCCCTCCTTGATGTAGTTGTTGTGGGTTCTTCTTAATTACTTCAGTTAGTGGCTGTTTCTATCAATCAACTTGCTCTTTTTAGATAATATTTGGACACTCTAGGTCATATCCTACTATCTAAATGTGACTTAACCTTAGGATATTAGAGAGGATATCTACAATCTACATCAAAATCACTTGGATTTCCCTCCTTGAGGGCATTAGCTTGAATATGTCATTTTATTATTTTGAGTGCTTTATGTAGCTAAGTGACTCTTATTGTTAGGCCTATCTATACTAATAGACATTGGATGCACAACCTTAGGATTCTCATTGGTTCATTCAGAGTGGGCTCCCACTAGCTTTGGTTTGAGATAGTTCACTGCATCATGCACCTGAAAGGGAATTTTCAGCTATGTGACTTACAAGAGATCAAGTTGGGGGAGCACATTTTCTTCCAATGTTTCGTCTATTAGGAGATAGGACTATTACATATTTATTGGATATATTGTTGACTAATAACACTTTTTTTGTGGTTTTTTTTTCATGGATCACATCTTTTTCATCACTTTTAAAGTTATGTTTGTTGCCTAGAGTCTATATCACAAGGACTAGGAACTAGGTCTTACCTAGCTTTCCATTTTAAATCTTAAAAGACAAAAACAATATCATTTTGAAAATCTATTTTCTTAGCATTTGAAGGACAAATCTGTAGGATTATAATGGATTCCTCCCTTATTTTTGAGGAGAGAGAGCCTTATGTGAGAAGCACCAAGGTGACAATGTGTGAGGTCGTCAAGTAACTTTGGGGTTTGTAGTTGATAATTGAATCTATATTTTGAAGCACGGATTTTAGAGGTAGAAATGAAGCGATTTTCCCCTTGGATTGATGGAATAAGTTTGTCCCAACAACTTTGCAAATGCTAAATTTCTATTTTTTTCTTGTATCATTTTTAAATGCCTTTCTCTTTCACGACAATACCAGTCAGCAACTCTGAGGTCTATGTTTGACAATATTCTAAATCCTTGCAAATCAACATCCCTATGGAAGTGTTAATGGTTTAGTTGTTGGATCTCTTTCTGAAGATATTATCAACCACCACATGTTATTTATTTTGAATAAATAACATGAGAATCTACATAAACAAGATAGAAATAAATAACTCTTTTATAATGTAAATGTTACTATGTAAAGACTAAATTAATTGTGCATCAAAGTTACTCGTTTGACAACATGCATTGTTTATGGTCATTGGAGTAGGTTTCATCCTCTTCTAGATTTTGATGAGGAGAAAAGAAGTTGTTGAAGATGCCTATTCGGTCATAATAGGCAGTGGTGGAAAACTCATCCCAGTGACATCATGGCCGAGACTTGTCTAAATAATGATCATGGAAGTTACCCTTGAATCGTAAATATGTTGAAGGTTCTAGCTCAATTACAAAGTAAATGTCTGCTCTTCTCCTTTTTGCTTCATTGAAGAAAAAAAAAATTGCGGTTTTGAGTCCTTTATGTAATCTTATTCTAAGAGTTGAATTCTTCTTTTGAATGTGTTGTGCTGGTCGGAAATTGCTTTTGATTGGCAATGAATCATGCATTTGTAGCTTCTTTATAAATTTCACTTTCCACCATTTCTTAGAACTTTTGAGGGAATTCATCCAAAGAGTGGTGTTCTATCATCTATGTGAGTGAGGAGGATATGAATCATGATACAGTAAGACATTCATTTGGTTAAATTTACTAGATTTAGGAAGTATTGGCCATAGTTAAGAGGTTTTGATTGGTGAAATGTTGTGATTTAATGAGATTTTCTTAACAGGTTACACCAAAAACTTGTTTCTAAAACATTTGAGGCACCCTAAGTGGTATAGAGATTCAGAAAATTTCTTTCTATTATTATTTACTCAAGTAGAGGACCTATAATTATTTTTGCAGTTCATCTTAACATAGATGATAAGAAACATAATATGATATTTACTAATATTTTTGTAAATAATATATGGGTGGAAATAATTTCGCATCTTTTAGAAGCCTTTCTCTAAATCACTTCAATTGATTGGCTAGTCTGAAAGGGTTTCTAGCATCCAACTTTTTTATTTGTCTCCCCATATTGGGTGAAATCGACTAAGACATAAATACCCTCTCCAATGGGAAAATTCTTTGTTCCAATTTCAAATGAGAATGTATCACTAATTTGAAACATATAATTGAATTATAAATCTCTAGATCTAGTGCCAACGTTTTCCACTTTATCATCTCCTCATTGGAAACAAAATACATTTTTACAAATTGTTCAAGACCAATATTTTCAGTAGAAGAGCTATCAACATGAAGACTATTATGGTGAATGCAACTATGAAGTGGAAAATACATACAATATGATAAATATTTAGATATATCCTTAGCTCCTTCAGCATAAAATAAGTGCCTTGATCAAGCATACCTCCATGGCCCACCACCCATATTTCCCTTCAAGTCCCAATTGGTTATTGAACTAATTGCAATTTTACTCAACATCTCAAGCATAAAAAATGGAAGAACCTGGAGCTACAACTGGGGATGATTTTTCCACATATATGCACTCACCTCTAACATAAATGAGATGCATTCGATTATTTGGTAAGATTACCATCAATGCCAAAATCAAAGGCAAAACCAAATGCCAGAGATACAAAACCACCCATTTCAATTTTCAATTTGATCCAGGTGTAATCCAAAAGGAAGTGGAAATAAATATTGTTCTTGTGCCTTCTTCCCCTAGTGTTTCTCTTGATGCATTGAATCCATTGCTTTATGCTTCTCTCTTACACCATTTCTTTCGAAATTCAACTGTCCCTGTCTTAACAAGGCTCTATTCTATCAATTTTTTTTAAGGAAAAACATATATAGTAAGTGCAATGGTAGTTAAGTGTTGGAGCTCACTAGCACCATACCTGGGTAATGTAATTTTTTGTCCACAACTATAGACAATGTTTGATATCATTATTGGGAAGTCCAAAAAAATCAATGTGTGTCTTATTTAAATACAATAGTTGCAAATTATTGATTTTTAGACGTTCAAAATATATTGACAAGCAAATGAGATTCTTCCTTTGATTTGTTCTGCTCAACCATCAAATCTCATTGAAGACTCTAGTCCTATTAAGAGCATAAAATAGGTTCAACAAAAAATTAATGGGAGTAAAATTTTTATTGGTTACAAAATAGTGGATCTAGTGAAAGAATATTGCAACACTAATTATCCACCTTCCATCTCAAAATTTGCAAGAATACTTTCGTTGAAGGTGCCTAGGTTATTTATTCCAGATGATGTGTGAGTGTCACTTGTTAAACAACCTATAGTGAATCATTTTGAGAGTGTTTTCTTTCAATGGATGGCAAGCCATGTTAACTCTAAAAAATCCAAATTAGTTCTTATATTTCTTTTCAATTGTAATGTGAATAGAGTATGTGATATATTTTCCATAAACCCTTTAAAGGTGGCAAGAAATTGTATTTTTTCAATATTGACTATTTTAGGCTAATGCCAACCTAGTCAGCTTTCTTGGAGCTAGCACCCCACTACTATAAGTGTGAGTAAATACAAAGTAACCCTTATTTTCATCACACAGTCATTTATCACAATTCCCTCGCTATTAACATTCCAAAATCTTCTTGGGCTTTGGTGATGTCCTTAGTACTAGCTTTGTCATCATTGAATTAATTATCACTGGATTCTTGATTGCTCCTTTATTCCTAACTTGGAATTCTTTATTTTTCTACCTTTTTACCTCTGTCTTCAATAGGCCATGGCACTTCAATTTCATCTTAATTACCCTAGATATAGTCTTCCTCAAATACCATAAGTGCCCAATATCTTCCACACTTGGCCCTCTCTTACGCTGCCCTCCAACAATCCATTAGATACCAAGTCCACGTTTTATTAATTACTCTTATTTAGGGAATCCCCACACTTGGGAGCCCCTTACACATGGCTTCCCACAGACTCTACCAATTTTCCATTTTCCCTACAATAGAGGAGCTATTGCACAAATCTAGGCACCTCAATGTGTCCTTGCCTAGGACACCATCAAACCATCATACACGGGTCCATCTGCAACCCACATTGTTGCTATCCTCTTGCCTTCCAATCTAATGTACATGCTTCCACCTTGGTTGCCTAGTAGGCCTCCCAACAATCCACTTGGGCTCATCCAAACAAATCATGAGGCCTCCTACAAGAAACCCACAAACTTACCCAAGCAATGGCCAACACTCTGACCCAATGCACAACAATATTATGCTGCAAGTATGCTGCTCATTCAGTGTGGAAAATTTCACCGGTTTAGGGTCTCTAACCACAAGGTCTGCCCCTCCTCTTTGAATTCTATAGGCTCCTTATCAAACTGATCCAAAACTGGCCATATCTAGGATCCAACACCTACAAACAATTCATCAAAGACACATACCTTCTTGAATATTTTTCTGTAGCTCTAATGCTACAATCTAGGCCTAGTTAGGGCATATAAGCTAGTCCCTAATAGTCCTCTAATTTCTACACAGAATTGCCTTAAGGAGGTACATACACCCTTCTATGAAAGGATATGACCCTCATTGATGATGCTAAGCTGTTATAGCCTCCACCAACCCTTCGACCCCCCTTCAAATAGCTGCAACACCCTACAACAAGGTTGTGTAGGGCTGCGACATCCATTCTAAGAGTCTACCCACCTCCCTTTCACCTCAAAACAACCCTCCCTTACTTCGACCTTCAATAAAAATACTTTCATTCTGCACTCAACTACTCTGACCCTTCTCTAGCTACTCGGTCACCTTCCTGCGGCCCTAAAACAAACTTTTTCCAATGCTGGTATGCCCTCTTCTCACTACGACCAGATCGTAGATATGTCTTTTCCCTTAAATGCTTATGTTTGCATTGTGTTGCACAATGATGGATGTTAAAATGAGGATCACACACCTCTTATTTATATCCTTTAAGCCTCCACGAATTTTCTTGAAGAGACCCATCAATTGGCACCCTTTTACACCAAGCCTAAATGACTTGACAGTAAATAATTACCTAGTCAACTTCAAATATTCGTTTCTCTCTAAAAATAACTCGGATTCGAACAATTCTGAATGAGTTGGAATTGTATCATCGAGCACTATTACCCTCATCCATCACATGTTGGTTTCTCATCATGGTTTTTGCCCAAACACAATGGGTGCAAAACCCCCAAGCTTGGATCTCAAGCCCACAAGCCCATTTGTGGCACTTTTACCTCCAAACCTTGAGCACCAGGGTTTTGAGTACCTCCCAAGCTATACAAAAAATCAACAAAAAATAGACCCAATATCTAAGTTGTCGTAAATAAGAAAAGATTGAATATCTGAGAACAAGCCATAACAACGAGAAAACTAGTTCAAGAAAGAAAAGGATAAGAGCATGAATAGTTAGGTAAAACTGAGTTGTAAAATCCTTGTAATGAACTTAATGCATTGATTAGATTTTTTTGTGGAAATGGAAAAATACACTGATTAGTTTTATATCTACGAACATGAGAAGAGGGGGAAAAGATGAAACATTTATTTTTCTAGTCATATAGTTGGGTGAGTAAATAGCCAAATTTTATTTTAGATATATATATTTTTACAATAATTTTTTTTGCATGGAGCATTCCAACATGAATGATGTTTACTATTGAATTTTTTTTGTAAAGGATGCTAAGTCACCGTCCCCAATAATTGGTTAATCTCTTTTGTTGAGCAATCAAATGAATCTAACCTATGACTTTTGAGAATTTGGATTATCTAACAAGCTACTATTGTGATGGCTTTATATCATATTTTTCAATTTTTATTTATGTACTTTATGGATTACTAGGCTTAAGGCTTATAAAGGAAGGTATGAGACATTCAAGGATGTGCATATGACATTTTGGAGCTTAATTTCTCCCATTTTCACTATCTAATTTTACCATATGTTTCAAGCATATATATGGCTGATGATTTTATTTAAATTTGTCTTGAATGATCAAATTCATTTAGAGAACAATAGAATAAGAAAATGAAAAATTCAATAGTTGTCAAATCCAGCGAAAAATTAGTATGATTTTAGTATGAATATTTTCATTGCTAGCCATAATTGTGCCATAATTTATGCATATGAGCTATGTTAGATTGTAGAAATGTCCCAATATTTCAAGTGGACACTATGCCCATCATCAGGGGATCCAATTTAACCTTCTGCACCCATCATCAGGGGATCTAAATGGGGCTTATGTAGTAAGAGGCCTATTAAATGGCTATAAAAAATCCATGGCATGGAAATTTGGATCAGTTACAAGTGAAAATGGAGTATGCTAGAATTTAGAAAAATATATCAGATAATGTAAGGTCTGCGATCAATTTTGTAGTCATTTCTAGTTTCCAAGGGCTCCTAAGGTGGGTCTTCAAACTCAAAATACTGCTCAAATTTGGATTCCTGAAGATCATATTCCCTTTTGGAATTTTGGCAATTTGAACTGTCTTTAGGGACACCAATGACACCATCATATTTCCTTATTTTAATTTTATTATCTTCTTTATCTATGAAATTTGAGACAAAGGGGTCATTATGCACCCATTTTTCAACTTTTGAGCCATTCAACCCCATTGTATCAGGTGCAGGTATTTTAGCAGTGTTTTCTTTGATAAGGCATACAACATCATTATTGATAGGTTGATCTCCACTTGGCTGAAAAACAATGGCACTCTTTGAGCATAAATCATTCTCCCACATCTACACGGAGAATAATATTGAAGTTAACACCCTAGCCAAGGCATCGGCTAAATTAGTAGCAACTAGCTGATAATTGACATCTACAAGGAGGAACAACATTCCATCTCAACAAGAAACCTACACTACAAGTCATTCTCCATGTACCCGTGATGAGCTTGCTCCTTTAAGGTACCTTCTCATCTTTCCAAATGAAAGAAGTTGAAAGTTATGAATTTGAAAAACAACTCTCTCAGGGGAGTTATCGAACTGAATATTACAAGCCTATCTAACCTAATTTATTTGGATTTAGCTAGCAAAATTTTTTCTGGTAGTATTCCTCCTAGCTTGTGGACCTACAAAAATATCCATTATGTGAGCCTGGAAAGAAACAAATTAAGAGGTAAAATTCCTCTTGGCATGGCATCCCTTCGGGTTCTTTCTTTTTGTCTGTATAGTTTCCCTTTTCTCCGTGCCACAACAATATTCAAAGTAGAGATATGTCAAAATTTGCATGCTGATAGGCTGTGATCTAAGCTGGTTCGAAATACAGTATAAGGATATTCAACATATAATGATCATAGCTATTACACAATCTCTCCCTTCTGAAATTGATTGTTTTGTCCTCATAGAAGATCAGCTTATGCTTGCAAACACTTTCGGTTGGCACTCTACTATAGATAACTGTGTTGGCCTCCAATATTGGAGAGATGTACTTGAAACAACCTTATATATCAAATATTCTACTTCCAATACTTCAAATATTTGAATGGATTTATGTGGCATATCAACATGAAAATATTTTGTTAGAGATGAACCTTACTCTAAATTCATATAAACCCATTTAGCAGTTTTGGATGCACGTTTTCTTTGAGATATCTTGCAAAAATCCAGGGTTGACAAGATCAATTTCATTGTACTTGTAGCTTCAAGACACTGATGGTGCACATGAGTATTTCCATAAAGATGAGCTAAAGCATTTCCATAGAACTTCAGATTTACAAGTTCACCAAACTTAAAATTTTTTGTATGGGCGTATTTATAAAGTTCACCATAATGAAGGGTAACTCCTTCACTAAATACTCAAACCATTGTTTATCCAACTTGTCATAAGTATCACAAATAGGAGGGGTTTTAAACATTACCATTTTATGACTGCTTTGTCCAACTTGCAGCGACAGATAACTATGTCTGTTAGTACTGGAGATATGTTTATCACTTCCACCAGCATCTAGGAAAACAAGCATACCCTCACGGAGTCGGCGATCAATTTTGTAGTCATTTCCAGTTTTCAAGGGCTCCTAAGGTGGGTTTCAAACTCAAAATACTGCTCAAATTTGGATTCCTGAAGATCACATGCCCTTTCATAATTTTGGCAATCTGAACTGTCTTCAGGGAGACCAATGACACCATCATATGTCTTGATTTTAATTTCACTGTCTTGTTTATCTATGGAATTTGAGACAAATGGGTCATTATGCACCCATTTTTCAACATTTGAGACATTTAACCCCATTGTATCAGGTGCAAGTATTTTAGCAGTGTTTTCTTTGATAAGGCAGAAAACATCATTCTCGATAGGTTGACTTCTACTTGGCTCAAAAACAATGTCTCTCTTTGAGCATATATAATTCTTGCACATCTACACAGAGAATAATACTAAAGTTAACACCTTAGCCAAAGCATCAACCGAATTCCCATCAAGCTAGCTGATAATTGACATCTACAAGGGAGAACAACATTCTAGCTCCACTAGAAACCTACTCTAGATTTCATTCTCCAGGTACCCATGATGATATTGCTCCTTTCAGGTACCTTCTCGTCTTTCCCAATGAAAGAATTTGAAAGTTCTGAATTTGAAAAAAAAATCTCTCACAAGAGTTATTAAACTGAATTTTACAAGCCTGTATCGCCTAATTTATTTGGATTTAGCTAGCAACAAATTTTCTGGTAGTATTCTACCTAGCTTGTGGACCTGCAAAAATATCCATTTTGTGAGCCTGGCAAGAAACAAATTAAACGGTCAAACTCCTCCTGGAATGTCATCCCTTCAAGTTATCTCTTTTTTTCTGCACAATGTCCCTTTTCTCCATGCCTCAACAATATTCAAAGCAGAGATATGTCAAAATTTGCATACTGATAGGTTGTGATCTAAGATGGTTCAAAATATAGTATAAGGATATTCAAAATATAGTGATCATAGCTATTACACAATCTCTCCCTTCTGAAATTCGTTGTTTTGTCCTCATATAAGAGCATCTTATGCTTGCAAACACTTTCTATTGGCACTCTATTGTAGATAACTGTGTTGGCCTGCAATATTGGAGAGTTGTACTTGAAACAAACTTATATATCAAATATTATACTTCCAATACTTCAAATATTTGAATAGATTTATGTGGCATATTAGCATGCAATTTTTTTTTTAGAGATGAACCTTACTTTGAATTCACAAAAACCCATTCAATAGTTTTGGATGCACGTTTTATTTGAGACATCATGTAAAAATCCAAGGTTGAAAGAATAAATTTCATTGTACCTATAGCTTCATGACACTGATAGTGCACATGAGTATTTCCATAAACATGAGATGAAGCATTCCCATAGAACTTCAGATTTACAGGTTCACCAAACTTAAAAATTTATGTATGGGCATCTTCAGAAAATTCACAATAATGAAGGGTAACTCATTCACTAAATACTGAAACCCTTCTTTATCCAACTTGTCATAAGTATAACAAATATAAGGGGTTTTAAACATTACCATTTTATGACTGCTTCGTCCAGCTTGCAGCGGCAGATAACTAAGTTTGTTAGTACCTGAGGTATGTTTATCACTTCCACCAGCATCCAAGAAGACAAACATACCCTCATGGAGTCGAAAATAAATTTTGTAGTCATTTCCAGTTTCCAAGGGCTCCTAAGGTGGGTCTTCAAACTAAAAATACTGCTCAAATTTGGATTCCTGAAGATCACATGCCATTTCATAATTTTGGCAATCTGAACTATCTTGAGGGACACCAATGACACCATGATATGTCCTGATTTTAATTTCACTATCTTCTTTATATATGTCAATTGAGACAAAGGGGTCATTATGCACCCATTTTTCAACACTTGAGGCATTCAACCCCATTGTGTCAGGTGTAGGTATTTTAGAAGTGTTTTCTTGATAAGTAAAACAACATCATTCTTGATAGGTTGACATCCACTTGGCTCAAAAACAATGTCACTCCTTGAGCATATATTATTCTCTCACTGTTTTGAAACCAACTCCAAAAATAGAAGAAAAGAGAGATCAACGCCTTAGAAATAAGCCACTTCGAGGGGGAAACCTCCAATACATTACATAAATGAACAGTTCTTGGACAATACAAATGAAAAAACCTCCTTTCTATATATAGGAGTCCATGGGGCCACAATGTAATCCAAGCCGACCTAACAATAATAATATAAAGGCAAAATAATAACAATATAGGGTTACAGGGGTACAACAATAACAATAAGGGGGTTACACTAACAACAATAAGGGACTATACTAGTAATATAGGGACCTAACATGCTCCTCTCCTTCAAAAATGTGTTGTCCTCAATGCTTTAGTAGCTCCAGGTGATTCTATATAAAATTATCATCCTCCCATATAGAATCATCAGTGGGTAAGTTCTTCCATTTGATGAGATACTCTGACATTGATAGATTCTGTAGCTCTTGAGTTCTTATTTCCATGACTGCTTCAGGTTCCAATATGGTTTTTCCTTCCTCATCAAGTTCTGGCAATATTTTTTGACATGGAAGTTTTTCCCCTATAACCTTCTTTAATAATGAAACATGGAAAACTAGATGCACTCCCTAAGAAGCAAAAAGCTCCAATTTATATGCCATAGTACCAATCTTTTGCAACACCTAGTAAGGACCAAAGTACTTTGGCGATAATTTATTATCCTTCTTAGCTTGCTTCAAGGACACTTGTTTGTATGGTTGTAGCCGTAAAAATACCCAATATCCTACATCAAAACTTCCCTCACTGCAATGTTGATCTGACTGTTGTTTCATTCGATTTTGTGCCAAATTTAGGTTATCCTTTAAGAGTTGGAGAACTTCTTGTTGATGCTCAATGTGATCTTCCATTGCTTGAACCCTAGAATTTTCCCTTAAAGAAGATGTGATGGATGGTCGATGATATCCATAAAGTGCCATAAATGGGGTAATTTTTGCTACAGTATGGAAGGAAGTGTTATACCACCATTCAACGACAAGTAACCACTTGACCCATTGTGTTTGCTTATCAAATACAAAAAAATGAAGATATCCTTCCAAACATTTATTCACTATCTATGTTTGACCATTGGATTGAGGATTATAAGATGAGATATGATCTAGTTGAGTACCCAAACAAGAAAACAATTCTATCCAAAAATTTCGTTTAAAAATGGGATCTTTGTCACTTACAATAATCTTCGGGTTTCCATGTAGCTTTTGAATTATTTCCATAAATGCAGTAGCAACTGTACTTTCTTTAAATGGATGAGATAATGCAAAAAAGTGTGCATACTTGGTAAGTCTATAAACTACCACCATGATGACACTCCTTCCTTCATAATTTAGGTAAAACTGTGATAAAATCCATTGAATTCCCCTCCCAACGTTGACTTGGAATAGATTAAAGGTTGTAGAGACCTAGGGGTCTTAATTGTCTCAAATTTATTTTGTTGGAAAACCAAACATTACGCCACGAAATTTTTAATATCATATTTAAGGTCATCCCAAAACAATTCTTTCTTAACTCTATGGTAAGTTTTTAAAAATCTTGAGTGTCCTCCTAAAGGAGAAGTGTGCAATTCCAAAAGAATATTTTGTTTTAGTTGGGAATTCTTACAAATATATAAACGATCTTTGTACCATAAGGAATCATTTTTCCAACTAAATGTATGATATGTATTAGGATCTTGCTACAACTTTTGAATGAGTTTCCACACTTCTTCGTCCTTATTCCATTCATCCCTTCGGTTATCCAATATGGTTGGATAATAGAAATGGCACAAAGAAATGCTTCCACCTCTTCATCCTTTCTTGAGAGTGCATTTGCGACAACATTTAGCTTCCATTTTTTGTATATGATTTCAAAGTCATAACCCAACATCTTTGTTACCCATTTTTTCTGCTCTTTTGAAGATAGTCTTTGTTCCAAAAAGTGTTTAAGACTATCATGATCAATTTTTACCTTAAAGTGTCTTCCCATTAGGTAAGTTCTCCATTTCTTTAGTGCATGTAGTATTGCTAACATTTCTTTCTCATAAATAGGTTTATGTAAATACTTTCATTTGATTAGACGACTTTCAAAATCAATGGGTCTTCCTTCTTGCACTAAAACAACACCAATTCCATTTCCTGAGGCATCACATTCCACAATAAAGGTTTTTGTGAAGTCTGGCATAGCTAAGACTAGTGCTAGGCACATTGCTTCTTTAAGATGTTCAAAGGCCTTAGTTGCTTCAAAAGTCCATGAAAATGCATCTTTCTTCAATAATGTTGTTAGAGGTGCTACTATTCTCCCATAATTCTTAACAAAATTGCGATAATACCCTGTTAACCCGAGAAAATCACGCATCTACTTTATGATTGTGGGGACTTTCCATTCCTAAATAGCTTTAATTTTGCTGGGGTCTACCTTAACAAACACCCTCGTGAGATCTGATATGACCCAAATATTCCACTGTTGTACTCCAAAGAAACATTTTGGATGTTTTTGCATATAATTGTTTCTCCTCCAATGGATTTGAGCAACACTGTCAACATGTTGGACATGATCCTTCCAAGACCTATTGTAGATTAGTATATCATCAAAAAATACTAGCACAAAATTTCTAAGGAAGGGTTTGAAAATGGAATTCATCAACCCTTAAATGTAGAAGGTGCATTGGTAAGGCCAAAAGGCATGACCAAAAATTCATAATGACCCTCATGAGTTCAAAATGTTGTTTTCGGAATATCTTCAGTCTTCATTCTAATTTGATGATATCCTTATCGAACATCCAAATTGGTAAAATAAATTTCTCCATGTAATTCATCCAATAATTCATATATCACATGAATGGGAAATTTATCTTTAATAGTGAGCTTATTGAGCTCTCTATAATTTGGACACATGCGCCATGATCCATCCTTCTTGTGCACCAATACTACTTGAGTAGAGAAAAAACTTTAACTAGGTTGAATTATACCAGCCTCTAACATTTCTACAATCATACGTTCAATTTTTCTCTTTTGGACATAAGGATATCTGTAAGGCCTGATGTTTGGAGGAACACTTCCTGGAATCAAATGAATAGCATGATCATTATCATGAATAGGTGGGAGTCCTTTGGGAGTTTCAAACATCTTGGAATGATTGTCCAAGACTTTTTGGAGATCTCGAGAAATAGATGATTTTGATGTTGGAACTTCTAGTGAGCATAGTTGTGAAATTACGCCTCGTTGTTCTTTCCTCAGAAGATTTGTCATGAAACTAGAGCTTATTATCTTTCTTGTCTGCCTTACGATACCTCGTAATTCGATTTCCTTTCCTTTCAAAAAAAAAAATCAAGAAAATTTCTTGAAAATTAAAAGTTACTGTCCCCAAAGATTGTACCCATTGTACTCCTAGTACAACATCAACACCTCCCATTGGGATGGAAAGCATTGGAATATTCAATACATATTACCCCATGGCTAGCTTGATATTATGGCATTTTCCAGAGAAATTTATAGTTCCTCCATTTGCAACCATCACTTGACATTTTGGTGTTTGGTATAGGAAACAATTCAATTCCTTGGCTACCATACAATGAATAAAATTATGGGTACTACCCGAATCAATCAACACTATTACCTTTTTCTTCTTGATATGTTCTTCTATCTTGAAAGTTTGAGGAGTGGTAATTCTTTCCAATGCATTACATGATATGTTCAGACTCATTTATTCTTCTTCTAGGGTTGGTTCCTAGTGTATATCCTCTTATTTTGAAGTTTCTTGTTCATTTTCTCCCTCTTCTTCACAATCTACGTATAATAATTTCTTCTTAGAACACTTATGACCTTTAGTGTATTTTCTATCACAACCTTAGAAAAGCCCTTTTGCTCTTTTTTCTTTCAATTTTTGTGGTGCCAACCTTGTAGGTTGTGGAATTCTAGGAGTAGCAACACTTCCATCTTTATAGATGTGAGTAGTAGGCTTCCTTGCCGTCATAATTTTACATTAATTTTTTCTTGCCAACCTGAATGCCTTCTCCAATGAATTAGGTTCCCAAAGGCGAAATTCATGTTGGATGTTATCCTTTAAAGTACCTATGAAGACATCAATCATGTGTTCCTCTGGAATATCAGTTACCCTTATATTCAATTTTTGGAAGTCTGCAATGTGTTCCACCACTGAACCCTTTTGTTTGAGATTTATCAATTTGCTAAAGAAGGTGTTGCTCTTTGTATCCTCATAATGTGCTATCATTTCCTCTGTAAAAGTTGATCAAGTGACAATTTTTTTACTGGAGAAAAGCCATCGATAACATACAAATGTACTTTTTTCTAAATGTAAAGTTGCAATGCGTACCTTTTGTGTGTTTTGGACATTATTGAGATAAAAATATTGATCCATCTGTAGTATCCATGTTATGGGATCCTTGCCATCAAAATTAATCATATCCATGTTTGGAATATGGTGGTTCTTCAATCCAACATTAAATTTTATGAAATCATGATTAACATTTATTTTGTTTCTCATCATGAGTTTCCTCTACTATCTTTCCGCCATTAGGAATCATTTCTTGTATCAACTTTGACAAACCATCCATGTCTTCCTTCAAACCTTCCATTTTTTCTTCCATACCTTTCTTCAAACCATCCATTTTTTCTTCCATACCATTCTTCAAACCATCCATCGTAGCTTCCATGTTTCTCTTCAAAACATCCATTTCATTTTTTGTTTCTCTTTGCGAGAGAGAAATTTGTGCACTTGCTCTTGTAATTTTGATATGTCATGTTGCATTTCTTCATCTTCATGAGCCATAGTAAAGCCTTCTAAAGGCTTAATGGGTGTTGAATTCTGTTTAGGAGGAAATTTAGAACCAAATACTAATATCTTTTCTATAATATTCCCTTGGAATCAATTCAAATTGATTCTTCAAACAAGACTTATGCAATTCAGAAAGAAAAAAAAATACACACCTTTTTCTTGATTTTTAGGAGCTCAATATTGAAATTTAATTATCTATATGATTTCGGATCTTCAAGATCTAAAATATGGCCCTGTAGTAGCACTCTAAATATTATTTTGAATGTCACACGTTTGACCTGATTTGGATTCTTCAAGGAAACGCTATGCCCAATCTCCCACAATGACCTAATTATGGACTCGTTCAATAGAGAAAAGTTGTATGATGTGCCATGTGTCACTGTTTCCTCCTTCGACTCTGAAATTGATACAAAGGAAACTAAAATCCGTTTACTTGCGACCTCATTTTACATAATTCCAATCTGACACTCAGAGAGAGAGTTATGATGATTTTCCCACAGTCACCTCTTTGAGATTAAATTCAGGAGCCTAAAAAAACCCTAACTTCCATAGATCATATCTCTGAAAATATTGTGAAAAAATATCTAAAATTTATATAGGAGCTTGCACAGGGTTTATGCTTTATTCTATAAATATTTCAGCTTTTAAACCTTCACAGAAAAAATGTTATAGCACAAATTCCATGATGACATGTTTTAGGTGAAATTTGGGAGCGTAAAAAAATTCTAACTTCCACTGATCATATCTCTGAAAATATTACAAACCAAGATCTGAAATTTTTACATGACATTCCTCAGGATTTCGGCTCTACTCTATAAACATTTTAGCTTCTGAACCTTCGTAGAAAAAATTTTATAGTGAAAATTCCACAAAGACCTGTTTGGAGTAGTGAAACCCTAGAATCCAAGCCTCTGATACCAAATGTTATGAAAGCAGCTCCAAAAATAGAAGAAAAGAGAGATCAATGCCTTAGAAATAAGTCACTTCAAGGGGGAAACCTCCAATACATTACATAAATAAACACTTCTTAGATGATACAAATGACAAAACCTCCTTTCTATATGTAGGAGTCCATGGGGCCATAATGTAATCCTAGCTGACCTAACAATAATAATATAAGGGCACAATAATAACAATATAGGGGTTACAAGGGTACAACAATAAAAATAAAGGGGTTACAAGGGTACAACAATAAAATAAGGGACTATACTAGTAATATAGGGACTTAACACTCACATCTACTCAGAGAATAATACTAAAGTTAACACCCTAGCCAAGGCATCAACAAAATTCGCAACAAGCTAGATGATAACTGGCATCTACAATCTACAAGGGAGAACAACATTCCAGCTCCACCAGAAACCTACTCTAGAAGTTATTCTCCAGGTATCCGTGACTAGATTCCTCCTTTCATGTACCTTCTCTTATTTCCCAATGCAAGAAGTTGAAAGTTTTGAATTTGAAAAAAAACTCTCTCATGGGAGTTATTGAACTGAATTTTACAAGCCTACCTAAACTAATTTATCTAGATTTATCTATCAACAATTTGTCTAGTAGTATTCTTCCTAGCTTGTGGACCTGTAAAAATATCCAGTCTGTGAACTTGGCAAGAAAAAAATTAAGCAGTGAAATTCCTCTTGGTATGGAATCCCTTCATTTTCTCTCTTTTTTCTCCATCTCAAACAACAATTTAATCAATATTACAAGTTCCCTAATAGCTCTGAAATACTTTCATAACCTTACCACATTGGTTCTGTCAAACAATTTTAATGGGGATATGATTCCAACTAATACACATGAATTTCCCATGCTCTAGACATTAAGTCTTGGAATTGTTCTATTTCCGGGCAAGTTCTAGTTTGGATCTGAAATGTCCAAATTTACAAGTCTTCGATCTTTCATGGAATAATCTCAATGGAGTTATTCCTATTTTGTTAAACACTCTTCAATATCTTTTTTATTTAGACATGTCAAATAATTCTCTGTCAAGACCAATTCCAAAGCAGCTTATGGAGTTACCTAGTTTTAAGTCAATACAAATACCACCTGTATCAGCTCAAACTCCCTTTGAGCCCCCTTTATATGTAAAGAAAAATAAAAATTATTTTGGGCTACATTACAATTAGTTGTCTAATATTCCCCCTTCGTTATACTTGGCCAGAAACAATCTCAGTGGCACTCTAAGCCTTGAGATTGGGCAGATGAAAATGCTTCATATTATAGATTTGAGTCATAATAATTTCTCAGGGATAATCCTAGACACACTATCTAACTTGAAAAATTTGGAGATCTTATATTCTCCAAAAAATAATTTTGTTGGAATCATACCACCATCGTTGAAGGATCTCACATTCATAGAAAGGTTGAATGTCTCTAATAATCACTTGCATGGGTTAATACCTTCTGGACATCAATTTGATACCTTTAACAAGTGTATTTTTGAAGGAAACCTTGGTATTTTTTGCCAACCTCTTACTACCACTCGCAGTCTTCTTGTGTCAATACCAGGGGTACCTATTTCTGCACACAGAATCAATAGTCTGGACATAAATACCATTCTTGGAATAACCATGAGTGTTGGTGTTGGGATTGCTTTTATTTTGACTGCAGTTCTTTTGAATCAATCAAAAATATAGGTAACAGAGTAGGGAGTTGCAGACGAGATGGATTTTGAAATGCCTCACAGGTTTTCTGATGCCTTGGGATATAATTTGGTGTTGTTATTCCAGAATCATTTTCGTAAGGATCTTGCTATTGTTGATCTCTTGAAAGCTACTGGTAATTTTTACCAGTAAAACATCATTGGTTGTGGAGGCTTTGGATTGGTATATAGGTCCACTCTAGAAGATGGCACAAAAATTGCAATTAAAATATTGACAGGAGAATGTGGTTAGATGGAGCATGAATTTAAGTCTGAAGTAGAACCTTTATCAAGAGCCCAAAATAATAATCTAGTGTCATTTCAAGGATACTGCAAGTATGTGAATGATAGACTGTTGATTTATTCATATACGGAGAATGTTAGTTTGGTATATTCTATGAGCCTATGACGCTTTAAAGACCATCATAATTTCTATATATTTGTGTCAATTAGACGTGTAATAGCTCTATTGTTCTTCATGTTGCTCAAGCTCTCAATCTTTTATGCTCTGAAGCTTCCAAGCTCTCTTGCTTTCAAGCATCTAAGCTCCATCATTATTAGATTGATCATTATTCCAAGTTACTAGACCATTTAAATGAACACCATTTATCGTCAAATAAAATGGGTAAATATTTTTCTTCTGAAAAGAAAAGTGTGTATTTCTCATTTTCATTTGGAATCCTGTTTTTCTGAAAATACAAGTATGGTTTAGATAGATATGATTGACCCTTATATATTCCAGGGTGAGCTATTTGTGGATAGTTCATTCTCATTCTCCACAGCCAATTTTGAAACAAATGTTTTTCTGCCAATAGCTGCAAAATATTTTTGCTTTTACGTGCTTATTGTTGTTTTTTGTTTTGCACTTCCATTTTCATATCCAATTATCTCCTTTTCAAAAACTCCTATATTGTGCATAATATATTATTAATTTTTTTAAGTTTATTTCCATAGAAACACTGTTGTTTTGCATTCTCATAATGCATTTGTTGTTCATCTAAATTTCTAAACCTAATTAAGGAAAATTTTCATAGATAGAATTCCCATCAAATATCAGTCAATGGAAGCTATATTAGACCAACTCAAGTTCTCATTTCCTCTTAGAGGCTTCTTAGTTACTGAAGTAAAAAATTAACTTGGTAAGAATGTTACATTCCACACCTATGTTTGTCCTAACCATTACAACACTGGTATGGGAAACTTCTCTGGGATGGATAAAATATGTTCCCTTGTTTAGAATACAAAACTTCCATGTCCTATAAGGATATTTTTATTTCCAAAATATAACTTATTTTTATGGTTTATGGGAGAATTCATTTAAAGATCAATTGAATGCCATTTTCTCATTATGTTATAAATTAGATATAAACCATTTGTGTGTCTGAGTCAAATAGAGAATTTTTTTTTATCCTAGATGAAGACAAATTTGTAATTAGAGCCATTTATTGTGTGAAAACCACATGGAGTAGAGTGTATACATCATGCTTCTAAATATTACATGTCATCACAATCAGAGCTTATTTCAAAACCTTTCCAATCTGAGTTTTTGCAACAGGAAACTACAGTTCAGTGTTTTTGAAACAAAACTAACATTAATGAAGGTCAGTACCTTCAAATTTCTGATATATTGCATGATTTTCTTCCAATTTACATTTCATATTGTGTCCTTACTGTTATTATTTTATAGATATTTTCTTAATCCTCGTTGTAATTATTAATCATGCAAATTTTACCATTTCTTTGCTTACTTGGTTGCTACTTTGTGTTCAAACACTAACTTGGTTCTTGATATTAAAAAAATCCCAAAATTCGAAAATTATTCCTTTATTTCAAATGCTATATATATATATATATATTGAAAGGGTAAAAAAACCGTAAAACACTATTGGCATGCCCTTGCACCTTTTGGTGCAAATGCTAGTAATAGTTATTCAGAAAACACATTAATGCCTATCAACATGAAGATATCCAACATTATACATATTGACTATAATTTCTATGGCAGGTTCCATACACAATTTTGGCATTATCTGATGTAAAACTTGGTGTTGATGGTCGTAAAGACCTTTTTGACTAGTTTGCAAGGAAACTTACAAAAGTAAATGATCAGCCAGATATAATGCAACTACTGAAGCCTATGCCATTTTCTCTTCATGTGTGTATCTTAAGTAAGATGAAAATTTTTCATGTAGTGGTTATACCCTGTTTATGTTGTTTATTTACTACAAGATAAGCCTGTAGATGTTTTAAAGGTTGCTGAAACTTCTCTTGAAATTACTTGTGTTTCTGAACATGAAATGGTGTGTATGATACTTTTCTCTTATACATTATATCTAGCTTTAGTTTGTGCATTTTGGTTAATCACATAATAAATAATTTCTCTAATCTATTTAATGAAGGGTTGTAGGATTGACAAGGGCATTCTTTGAATGCAGTACTTGAACGAAAAACATATGCTGGTGTACGTCAAGGTCTGTTGGCATTTTTCTGCAGAAAATATTTTTAATAAGATTTATATTTTCAGTTTTGAATCTCCAATATTATTTTACTTATTAACATATATTGATGAAGTAGTAGGAATTATTACTTCAAGTATTGGGACAAGGCAAGGCAGTAAGAGTGTTAAACCAATTTTCCATGCCAATGGGGATGATAATCCTCACGAGCTGGCACATGAACTATAGGCCATGCATGCTAATTTTGAAAAGGTTTAGTTATTATGGATCATAAATTATATTTTATTGCATGTTGTTGTTAATAGGTTACTTTTCACACAGAGAGGAAATCAACCAAAAGTTTCAAAACATGCAACTGTTATAACTACTCAGGATCTTAGAGTTCAAGAACAAACTTTGTTTAATCTAAAGGATTCAAACAATGTTAGATTTTAGAAAATATTGTGTTTTAGACCTTTGCTTGTAAAAATATCAAGGAATTACCAAATTAATGTTCCATGCAATTTTAATGCTTATGGGAAGACCGAGAAAGACTAAATCCACATAAGCACAAATTTGAAGAGCCATGTCTAGAGAAAATTCAAGAAATTAAGGTTTGTATGATCAAATGTTGGTCCAATAGTTTATATTGTTGGAAATACTGAGGGGGGGGGGGTGAATCAATATTTCTTTTCAATTGTTATTTTTCATAGTTATATCACTTATATTTAGAACGCAAAATGAACAGTAAGAATAAATACTTTTATTAATTTCTTCTTTACAATAAATCAAGTACAATGTATGTAGGGCACCAACCCTAGATGAAGACACTGATCTTCAATCTCCTAGGCTCCACCATGTATTTTCCAAGCACCGACTTGGACTTCCAAGGCTCCAACCTTCTCAATTCTGAGGCACTAACCTCAAGGGCTCCAACCATGTATTTGGTTTAGGCTTCGACCTAGTTTCTTGAGGACTTCGATCCTCTAGAGCTCTAACCCTATTCTCTAAGGCACCAAACTTGTCTTTTCGAGGCTCCAACCCTTGCTTTACTTCATCAATATATATTTGGTTATACTTCACAGCTCCCAATGTATTATTTAATGAGCCCTGTCAATCTTCAACTATCCCCTCACTTAGTCTCCACGCCACGCCATCAATGACAACCTTGACCTCTTAGAAAGTGTCACCATTTCTCTTCATCATACCCAAGAAAATTATCCAAGTCACTTCATGATGTCATCAACGATGCATCACGATAATAATATCTCCAAGTTCTGTTTCAAATTGTCTTCACAAGATGCTCCAAGATGTCATCAAGGTGCTCCAAATAGATCTTCAACAAGATATCTTCTACTTATTTTCAAGGTGCTCCAAGTCCATAGGACTTAACTCTCCTTCAACGTCCTGCTCCTAAAAAGTCTCCAATATTTCAAAGAACAAGCAGTTATAGGCTTTCAAAAATACCTTAAAATAAATTCTCCAAACAATCCCTTCAGGCCTGTTATTATTTCACTTCAAATCATGCCCAAAGTTTGTTCTAAAGCTGCTAACCATTGTCCTCAAGATAAAACAAGTTTTCTTCAAGCCTGCTAAAAAATGTTTGCCAATATCTTCTTCAAAAGGAATCTAAATTATGTCCAAGAGGCTTGGACTAAGTACACATTGTCTTAATTTAGAGCTCTTAGTCTAGAATGTTTCCCAATAGAGAACTGATCAAGCACTAGATTCACGTGTAGATGTCAAGAATAGGTTCAAGTATAAATGCAGAGATGTACCTTCTCACCAAGCTCAAAATGTTTCCCACAAGTCTAAATAGCCTTTTGTCCACACATAGGATTAAACTCTTGAGAAAATCTGAGATACGATTTGTAGATCTGAGGAATATATATGATGAACCCTCCTTATAGGACCAAAATTCCAATTAGCTTGTTTATTGGAGGTTCAAGTCTCCCTAGAATATCCTCAAGACCGAAGTTTTTTGAGGACTGCAATTCACAAGAGTGTTTTAGCTTTGTCCACAACTTCGGTTTCCACTGGTCCAAGGGTTTTGTAGCTTCCTCTTATAGGTCCGAAGGCATGGAAATTTTTGTTACAGGTCCAAAATACAGAGAGTATCTTGTTGTCTTATCCACCAAAAGCTTTAGAGAAATGCGAAGTCTAGATTGTCCAACAAAGAAATATAAGCCAAGATTCTATACACAGTCCGAAACTTCTATAGTTACTACACAAGAATCACCATAATCTTCCATAGTTCGATAAAGAAGTTCACAACAAAAAATACTAGTGTTGTATCTTGGTTTGCAATCCGAAATTTTGTCTTCTAGCACAATTATTATCACAAGTCCGAAGGAATAGATAACCATCACAAATTTTTGACTGAAACAAATTTTATTCCTCGACTTCCAAGTCACTCATGTGGTTATACTATAATTTTTTCACTGAATTTCATTGTAAAAAACTGAGGAGTGGAGGTTTATATTTATATTATTTTACCATGTTTTAAAGAAAACTTCCTTCTAGAAGGGGAGGCCGACATGTGTGCCAAAGTTCAGGTCAGCTCACTGTTAGGTGTAATTTTCTTAGTCTTAAGAATTCAATATATCACAAACTACTAGGAGCTTTGTGACAAATAAGGGCTTATTAGAAAGGAAGAAATACACTCTATAAGATAGTATAGGAGAAAATTTTGAAGGATGCCTTTAAGGTGGTAAAAACAATTTTTCTTTGTGACTCTCCTTAATGTTTGTGTGCATAAGGTGAATAGGACAACATGGCTTTTGTTGAGAATTAGGTAGGGCTAGGTTTAATTCAAATTCTCTTCTTGATAATTACTTGTGAGCTTAATTATTTTACTTATGTCTTCTCTTCTTAGCATATTATGTCTTTCATCAAGTCAATTACCAAAACACAAGAGAAATAAATTTAGGCTCTTCGAGCCAAGGCCAAAACTTCTCCCTGTTGGAGAGGAAAACCCACAAGAAATTCTTATTATAGACTTTTAGATGACAAGTACCATGACCATGACACAGACGCTTGACCCTTGTATGCCTCCAAGACCTTGTCACTGCTTCTTCATTGACTCTTTAAGCTAATCCTTCTTTTCTGCACTATCCTGCATTGTCCTACACTTTTCTACACTAGAACTAGAGAGCTCGGTCTCTAACTGTATTTCCCTTCTCCGACTGTATGTGATCCTTATTGAGATATCAACACCTTGTTATACAATATCCTGTGCACACCTTGCACCTTCAAATCACCTTGCTTGTTGGTCTTCAACATACACACACATCTTATTTCCTTTCGATGAACAGTCCACCATTTTCATACTCTAATGATATCCTTACTTGTGTTGCATTAATTTGTTGAGCACACTTATTATACTTAGCACTTAACACAATCCTATAACTATTAAACACAGTCCTGTAACTTCTTCTTCTTATTCAAGAAATATATTCAGGTCTTGCGGGAGAAGTCGTCTGTAAAAGTCATGTAATAGGAACATCCTCCCAAGAATGTCACGGGAAGCATATCAGATAAATCAGAATGTATCAAATCCAAGATATCAGCTGTCTTTATGACACTTGAGGGTAATGGTCCCCTTGTATTCTTCCCTTCCGCATAACCCTGACATATACCTTCGTGATCATCTTTAAATTTGGGCATCCCTATCACCACCTTACTTGCTTCGGGAAGGGCTTTGTAATGAAGGTGTGCAAACGTCTGGTGCCATAACTCTGTTTGAATATTTGTATCACATGACATATCCCATAATGGATTTCTTCTAACCGGGTAGAGTGTATCAACTCTAAAACCAATAGTAAGAGCTTCTTTGAAGTTATTCTTCTAGATCCATAGCTTTCCATCAACAAATGCCACCTTGAACCCTTTGTCTTCCATTACTGAAATATGCAGAAGTTTCTTCTTTAGATTAGGTATGTACAACAAATATTGTAAAAAGACTTGACCTTGAGATAGATGAAGGATCACAGTCCCTATCCCTTTCACGAGATATGTGGCATTATCTCCAAGGAAAATTACTAAATTAGGATCCTTCTCAATCAAATCAGAGAGGGCTTCTTTATAACCAATGAGGTGCCTTGAAGCACCACTATCAATCAACCAGACATCCAGGGTGTCGGGAGGAGATGCAACATAGAGGGAAGATACAAGAATATATTCATTTTTCTTATTATCAACAACATTAGACTCACCGTACCTAGAATTTCTTGACCTATTGAAAGGTTTCCCATTTCCACTATGATTAGAGGGAGCCTTCCTTTTTCCTTTGAACCTATTTTTCCTTTTATTTCCATTCCCCTTGAATTTGTTGTTGTCATCATCCCTGGGAGAGTCCCTTCTATTGGGGCACTCTCTTGCATAGTGACCAGACTTGTTGTAGGTGTAACATCTTCCCTTCCTTCCTTTTTTCCCCGCTCTACCATGGTTTGGATTTCTTGGGCCACCATGGTTCTTCTTCTTTTCATGAACAATGAAGGCAATAGGGTCACCTCTATTTCCATTAGAGGGATGATGTCTCTCCATCATTCTTGTCTCCTCTAAAGTGCATCTAGTCAACGATTCATCAAAATTAGGAATCATATTATTATTAATAATCGTAGTATTAAATACATACTAGTCTCATGGAAGTCCTCCAAGAGCAATGAGGATGAGCTCTTTATCAACTATCTCTCCTATGGAAAGGAGATCATTCCTGATTTCTGTGAGCCTCATAAAATATGACGGAGGCTCATGAATCTTCCCTTGCACATAGTCCATGAAATCTTGATCTTCTAATTCCAAATCCAAGGACATCTTCCATGCATGAAAAGCAGACTTTTCAGTCAACTTATCATCAGACCATTGGTCCTTGACAAGACTTATTCTTCGGTGATTTCTTTTCACACTATCTTGGGCTTTGTCTTCACCTCATCTTTGATACCATGTTAATTTTAGATGAACATGGTATGTTCTATATGCTTAATGCAATTTTACTTGAATATTTCTTATAGGCCCAATTAAAAACATAAACATGAAAGTAAAATGTCGATAGAACGTAATAATAGATCAACAGAAGACAAGCCAAATAATGTAGATTAGATTTTACAATTCTTCTTGTCCATCAAAGATAGAGAGTGATGTGCATTACGACAGTCAACAGGATGCATCAGAGAACAAAGTCTTTCTCAACATCAGATCAACCAACCTTCCAACTGTCACACACACCCCTCAAAGACAACTCCAAACTTCAACGCAAGTCAACAAAATAATCTCTAATCCAGATTTCCAACATCATCCATATTTCCGACATCCATTTACGACATCATTTATGGCATCCATATTTTCGACATCATCTAGATTTTTGGCATCCATTTCCGGCATCATTTGCGACATCCATATTTCCAACATCTAGAGTTTCAGCATCCATTTCTGGCATCATCCATATTTCTGGCATCCATATTTCCAGCATCATCCATATTTTCATCATCCATATTCACACGTGGGAGAGAGAAGTTTCTTCTAGGCTATATGAACCAATCATATCATGAGGAATGTGTGTGATGATATGATGATGAAATTTACATCATATATCTCCTATTTATATCAGTCAGTGAGGGTGTGTGACACATCTATTAGGCTTGTGAGCCTACATTACAAATCTGATCGGCCTAGCACATGTGTGGAAAATAAAATCAAAATATATGTTCTACTCATCCAAACAAGATGATCTTTAGGTCAATATTGTACCTCTCCTAAAGAGGAATCCAAAAAATATATAATCATCATCATATGAGTAATGGAACCTAGAGTTTGGACCTATTTTCCCAAAATTAACAGTGTTTCTAGTCTGACAACATAACGTGATGGTTAAATAAGAAAATTCGCTCTAAAAAAATTGGAAAATGCTTACAATATTCTCGGTACTTTGTTTTGGACACAAGATTTTTTTTTAATGGTCTAACAATATTTACTTTGAATATATCTCAACATATATTTATTACTTATATTCTACATAAGCCACATATTATTGAAAAAGTGATCTGCATGGTTGAAATTGTTAGCATAAATTTCAAGTTATTAGTCAATATATTCCTTTCAATTTATAATTGGGCACTACTTATTTGGTGTATGTTTGTTGCTTTTGTACTTATTCTCATTTTATATTTTGTGACTTTGAGAAATAGTGAAGGTGTTATACTTGATTTCATATCATTGAAAGTCATATTAATTCAATCTGGAAAGGAAATATTTTCAAATCTCAAACTTAGACATTAGTATATGTTTATCTATTTCATACTTGTGTTGGTACATCCTTTTGTACTTAGGGTTTCCCATTGCTTATTTCTTTGTTCCTTACTTGATCTATCTGATTTATGATATATTTTCATAGATTTTTCCTACCTAATTTATTCACAAATGCATAAAATATCTTCCCAAATTCTCTTTCCTTTAGATCTACGAATGGAATTCGTTTTGCCTTGTCCCATTGTCCTTGGGAATTCTTCCTAAAAATATTTGAGTTAAAAAATTAGGATGACTTGTACCTGATCCTTAATAGTATGATTTCTCTTGGTTGCAAAGATAAATTGGTGAATTCTTTGGCGATGTCCCACATAAGCTGAATGGTTATTGTTCTACCTTAGCATTTGACTTTTAAAACAACTCATTATGTAAATAACGTACTGCAATAAAATATGCTCTCAATATCCATTCTTTAGCATGCGAATAATCCAATGATAACAAGTATATGCACACGTAATCCATGTAGATTTATAGTGGGTACCTGAGTGCCAGGAGAAGTCTCAGTTCTTCCACTCGGTCACATGCCCTTTCCATATCTCAAATCTTCTACAAGGACAGACTTGCATTTTTGTTCATGTGTGTGTGACACCGTGACATACTCAAACAATTCTACATGACACAGAAAAAAAAAATATTAATTCAACTCCACAAACACATAATAAACAGTCAATACCTCCAATATTAGTGCAACCATTTATATGCTACTAAAACTCTATTTAAAATCCTATCCTGCCCGTTATACCAGACTATACATTAAATGCCCACATTCTTCATTTCACTCTCCAAGACAGCTAACTAATTTTTTAGATTCAACCCCAAGAAAACTTTAAATCTGTATACTTAGGACAAAAATATCATTAGTAAGTTTTTTTTTTTAATTAGAAAAAGTCACATTTGATCATGGGCTAAAAACTTATGCAACAATGTAAAGGTAGTAAGGTATACTTCGGTTAATTTTTTTTATTATGTTAAGAGTGAAATTCTGCAGTTCTTAATTGAAGATCTTCTCCATTTGGTTTTCTAACTTTTTTACATCACAACATAAGCTAGGTAGACAACACCAAGACAAATTCCAACATTCATGGAAATTACGGGAACAAGGTAGCTTGATTGATTGTGGTTTTTATGTTCTCGCTTTGGAATGTGGATTTCGTTTCCTTCCATGTGGATACGTTGTTTAAAAGTTAATGTTAATGTTGTACAAGTTAATGTATATAACATCATTATGTATTATGAGAATCCATTGCTTGTTAATTATATTTTTTTATGCATGAATACATTCATAAGGATATTTTCTTTAATAGATTGGTATCTTAGTCAGTAAATCACCAACTTGAACTTGTTAGAGTCTTGAATGACAAAAGTTCCACCTTGCAAGAATTCCTTTGAGAGGGTGTTGAGAATGATTTTTTCTTTGGCTATTAGTTTAGATTGATAACAATGAAATCGCTCAACAATTTGAAATTGACTAAAATGAAAAGGAAAACACATAAAAAAAAATTCAAGAGAAGAGTGTACAAAGGGTGAAATCATATTTATCAAGCACAATTTTAGATTTAGATGTATAAGTAATTAATAGAACTAAGGTAGAAGAAAATGGACAACAATGATTCCTATACTCGTAATGCTAACGCAATTTAACAAAGAATTAAATAATTTCATCAAGAAGAATTTTATATTTAGATGTATAGGTGATTAATAGAATGGAGGTTGAAGAAAAATGCCTACAATGATTCCTCCACTCTTAATTCTAACTCTGTTTGACAAAAATGGAGGTCTCTTGTACTAATCAAGGCCTTGGTGAGATGACGATTAGGAAAAATTTCCCAACTCACTATAATGACGATTTTATAAACATGACTTCCTAATCATGACCTTTCAACATAACTTTATGACCCCTTATACTACTTAAGAAGCAAGCTATGATTTTTGAACAAATAAATCCTTTGAATATATGTGATTTCATAACAGTGCTAATAAGAGTAACAACACTGAGCGATAAAATAGACTAAAGGAAAAAATAGGACTTCACTTCAAAATTGAAGTTCATTCTTTTCCTCTCCATTGTTCTTGAGCATCCTCCTCAAGAAAAAAATTATATCAAGTGTTGGCCTTTGTTTTGGAGCTACATTTGTAGATTCATTGTTATCTAGAGTTGATCATATGATACCATTGTGGAATTGATTTGCACTACAGAGGATGTTGGTGCTAATTGTCATTGGGTGTATACTCTTGGAAATTACTTGGGCCAATTTAGAGTGGGTTATTATGATATTTGGGTAAACATGTAGAAATGTTTTCTAGTCGATAGCTCAACATAGTTTCAATGTTTTTACATAAATTTGATTCCTATAGTCCCAAACTAGTAAGTCTGATGTAAAAATTTTAAATGAATTTATTTGAAACAATTTTTTTTTGGTAAGATGGGTAGGAATATATTGTTCATGATCATGTCCAAATACATCACCCAGATAGGGGCAGAGAATTGAACTGGTGACTTCACATAAAGGAGTTCCTTAACAATGCACCCAATCATTGTTAAGGCCAAGCTATAAAAACTTAACATGTAGGCTCAGTTAACCCTCTTGGGGTGTGTATCATTGTTATGTGAGTCCATAACCCCTATGAGGTTGCCTCACTTGAGTTGTGTAAAAATGTACAAATCAAGCTAAAAATTGTAACATCTCATCTTATGATCTTGTGACCTTCTTGATCTAAAATGCACAACTCAAGATAAAAATTGTAACATCTCATATTATGAGCTTGTAACCTTCTTGATATAAAATGCACAACTCAAGCAAAAAATTGTAATATGTCATCTTGTGATCTTATGACCTGAAAATCCTCAATGCTAGCTTAGATTTATGTTGTCTAGACCTCTGCATTCTTCTCCTACATCCTATGCTGAAAGCCTTCAAACCCTTGCCATAGATCCATAGCACTATCTCAGATATGAGAAGTTGATGTGTGAGAATGGGATGAAGAGTGTTCCTTATATACAATTCAGAAGATGAATCTGGCCTTTACTTTTGGAGGAAATTTTCAAAATTGGCATCAAGGACTGCCTTAACAATGCACCCGATCACAGTTGAGGCCAAGATAGTCAAAATTTACATGTAGGTTTAGTTAACCCTCTTGGGCTGTGTTCCCTTGTTATGCGAGTCCATAACCCCTATGAGGATGCCTCACTTGAGTTGTGTAAAAATGCACAACTCAAGATAAAAAATTGTGACATCTCATCTTGTGATATTGTGACCTGAAACTCCTCAACGCTAGCTTAGATATATGTTTTCTAGACCTCTGCTTTCTTCTCCTACATCGTACACTAGAAGCATTCAAGCCCTTGCCATAGATCTGTAGCACTATCTCAGATATGAGAATTCAATGTGTGAGAATGGGATGAACAGTTTTCCTTATATACAATTTAGAAGATGAATCTAACCTTTAATTTTGGAGGAAAAATTCAAAATTCACATCAAGGAGTGCATTAACAATGCACCCGATCACGGTTAAGGCCAAGCTAGTAAAACTTAAGATGTAGGCACAGTTCACCATCTTGGGGTGTGTTCCCTTGTTATGCGAGTCCATAACCCCTATTAGGATGCCTCACTTGAGTTGTGTAAAAGTGCACATCTCAAGCTAAAAATTGTAACATCTTATCTTGAGATCTTGTGACCTTCTTGATCTAAAATGCACAACTCAAGCTAAAAATTGTAACATCTCATCTTGTGATATTGTGACCTGAAACTCCTCAATGCTATCTTAGATATATGTTGTCTAGACCTCTGAATTCTTCTCCTACATCCTACACTAGAAGAATTCAAGCCGTTTCCATAGATCCGCAACCCTATCTCATATTTGAGAAGTCGATGTGTGAGAATGGGATGAAGAGTGTTCCTTATATAAAATTTAGAACATGAATCCGACCTTTTCTGACAAATGTTTTTGGTTTCTTTGTAAATATGTGTGTTAATGAATATCTGAAATCCTGGTTTGTCTCGGGTAATATAGCACATTGTGATAATGTGGTTTGTTTCTCTCTTGTTCTTGTGAGGTTGTAAGGTTCTAAACTATCATATTTTAGAAGAAAGAGTTTGATCCTATTTTGTTTTCCTGGTGTCTTTTTTTCTTGTCTACCTATGTTTTTTTCTAAGATTTAGTTGTCATATAAATTCACATATTCACTCAGATTTATGCTCATTTATTTTTATCCAATTATGTTGATGTATTTGATACACTGTTTTTGTTTTATAGGTTTTGATTTTAAAATCCCCCAGCTGAGCATCGGCACAACACTAAAAATGGTAACATTGGGCATGATTTGTGAAGAAAAGTGTTTATTTAGTATATAATTTGTGGTCTGATATATGTGTCCCTTATTGGGGTTGATAGGTGACATGATGAAGTCACATACCTTTTGCTAATTCTTCCTTAATCAATTTAAGAGAGAGGGTGAGAATGCTCAGATTTTTTTTAGTCAACTTTTTAAAGTTTAAAAGTTTATATGTATACAAATAAAATCCATATAATCAATAATTAAGAATCATACATCGTGGAGCCAAGGGGTGCCCATATTGGTTTCCCCTCCTTATAAATGTACTTCTAACTTGCTGTGTTGTATGCTGATATGACCTTAATATTTCTGATTTATGGTTTATTCTCTTTAAACTCGAATGTCATTTGATGGTAAAGTTGTACTCTTTAATCCAAAAAGTTTATGTATTAGAGGGGTAAATTTAGAAATTATTTCAGTTTGCATTTTTTGTTTTCAATTTTTCACATTTCTAATTTCATTACAATGTGGCAGACTGATCGTGGCATAGGAACAACCTCGTGACAGGTAAACAAATAAAAATTTCGCTTTCATATTAGTTTCTTTATCTTTAAAATTTTTTTTATATATATTTCATGGTTCTTATTATTTTATAATGTGGCAGGATGATCGCGGAAAGGGGCCAACTAAAGAGCATGTGAAGTGCCAACCCTACTCTATCTTCAGGTATTTTAATTGTTTACACAATTGAAATAATGTTAATTTTGTTCAAATATGTAGGCGCCTTGCCATGGTGTGCGTCATGATTCCCTCAACAAGGAATATTTGTATTCATCCCCAAGTCCATTTGTTTTGCTACGAAAAAATATTTAAAACACAAACAAGGAATTTGAGTGTTTGGTAGACATTGTGCCTCAAACACCTCAATTAGAAGAAAGGATATTACAATTTATGACCCAACTTCAAACATATGAGGTAATAAAAAAAATCTAATGGATATTTTCATTGTTATGCATAAGATCAATTGTGATGGGCTGATTTTAAAATTTTACATTAACTAAACTAACAAAAACATTCTTTCGTATGTAGCATTTCCTGCAACCTGGTGTCGTCAGTGTTAGTTGTAGTAGGAGACAAAGGAAATATATTCTTGAGGAACCCCTTTGTACACCTCATACACCTTTAGGTAGTAGGCAAGAAACGCACCCCTAAGAAGACACACAGCCAACCGCTGAAAGTGGTGGCAGTGATGAGGATGATATGGCCAACTTTATGATTGCATTTCCTGGAGCTACATGTGTCACCTCTATGGGGACCATTCCCGGTACTTTTTTGGTGAACAATGGAGTTGTTCCTATAAAGAAAGTACAAATCCCATGTAAGTTTCAATATTTTAACTGTTTCATGTACTCTATCTAAAATATATTTTATCATGATTATTAGTTTTAAATTCATGATGATATCTTTTGTTGTGTAGGAAACAATGATTTCTATAGGGCCTTGGAGAGAAAGTAGTTGGTAATTTTTGGCCCACCCATATGCACAAGGTGGAATTCCTAGAATTCCAACCTAAAAAACGAACTTCTAGATTATATAGAAGGCCTTTTCGAGGTGGGCACATTTGATAGAACAACGATCGCCTGGGCAGTTGGTAAATATCTAAAATATATGAGGGACACCTATAGGACGTAGTTTTAAATTAACTCTAGATATGAGTGTCCCCTCATAATTCTAGGGAGGGAGTGGAGAGCACCCATTGAAAATGAAAAAGAGAAAAAGACCAAGAAAGAAGGAAAAATGCTAACTAGACCCACGAGGTAATTTACAGCTTTAATTCAATAGCTTTAATTTTCTCTATCTCTAAAATAAAAGCGTGCTACATAACTGACTTCAAGCTTTTGATGATAGGTTTCCTCATAGGTTGAAGGAAACCAAAGCTAGGATTGACAAACAAGGAGGGCACAAGATACACCAGGGCGACTACTTGAAATTAAATGCAATAATTGTAAGTAGCTAAACATCTTATTAATTTTATCACCTTCCAATATTTTTGTAATCCCATCAAATAACATTAAATATGCAATGTAGTGTGATGATTTTGGAACGGAAACCACAAAGGAAGATAGAGAGATCGTTTTTCGTTCTGAATATCAAGTCATAGTTGAACGTCGTAAATTCTTGGGACAGGTCCCAAGATCGAGAATTCCTAATAAGGTAAAACATTAACCTTTCAATATGTTTATTTTCATCCATAAATTTAATGTCTAACAAATTTTTTTATATCACGGGAGAAACACTTTCAACGGGCCAAATAGCCCAGTTGTAGAGCAGTGCGTTGAGAGTGAAATATTGCCAGAACATGTTCCTCACATGCAGCCTGAACATTCTAGTGCAGACCGGGTCGATAGTGCTACTCTCAATGAGGCCCATGACAATAATTAATTTATACTTATAATTTTTTCAAATTATACACTGAGGGTCGTGTCCTTATATCTTTTTTGTTTAAATGATAGAGAATTTTTTACTTGAGCATCCCACCACCATAGAGGAACAGGGGGCAACAATTCCAACAGTGACAACTAGTGCACTAGGTAAATAATGTCATTGCAATTTTTTTATTAATATTACTGAACTACTTCAATGATGTTTAAAAACTAGAGATTTAAATTTAATATTTTTTTTTTTTGGTGGGTGATGCCCCGTCATTGCATGAGACTAGACATCGTGAGTACCCAACTAGGTCAGGTATGCGGGAAAGACACGAAACATAAGTAGAGAACAATGATGTTGATGATGTAGTTAGGAGCTTTATAAATATGAAGAAGAAAAATAAAATCTGATAATGTAAAATATTGTATTATTATAAGACAGACGATGAATGACATACCATACTTTGAATTTTTTTTGCATTATATAAAAAATCATTTATCATACTATTTTTATTCCATACACGTCCAATGTTTTCTTGCGTACTTTTTTTTACATTGATTTTTAATTAGTTATTGAATATTTTTTTTGTGCTCATGTTCATAAAACGTGAACTATAGATTGGGTGTTGGGGAATTGAGAGTGATGTGAGGGTGGGGGGAGAATAAGAGCTTCCATCTTCACGTGGTTCACCCTATTTAGTACAGAATAATATATTGGAGAAATTTAATCTTGGAGAAAACCTCCGTCGATCCAAAATAGCAGCAAAAAATTCATTGTTGACTTAGCTTCTACTCTTTCAGATCGTGGGAGGCTTGTTCCAAGTTCAGGAGACTCCAATAAATTGTTCTTGAAATGAATAGGAGATTATTCAGGTATGTTTTGACGTTGTCAAAATATGTTCTAATATGATCATAAGAATGCATCTTAGAGTAAAATATACTACATATATTACTTGCATTTATTGTATATATAATTATGAATTTTTAATGACTTGGCAGCGCAGGTACAAATCCTCTTGAATCATGAGCAATACAACTTGTCAACCAAGGTCATGTCCAGGATATTTTTGCTTGTAGTAGCCGACAGGTTTCCTTGTGAAATGATGAAATTAGGGCATGTACCTCCGTTACAAAGAGTAGTTAAGTAGTTACAGTTAGTTAGAATCAGTTTTATAACTGAAACCATTTTGGTTCAGATTGTATTTAAAGACATCTTAAGGAAGAAAGAGGGTTCCGAGTTTTGAGCCTTTGAACGCTAATTTTGTACTGAACAATATTGAATGAATGAAAAAGTTTTGCAAGTTTCCAATATTCCATCTGTGTTGAAGAGTTTTTCTTGGTTTCCATTTCATTTCCATATCTGTGAATAAAGAAGAGTGATTAGAGCTGCAGGTCTCTTGATATTTATGTATCTAAGAGTTAAATATCCTTAATGGGCGCTCCTCTCCTTTAGCTTATTTGTTTTTCACTTCTTCAGGATTTATGATGGCAGTTTCTGTTTTAAGCAGCATGACAAATTAAATCCTTTTCTTTCTTCGTCTTCCATCCGCTCACTTCAATATAAATGAATATGGCATTGCAGAGCTAATAAAGATTTGATATTTGGGAAGTATATTACTAATATTTTTAAGGGTTAAGAAACAGAGACACATATATACATTTTGTGACATAATCTTTAATGTCTTGAGCACGGATTCTTGTACACAGCCAAGAATTGTTTCTCAAGGAAAAACATTAATTGGCGCCATTGCCGGGGAACGAAGAGTCGAAGTTCTTCCCTGGGTTTTGTTCTGCATTTCCTCTGGTTGTTCAGAGAGGAGGAAATAGTTCGCTGCGATTTTTGAAAATAGCTCTGGCTCCCAAGAAACCTCACACGAGGTCAGATACCTCTCAGCAAACAGTTCCCGTTTTGTCGAATCCTGAGAAGCTTGTTTCAAAGAAGGGCCAGAAACCAAAAATATTAGTTACACCTGAAACCACACTGCTCGCACCTGGCAGCAGTTCACACGTTTTCTCATCCAAGAAAGCTTCCAAGAAACTCATTTTCTCGAAAGAAGAATCATCACCATCACCCATTCATTTTCAAGAACCCACATTAGAAGAGCAATCTTTGGAGTTTGTGTCTTTTCCTTTTACAGAAACTCAGCCACATACAGTTGCCAGCTCTTCTGCGATTGTTCAAAGTCCACTTCCCATATCAGTTGTTTCACCTCATTCATCTTTTCACACAACTGGTATTCATTTTACCCCCGCTCAAGGAGCAGTTAACCCGGGCGTAAACATGGCAGTTCATGCAGCCCCTGCTTTCTTGATGAACAGATATGCACCTCTAAATCTACCACAACCATTGCATGATTTGCCTCAGGAGTATCTCAAATTACTCCCCAGATTTACTGGTGAAGATGAAATAACTGCAGAACAGCACCTGCCCCTGTTTTGCACTTTTGCAGAAAATTTAAATGTTGAACATTTGGATGTTGTCATGAGACTTTTCGTTCAGTCTCTGAGTGGAGAGGCAAGGAAATGGTTCAAAGGATTACAGAATGGTTCCATTAATGATTGGGATGCCCTGGAAAGACGTTTCATTGAGAGATGGGGCAAAAAAAGGGACCACGGTTATTCTTTGACAGAGTTTAATGCAATCAAGAAAAAATTTGATGAAAATATGAACGATTTTGTTAAAAGATTTAACAAATTGTAAAAATAGTTTGCCTGTTGAAATGAAACCCCCTCCGATTGGAGCAAGGGTTGTTTTTGCTGGTGCTTTTGAACCAGATTTCAGTTTTACGCTGAGGGAAAGAAGGTCTCCTACGTTGGAACAGATTCAAACTGATGCTTTGGAGATTGAAGCAAATATGTCTGCTGCTGGTAAAGTTTCAGATAAAGGAAAGGCTAAAGAAGAAGCCTCAGCTCAGGATCAGAGAATCGAAGACATGACTAAGGTCATAAAAAATCTTTCAAATAAGTTAGTAAAGTTGGAAATAGATAGCAAGCCTGCAAGACAGAATAGAGGGGTTTTTAATCCCCAATTCAAAAAACAGCCCTTGCAAATTCTACAAAGAGAAGGAAAGGATCAAGATCAGGTGCAAGCACCTTTGTACATAGAAACAGCCCCGTCCCGTTCAGCAGATGAAGATGACGAGAGAGAAGATGATGCTCGAATTTCTGCTGTGTAAATGGAAGATGACGAAACAGAAGAAGAGATCGATGAAGAAGGGGAGGACGAAGAGGAAGAAGCTGAACCCTCATTTGATCAAGAAGAGATGGACGATTACTGTAAACAATTCACAGATTTTATGCAATCCGAGTTGCATAAAAAATATGACTTGAGGTCAAAAAAGAGGTTGAGGACGCAAGAAAATGAAGAAAAAGAACCGGAAGCAGCACCTACTCCAAAGGCGACTCCATTGCAGAAAGGTAAGCAGCAAGCTGAAACATCCCAGACGAAAGATAAAGATTCTAACATTTTGGAGAAGGTGGTTACGGTTTCTAATCAGAATCTAAATTCCAAAAAAGATCAAGAAGACCCTGAAAAGTTGACAAGATCAAATCAAACTTTCAGTTTGTCGAAAGAGTTAGAAAAAGTAAAGATACAAGTACCTCTTCTTGAACTTATAAAAACACCGGGTTACAAAAAGAAAATCGCTGAATTTATCAATCTGTCCCAGCCTGACGAAGTGAGTGATACAGTGAATCTGCAAGAAGAAAAGCCGGTGGTGACGTTTGGACCTCATGTGGAAGAGGTAGATTCGTATGTTCCTCCTTTTTATATATCTCTTCTCTTGCATGATTTTGTTTTGCACAATTGTATGCTGGATTCTGGTGCATCACACAATCTGATGCCATTGAGTGTGATGAAGGAGTTAAATTTACAAATCACCAAGCCATACAGAGATCTTTACTCTTTTGACTCAAAAAGGGTTAAGTGTGTAGGTCTCATTAAAGATATGGTTGTTTCATTGGCCCAAATCCCAGCCAAAAGCATTATGATGGACGTTGTAGTGGCAGATATTCCAGCCAGGTTTGGAATGTTATTATCTAGATCATGGGGAGCAAAGATGAGAGGAGTTTTGAAACTGGACTTTACGTATGCTATTATTCCCGTTTTCAATGGTGAAGAGAGAAGGTTGTATAGAGAGACCAGATTTCAAAAAACGGCTACCAAGAAGGATGCAAGTAATTCACCAATTTATGGCCAAGAGAAGGACGACCTGTCATGTTTCATGCTGCAGGAGGTTGCAGAATTTGCTGAGGAACCTCAGGGGAAGCTTGATTCAGAAATTGTACATAAGGAGTTACATTCAAAAAAACCGTGGAAGTGTTATTTTGATGGAGCATTTTCCAAAGAAGGTACTGGAGCGGGTTTCATCTTTGTTTCTTCGGAGGGTAATTTGATACCTTTTTCTTTCAAATTGGAGTTTGAATCTACTAATAATGTCGCAGAATATGAGGCACTGATTATTAGTTTGCAGACAGCTAAGCAGATGGGAATTAAGGTTATCACTGTGTTTGGAGATTCAGAGTTGATTATAAAGCAGATCAAGAATTTATGCCAAACCAAGCATCCCAGGTTACGAGCATACCTAAATGAAGTATGGGATTTGATTGAAAATTATTTTGAAGCATTCAATTTACAGTTTGTGCCAAGAGAAGAAAATAGATTAGCAGATTCATTGGCGGTTGCAGCAAGTACGTTCAAGCCCCCTATCAGCGTGAAACTAAGGTATGAAATAGAGATGAGACACAGGCCTTCGATTCCTGATAATATTAAACATTGGCAGGTCTTCGAAGATGATGAGCAGATTAAGCAGTTTCTGTTGATGACTGAGGATTTTGAAGATCATCAGATTGATCTGGAAAGTGATGAAGACGAGTTGGCTGGTAAGACTTTTAAAAAGGAGATCGGTGGTCAAGAAATTATTCAGTTAAAAGACAATGTCTTACCCAGAGGCTTAGTACCGCTTGAAAGATTGTTTGGAGCTAATGATGTTGCTGTGGATCAAAAGAAGAGGAACCAAGTTGAGCCAGTGGAGGATTGCAATTTGGGTACTCCACAAGAGCCTAAAATGGTCAAACTGTTCAAAGGGCTTCCGAAGGAATATAAAGAAAGGTATGTAGAGTTGTTTAAACAATTTAAAGATGTTTTTGCTTGGTCGTATGATGATCTGAAAACATATGATAAGGACATCATACAGCACAAGATTCCACTCAAGGATGGAGTCAAGTCACATAAACAGAAGCTTAGGCAGATTAATCCCTTGCTGTTGGCTCCAATCGAGAAGGAAATTAAGAAATTGTTGCAAGCCAAGATAATCGTCCCACTCAGGTATTCAGATTGGGTTTCTAACCTTGTACCTGTCCGAAAGAAGAACGAAGAGATAAGGCTATGCGTGGATTTCAGGAATTTGAACAGGGCTTCATTAAAAGACAATTATCCTTTACCGAAAATGGACTTTGTCTTACAGAAAGTGACCGGCGCTTATAGACTGTCTATGGTGGACGGGTTCTCAGGTTATAATCAGGTAGCAGTGGAGAAGGAGGATCAGAAGAAAACCACTTTCACTACACCTTGGGGAACGTTCATGTACGCCAGGATGCCATTCGGCCTGATGAACGCAGGGGCCACATTCCAAAGGGCGATGGATATCGCATTTGTGGGAGACACGTTTGTAGTGGTTTATCTAGATGATGTCACAATTTTTTCAAAATCTGATGAGGAACATTTACAGCATTTACAGAAAGCCTTCATGAAGTGCAGAAAATTTGGATTATCACTGAATCCAAAGAAGTCTTTATTTGCCCTGGAGGAGGGTAAATTACTAGGCCACATCGTTTCAAAAGAAGGAGTGAAGATTGATCCGGCCAGAGTCGAAGCTATTCAGACAATCCCTCTGCCACGAAGTAAAAAAGATATTCAGCGTTTCCTCGGAAAAATTAATTTCCTAAGGCGGTTTGTCCCTAACTATGCTGAAATCGTCAAAAAGATTACTGACATGTTAAAAAAGAATGCTGAGGTAAGGTGGGACAAGGAGGAAAGGGAATATTTTCAGAGAATCAAAGAGGCTTTAAAGGAAGCACCTGTTTTAGTCAGTCCAGACTATTTGAAACCGTTTCAAATTTTTTCATTTGCTTCTCCCTCAACTATTGCAACCGTTTTATTGCAGAGAAATGAAGAAAAGCAGGAACAGCCAGTTGCATATTTTAGTAAAGTTCTCCGAGATGCAGAATTGAATTAAAACATATTGGAGAAACAGGTGTACGCTCTGGTAAAGGCACTGAAAGCGTTCAGAACTTATGTACTTCATTCTCAGATTTTAGCGTACGTTCCCAATTCGGCTGTGAAAGACGTGCTAGTACAAAGCGATGTGGAAGGCAAGAGAGGAAAATGGATCGCTAAAATTCAAGAGTATGATTTGGATGTGAAACCAACCAAGCTGGTTAAAGGATTGGGATTGGCCAAATTACTGACAGAATCCAACTTCCAAGCGTTGGGAATCAATTTGCTGGCCCCTGTAGAAGAAACCAATGAAGAAACGCGTGATAATCAGTCAAAGACAGCAGTTAAATATAAATTTCTCTGTTCAGAATGGTATAAGGATATTGTACATTATCTATGCTTTCTTTCATGTCCCCCTTCCGTTAATAGAACAAAATACAGGGCCCTGAAACTTAAGGCTCAGCCTTATGTTATAATCGAAGCAAAGTTATATTGGAAGGATCCAGCTGGTATGTTGTTGTTGTGTCTTATAGAGGAGGAAATTTCAGAAGTAATAAAAGAATATCATGAATGCTTGTGTGGAGGGCATTACAGCTGGAAGGTAACTGCTCACAAAATATTCAAATCGGGTTTCTATTGGCCGACTGTGTTTTCTGATGTTTACAAAACAGTCAAAAGCTGTCAAAAATGCCAATTATTTGCAGAGAAGAAAAAGCTGGCTCCGCTTCCCCTTCTCCCTGTTTTCGTTGAAGAGCCCTTTAGACAATGGGGATTGGATTTCATCGGAGAAATCAATCCACCTTCCAGTGGGCAGTTTAAATGGATTCTTACTGCTACGGATTATTTTACAAAGTGGGTGGAGGCAATTCCCACTAGGAAAGCAAATGATTTGGTAGTAATGAAGTTTTTGGAAGAGAATATTTTTAGCAGGTTTGGTTGCCCAGTGAAGATTGTGACAGATAATGCTCAGGTGTTCAGTTCACTCAGGTTTATTAATTTTTGCCAAACTTATAATGTGACATTGTCTCACTCTACAGCTTACCATCCGCAGGGAAACGGATTGGCAGAATCCTCTAACAAAACCTTGGTGAGAATTTTGAAGAAAACAATCAGTGAGAATCAAAAGAATTGGGACACGAAGCTAGTTTTTGCCTTGTGGGCAACAAGAATGACTACAAGAAGGTCCACTGGCAAGTCACCTTATGAGCTCGTGTACGACACTCAAGATTTATTCCCCACGCAATTGGTAAAACCTGTGATTTCTTTTCTCCAAGATGCCCAAGCAGAACCAAATGCCATGATACGAAGAATGAATAATGTGATGGAACTAAGTGAAAGTAGAAATCAGGTTCGGGACCGCTTGCTCACTTATCAGCAAAAGATGAAGGCAGTATTTGATAGAAAAGCAAAGGAAGTTATGTTTTAGGAAGGAGATTTAGTTTTGAGATGGGATACACGAAGGGAGGATAAAGGCAAACACGGTAAATTTGACCCCTTGTGGTATGGCCCATTCAAAATTAATCAAGTCAGAGGAAATAATACGTTCGTGTTGGAAAATCTGGAAGGAGAAGTGCTGGATATGCCTGTGAATGGGCAATATCTCAAGCATTATTTCCGACATTAAGCAGTTGTTGGTTCATCATTGTATATATCCGGTGTGTTCATTGTACATTTTCATCAAGCAATTTATGACTCCATGCCCGAGGTGAAGGCACTAATCTGCAGGTTCTTAGTGTTTCGTGGTAAAAACACTATCCCCAGGTGGAGCCAGATGTTGTGGATCAGTATCTACATATCCTTTTTATGTTTCATTTTTGAAATTTTGAAAAGAAAATTTTAAAAAAAGTGTATAACCGAAAATATGCTATAGTATAAGGTTTTTATACTTTAGCATAAAACAAAAAAGAGGGAATGCAATATATTTCTATTTATATTTTGATACATGGAGCGGGCTGACTTTAGGATGATATATTTGTATTAAAGATAAAGTTCGGGAAACTTCCGGAGCGGAAGTCACAATCGTGCGAAGAAGCATTTGGATATGCAAATTGCGGGGGGTCAACTAGCCCGTCGGTTATCAAAACCCGACCCCCCGCAGTTGACTGGTCAGATCGCAAAACCCCGATGATCAACGGCCCTGATTTATTACCGGGGGTATGGGTAGAAACTCTCCGCCGTACTCACAGACCCCCCGCATTACGTCATCCGCCGAGGTGGCAAACAACTGTCATTCACTATTCGTTGTCTTTCCACGTCACCCTTGCATTTATTATGATTCTCGTTGTCTATAAGTGGGGTTTTTTCCGTCTTTTTGTGATTTAATTGTGACTGTTTGCCCTGTTTCAAACTGCGTCCCGCCACCTTTGCGCTATTCAGTTGAATTGTTTTCAGGATTCCTGTCAATCATGGCCAAGCGAGCATCACTGTAACTCAATATAAGCTCTGGAAGGAATGTAAGAAATTCTCTATTGACACAGAAAAAGGATTTCCAGCCAAGCAGCCACAAGTAGCCGTTCAGCTGCAAGTAGTCATTGAGTCAGCCGCTATTCCCGGAACATCAGTTCCTTTAGATTAGGAGTTATCATCTTTTATTTTGTTTTAAGTGAAGTTATGCAAATGAAATGAAACGTTTCCGAGGCATGTACCTCCGCTACAAAGGGTAGTTAAGTAGTTACAGTTAGTTAGAGTCATTTTTATAACTGAAACCATTTTGGTTCAGATTGTATTTAAAGACATCTCAAGGAAGGAAGAAGGTTCCGAGTTTTGAGCCTTTGAACGCTAATTTTGTACTGAACAATATTGAATGAATGAAATTTTTTTGCAAGTTTCCAATATTCCATCTGTGTTGAAGAGTTTTTCTTGGTTTCCATTTCATTTCCATATCCGTGAATAAAGTAGAGTGATTAGAGCTGCAGGTCTCTTGATATTTATGTATCTAAGAGTTAAACATCCTTAATGGGCGCTCCTCTCCTTTAGCTTATTTGTTTTTCACTTCTTCAGGATTTATGATGGCAGTTTCTGTTTTAAGCAGCATGACAGATTAAATCCTTTTCTTTCTTCGTCTTCCATCCACTCACTTCAATATAAATGAATATGGCATTGCAGAGCTAATAAAGATTTGATATTTGGGAAGTATATTACTGATATTTTGAAGGGTTAAGAAACAGAGACACATATATACATTTTGTGACATAATCTTTAATGTCTTGAGCACGGATTCTTGTACACAGCCAAGAATTGTTTCTCAAGGAACAACAGCAGGTATAAAAAATGGAGCTCAAAGTTAATGAAAAAATATGAAGGGGTATAAAAAAATGTTAATAAAAAAATTGATACCTACAATATATAGTGAAATTAGGGGTTTTTTAAATTGGGGAGGTGTATTGGGTTTATATTAGTAGGGGGTTAAATAATGTGATTTTTAGGGGTATTTTCTAATATGTACTCAAATTAAGGGTATTGTTTAAGATGTTATGATTGCATGTGATATGTTAGAGGCTTGTTGAGTGAAGCCCCTGTGATATTACCAAACTAATTCAATGATATTTAAAAACTAGCAATTTAAATTTAATATTATTTATTTTTGTAGGGGATGTCCTGTCACTACATGAGACCAGATATCGTGAGTACCCAACTAGATTAGCCATGCGGGGAAGACACGATACAGAAGTAGAGAACAATGATGTTGATAATGTGGTTAGGAGCTTTAGAAATGGGAAGAAGAAAAATAAAATTTGATAATGTAAGATATTTTATTATTATAAGACAAATGATGAATAACATACCATACTTGAAACCTTTTTTGCGTTATATAAAAACTCATTTATCATACTATTTTTATGCCATACACTTTCAATGTTTTCTTTCGTATTTTTTGTTACATTGATTTTTAATTAGTTATTGAATTTTTTTGTGTGCTTATGAAGGTAAAAAATTAAATATAGATTGGGTATTGGGGAATTGAGAGTGATGTGAAGGGGGGGGGAGGGGCCATAAGAGCTTCCACCTTCACGTGGTTGGCCCTTTTTAGTAGAGAATAATTTATTGGAGTGATTTAATCTTGGAGAAAACCTCCCTCGATCCAACGTAGCAGCAAAAAAACCACTCTTGACTTAGTTGCTACTCTTTCAGATCGTGGGAGCCGTGTTCCATGTTCAGGCGACTCCAATAAATTGTTCTTGAAACAAAGAGGAGCTTATTCAGGTATGTTTTGACATTGTCAACATATGTTCTAACATTATCATAAGAATGCATCTTAGAGTAAAAAATACTACAAATATTATTTATATTTATTGTATAGATAATTATGGATTTTGAATGACCTGACAGCGCAGGTACAAATCCTCTTGCATCATGAGAAATACAACTTGTCAACCATGGTCATGTCCAGGATCTTTTTGCTTGTGCGCTTGACCAGGTTCGTAGTGTCACATTCTGTAAGTTCCTTTACAGTTCATAATTCAAGATGAATCTTTTTCATGATTATTATCTGGTTTTCTGTATGTGTTTTTTCCTCTATTTGATTGTAAGTTTGAACATGCTTTTAAACATTAAAACTTTTTTTTTTGTTCTTATACTATTAATATATTGAAATATACCACAATTCATGAATTGAAGTTTCATGTGAATAAATAACATATTGTTACAATCATAGTTTAATATTTTAGAGCATGTAAGGTTTTAGAACCATATTTGTGGTTTACATCATATTTTGACTTAGCAACATGAATTCTTCTTGTTTCGACTATGTGCAGGAAGAATGATGCTAGAATCATGTCGCCATCAAATGCTAGTTTGGGACTGAGCAAATAATCTGGTGACATCATGGCATCATGGTATGGTGTCCCTTTAATAGGAGACCGTGTTGGTGACATGCCAAAGTCTAAACCTTCCATATAGCTAGGTAGCTGGAGTGAAATCGCTTATTGCAACATCTTGTCATTCAAACAAAGTAGAATTATCGGTACCAATAGGAGCCAATTGCCAAGCATGATGTTTTCTATAACACTGTTGAGAGGGTCTTCTTCAACGAATGCAAAAAAATCCAAAAGGATATTCACGGTCTCCTCAGACGAACATCTCATCATTGGTCATGTGTCATTATGATTGATACCATGTCGAGTAATAGCCATCAAATGACCTCGATATGTCATTGTGTCAAATATAATAGCTAGATGCTTGTAGTTCACATATGACCCATCAAAAGATATCACAAATTGAAGCTAATCTAGAAGAGCCTTCCTCATAGCCTCATTTCCAAGCACTTCAACAATGTCAATCAAGTGATTACTAGTTGTCCTAGTAGCATCCACATCTTCATGGCACATCATAGCTAACATATTGACACCTTCTGTGTCTAGAATCCATTCTATCTCAGTCCGGAATCTATCATTCTCATCAAAATTGTTGATTTTTTTAGACTTGATAAACACTTTATTCATATCTGGAATTCCCCTTAGAGCTATTTCTGTAGGCATGTTACTTTCATTTTTTTTCGAAAACACATCATCTTCAGAATTTTTTGTTTTGCACCTCTCCTTTAGGACCTTCTTCATTCATAATACATAAACGTAGAATAAGTTTTTCTGCATTATCGTCATTAAAAATGCATCTCAAATCATCATCAAACTCAAGGTTAATATTTTCCGCAATGTCTGCCAACTCATTTTTTTATCAACCATCATCTCTCTATTCAATTCTATACGGAGCAACCATGGAGATATTTTTTCTGGTGCAATATCCTCATCTGGCATTTCATAATAGGATTTGACAAAGTCAACATCCTCCTCAATGATAGTACTCATTGGATTTGGATCATACCACACTTCAGTAGCTTCTATAGCCCTAAGAAGATGAAGACATTTAACTCTTTAAAGTGTTACACCACTTTGAAGTCTTGGGCACTTTCCATGCATCATTCGCGTTTGAACATTGGGCCAATTCAAAGAATTGAACACATTCATAAACCAAATCCATTGGCCTATCCCATAGTTTAGGTTATTGGTCTATTTCAAATGAATAACATCTGCCTCGTTTGATTGAAGGCTTGTGGAATCCTAGAGTTTGTGCAAGATTGCATGTGTAACCGCTTATTAGTTGAAAATTTCAGACTAAATAATAAAGTGGAGTTTTTTCCTCATAGTTGTTGTCTTTGAAAATATTGTTGTTTTGTGGTTGAAGGTTTTGTGTATATTTTCCTATTTTCCTTATTTTGTTGAATCCATAAAGAGGAAAGGAATACAGGCTAGGATGATCACACTAGGCATATTATTGGTTTTAAATGAAATCCAATTTGAGTGTAGTTGGGAGTTTTCGACTCACCCATTAGATTAGGAATCATATCATGTGTGTTATTTGTTGCACATGTCCCAAATGAAAATGTTAATTTTGTTGTCTGCTTATTGTTAATTGTCTCAATGTGATTTAAAGCTACAAGTAATTCTCCGGCTTGGCCTATCTGCCTTGCCCTTGCGACATTGATGTGTTCCTTTCCAACATTCATCTGCTACATTCCTTGCTAAATTTAAACTGCTCAAAATACATTTAATCACTTATCTATCATGCCAACACAAAAATAAACGTTGACTACTGATTTGTGATCGTTGTGTATGGGAATGCATCAATATCACTCACCCATTTGTTACCTTGTGTATGTTATGGCTCTCTCAAGTTTGTTTTAAACCTAAAATTTGCAAAATATAAATCTCCCTCATGACATTGTTATGTTTTGAAAAATTATCATTATGGAGTCTGCCCCCATAACTGTTAAGTTTTTTTTTAATGTCCGAGTATCTCTCCATCGGCTTTTCATGGCTCTCCCAAGTGGCTTTTCCCACATGCACTCTTCTATTCATATGTGTGTCCTCACCATCAATGACTAAGCCTTCCACAACTAGATATCGTTTGTCCCTTGCTTGATGTGTGAACACTCTTAAAGTGTCCTGACTTCTTCCCGTGTTGCTCCATGTGTTCTCAACACCCTCCAAACCCAGCCTTCAAAGAAACACCTCCAATGCCATAGTAGAAATGCAATAAATGCATGGTGTATAGAGACCTTAAAAGGAACTGTTGTTGGTTGATGGCATTTTTATTACATGTTATATCTTATATCTCATTATTAATGTGATGTGACACTTAATTACCAACACCAACACTTTGTCTCTTGAAATTTTATTACCAATGTTCAAACATCCATAACCTGTAGTACCTACAAGAAAATAAAGCCCAATGATATGGCCCTTAGATTAGTTTTATCAAGTCTTTCTTTCTAGTCTTTGACCAGTTTGCTATGGTCAAACAAAACTATGATTTATAACATGCGATGTGTTATAAATGCTATTCCTTATTATTGTGTGGATGCTCTTGATGGAGCGGATAGGTGCACCTAAAAAGTGTAGAGCTGCATTTGATTCATGAGCCTTAGTAGTTTAAGATCAGAAGTTGTAGAAAAGAGGCTATCGTGCTATCAAACCTTTTAAACCCAGATCTTCCTACACAAAACTACATATTTTTCAGAGGCAGATGACATAGAATTTAAATACCCACTGGAAAGTGTTAGCGCTCAAATCTACCTCAGGCTGAAATGAAATAAAACTCAAGGCTACATCAAACCACGCTCAGCCTCGTAGCTAGCCCTACGAGGACAGGAGAGGGCTCTCTCCATCAATCTCGATAAAATGAGCAATAGGATGCGAGATGACTTACAATAGGAACTGATTTTAGGCTAGTAAAGAGATAGGTATGTTTGATTTTTGATTTTTGGGTTTTCGCTGGAGAAATGGGAAAAACAAATTTTGGGTCCGGGGATAAGGTCAGACCTTTGCAGATTTCGAGTTGGGGCGACGTAGGTGATTGTCTTGATGCTTTTGATTAGATATACGGACAGATTAGACCGACGAGGAGATGAAGAGGGCAAAGAAGAACTTGGATCCTCTCCAAACAGTCGAAAACATATAGAACTAAATGAATTCAAAGGCAGAGCACGGTAAACAATGGATTCAACCTCATCTACTCATTCAATTTAGTTCAGAAGCATATGAAAGGAATGGCATACATTAAACATGAAAAAATTACAGTAAATAGAGAGAAAACACCATCAAGAACAAAACACCACAAGGATCCCAACAAGTGCCGCAAAACCTCTGATCTTTCCTTAGCCAAAATATGAAAAAATATGTACAATGGTGCCAAAAGTCTCCCAAGAGTCCAACCTGTAGAATGTCTCAGAAATTACAATATATAGATCACTCTAACCCCTTCCCACACCTCTAGGGGTCAAATTCCTCCTTCAGGGATCAGTTTCAACAAATTCTAATCATGGAACTACAATCTAGGCAGCTAACAACTTGCCTCTAAAAGAGTGGGAACTGATCCATTTACATGATTTTTACTTTTTTGAGAGTGAATCTTCTAGAATAGATAAAAACAAGCCAAAGTTACATGCCAAACATAAATTTACATCATGAAAACCCAAAAATTTCATCCACAAGCAAAACTGGTCCAAACTGGCCGAAAATCTGAGCTGGAAGTTGAAAATTCAGCCAAAAATTTAAGTGGGTCGCATGCCTGAGCCAAGTGGGTCACATGCCTTTCAGCCCGATTTTGAAGTACTTCCCGGCATCCAAATTGAGCTCATGATAGCTCGTTGGAAAGCCCGGGATGTTGGCTATCCAACCAAAGTGGAATTTCCAAATTTGGAGCTTATTTGACCCTCCAAAACCGCATTCTCCCAGAAGTACTTCCTGCTGGTGCAAAAGGTGGCAGCAAGGTGGTTTTCATAGGGTTTTTGAGCTTTTTGACCATCCAGAATCTGATGAAATGCTTCGGAAATGCCTGAGGATGCATAAATTATCATGAAAAATCAAAAAATGCAAAGATTTCCTTCAGCAAGAGTCCCAAAAAAAAGTGAGCATATGTGTGCGAGACCCGCTTAACTGAAAAACCTGTTTTTTGAGACCAAAATTTCAAAATGACAAAAATTTCTCCGAATTTGCTCAAATTCGGAGTGAAGACCCTCCATCATGTATCTTGCCCAGCCAACGAAGCATCGGCCAAAATCCGGAGGGGATCAGGCCTTTTCCGCTGTTTTAGTGCTTCGCTCAACCTCCTCTTCAGAATCTTCATTCTCGCTTTGCAGACATGCATGCGAGCCCAATAATGGCCTTTCATGTGACGAAGCAGGTCTTTGTCTCTGTTGGCCTTCTCAATCAACTTCTCCAAATGAATGTTAACCCGTGTGAGCACAGAATCTCGATCAATTGGTGTCATGTCGCCGGGTCTCTTCCGGGCCAATTGTCGATCTTCACGGATTCGCCGCAGCTCATAAAGTTCGTGCTCATCCTCCAGCTGTTTGTTGCGCTGCTCCAGATATTTTATCACCCACTGAGCCTTTTGCAATTGATCTTTTAGCGTGTCATTCTCGGCCCTTTGCTCCTGGATGATCTCCCTCAGTTTCGAGCCAGGAGAGCTCGCATCAACATTAATGATTGTGAAATCTGTGTCCCGGCCTCCTGATGGGCCCTCATCATGAATGGGCTTCTTGCCCCTGTCCTGGATCTGTACCTGTGCTGAAGAAGAATGCGAGACCCCTTCCACATCATGTGGAGATAATACTCGCTCTGCTGATGAAGTCGGCAAGACCCCTTCCACCTCACGTGGAGATAATACTCGCCGTGTAGCTGCAAATAAGGCCCTGTGGCCTCGCTGATATGTCAGAACCAATGGAGCGCTGATGTGCTCAACCTCAGGGATGTCCGGCTGGTGTGAAGGCTCTCCCGCATCATGAACTACCCCGGGAGTCGGCTGTGACGCTGTGAAAAAGTCACGGGAGATGAAATCCTCCCAAGTGATGCCCTGCTGTGCCAACTGATGTAACACTATGATCTTGATCAAAGCGTAATGATATATGCTCCTATGCTGCTGTGCTGGGCTCTTATTTTGTACAAAAATCACCATCCTCTCTATGTTACGATATATGAAGTACGGAATGTTCATCATACGTACCCTTGTGAAGTGCATCAACAAACGAACATGGTACGCAAAGAGACGCGCGTATCTGCCCTCGCAACTAAAATACTGAATGATGAGTTTCATCAGCGGTGCAAACTCATCCCTCAAGAATCTGAAAGGAAAAACTCTGCCCAAATGCCTCATATACCCAGGTTTAATGTATGGCTCATAGTGGAATTTCTCTAAATGCTGACGTTTGTTCCATTCCTCTCCTATGTTTGGTATGCCAGTGGCTTGAGCAATAGTCAAGGGTGACAGAATGAAATCAACCCCGGCAAGATTTACACGGTCATCACGTAAATGTAGAACAAACAGATGAGCTAGTTCACGATGAAGCTGGGTTTGTGAAATCATCTCACAAAATCGAAAACATGACAGATACCGAAAACAATCCATTGCTAATGGACATGCCTGTAACTGAGCCAAAGAAGTAGGCTCCTCCCTGCGATGATCACCACCTTTGACACCTCTGTAAGGCCTCCGTGGCACATTACCCTCTGTCGTGGAATCACTGTCCGACTCCTGCTCATACTCTGACTCTGTCTCTGACATGGCTTTGAACAAGATATTTGCAATGTGGATATTGATATAGATGCAGTGAAAACAACGTTTAATGTATGTTCAACACCCAAATATATTGCATATGTACCAAAGCATCATAGGAAACACACAGTGGTAATAGCTCTGTTTAGGTGGATTGGGATAAAAGAACAGTCTCTATTTTGATTACAAGTGAATTTTGACAAATGAGTACCAAGTGCAAAATGTAGGGTGCAGCCTTTAAAATACTGGATAAAATTTGTCAAAGGGAACAATGAGTATAAGACTGAGTTTGTCAATGGGAAATGAGACACAATATGACAATGACCACAGTGAAACGAAAAACCATAACAGTGGTAAAATAATGATGATGACAACAGTGGTAGAATGAGTGTGAGGGCAGTGAGACTTTGAAAATATATGCAGAGGTATATATATCAACCATACAAGGTGGGAAAATCTTCACAAAACCATCCATATGTATTTAAAACCCTAAGAAATAAATCTGCCATGAATATAGGGTTTCACCTCTCCATTCAAATAAATTAATTTCCCCACTTCAAGACACCACAACCATATTTAAAATCTACTGAGCAATGATTTAAAACCTGTTTGGAAGCAGCTGAAGTTGATTCGAATCGAAACTGGGCGCAAAACACAATTTTATGAGTGCTGATTTAAGTGGGTCGCATGCGCTCAAGTGGGTCGCACCCCTCAAGTGGGTCGCATGCGTTCAATTTTACACTGGCTGAAACGCCCAAGTGGGTCGCACCCCTCAAGTGGGTCTCACCCGCCCAAGTGGGTCTCACCCGCCCAAGTGGGTCTCGCGCCCTCCAAACGTTGTCCAGAACTATGAAACCTTGCCTACGGCCTTCAAAAACTTGACTTCGACCTCTGCCTTGCGGATTTTTGGCAAATGAGTTTGATTGTCATGTTTATATATGGAATAAATATCTCATCAAATCAGATTGCTTTTCAAATTTATTTGACAACCCACTTTCATAATGTTTCTGCACTTTGTCATTTGGTCTCTTATTAAAATGTTTCTCTTTGGCTTTTCTGAGTTTTTGGACTGATAACTTTGCTGTCTTTTGCAGGGATGTGGCACTTTAGCTTAGGAAAAGATCAGAGGCTTGCAGTGAAGCTTCTCATGGTGAAATGGATATAATTATTACAAAAATGGAATTAAACAATTTCTATTTCCAAAACAGAGTTTTGGAATAGAAATGTTTTCAAATGCTTATGATAATAAAAATATGAAATCAAAACTTGCGAAACCAACCTCATGGCCTGCGGGCTTTATGACACATATGCAAAGACTCGAAAACCCTAGACTCTAGGACTAACAACTCTTTTTAACGAAACTGACATTTAATGACCATGAATGAAATGACGATGAACTTCAGTAATTTTTGAAATTTTTTTAAATAGCCCTGCAGGTGCAAGCATGAGGAAAAAAAGGACAACCAGACCCCCACGTCAGTCAGTGGCATGCTCCTAGCAAAATGCAACGAAGTGGAACAAGCGAGACACCTAAGAATGAATATGCAAAAGCGAAACGATCTCTGACAGAGGGCTGTAAAGACCGACTCTAACAGAAAGATAGGCTTTTAGTTTGAATTTGAGGCAAATAAAAGAAGTTTCTAGTTTTGGGTAAATTCTATTTTAGAAGTTTTCTATTTTGGATTTTTTTTAATATTTACAAGACTTATGTTTTTAGAAAGTGGTATGAATTGGAATATAAGTATATATGTGGAGGCCCAATATGGATATTGGTCCATGCTTCTAAGTGTAGTCGATTACATCTTTGTTTTTACATATCGTCATGTACTTCACGGCGTTTGAAGGCATTCTTTGGTCTTCTAGGTTCATATTTCAGTTTTAGGCTACAAAGGGATTCCCCTATGATAAGGATAGCCCAAAGTGTCGAAGGATTATGCGGGGTGACATGGGCACTCCCCCTATTTACCTTTTAACTCCTCCAGTGTTGAGCATTAACTCTCTCTAATGCTTCAAATTTCAAATACCTTTATTTGCTGGTATTGTTTCGTTCTTTCACTTGGAAACCCTATGTTTTTTTCATGATTTTTCTTCCTAGGAGCCCAGTGTGGAAGAAAATGTTTAATTTAGTTTTGTGTTGGTGTGCCCCTTTCTTCTTTCTGAAGTGGGTTATTGAGGTTTTCCCACACGAACTGTGATTTATGAGAATTCCTATAAGATTTGAAGCAACTGTCATCTAGGAAAATGGTTGTTAGAGCACATAGCAACTTCCATAAGAATCACGTTGTGAAGTATCATAAGCTTTTGTAGACTAGAAAGTTGAGTGAATCCTAAGTTCCACATGGTATGTTGCTATCTTCTAGGAGACTGAATCCATATTTAGGGTGTTTAACAACTAAATTTTCATAGCAAGAACTACAGGGGTCTATAGTACACTATATAGGTGGTTTAATAACTTTCCAGCAAGCACCACAATGGCTAATATTTCCCTATCCAGGTGGTTTAACAACTATACAACAAGTGCCATAGTGATTCACTTACTTCTATCAGTTCCATCGCAGGGCTTTACCCAAGGTTCGGATGGGATTTGCTTAGTTCTAGGAGATTAAATCCACAATTCAAGCGGATTAACAACCGCCTTTTCATAACAAGCACCATAGGGTTCTTTAGTCCACTTTCTATGTGATTTAAAAAATCTCCAACAAGAACCATAATGACTTATATTATCTTGTCTAAGTGCTTTAAAAAATGTACAACATGTATCACAATGATTGACTTACTTCCCTTAGTTCCATCACATGGCTTCACCCAAGGTTCAGATGGGATGTTTCTTAGTTCCATGAGATTGAATCCAATGTTTAGGTGGTTTCATAGTTGTATTTTCATAGAAAGCACCACATGGTTATATATTTCACTTTCTAGGTGGTTTATCAACTCTCCAGCAAGCAGTATAGTGGCTCAAATTTCCATTTTCCAAGTGGTTTAATAGCTATACAACAAGCACCATAGTGATTCACTAACTTATCTTAGTTCCATCATAGGGCTTCAGCCAAGGTATAACTTTACTATTTCTCAGTTCCAAGAGAATGAATCCCGTAGTTAGGTGGCTTCACAACTATATTTTCATAGAAATCAACAAAAGGGGTTGTATTTCACTATTTAGGAAGTTTAACAACTCTCCAAAAAGTATCACAATGGCTCAGTTTTCCCTGTCTAATTTTTTTAACAACTACACATTAAGTACCATAGTGATTTGGGCATCCATTGAACCTCCCACTAACCACCAAGGCTTGGAAAAACATAGTGAAATGGCCTAAAAAACTACCATAAAGGGAAAAACACCTGAAATCTCTCAATTGAATATCTTACCATGATTTGCTACATTATCCATGGGGATCTTAGCATAGAGTTTAGTTGAGATGTAAGATATCCTTGAAAATTGGCTTTAATTCATCTCTGCATTGTTTAGCATTTCTTCTAGGAGGTTTACTGGTGCCAAGGAATACAGACTGATTTAAATGATTGAGATTTGTCCATCCACATTATTTGCCAAAATATTCTACAGGACGTGGAAACAGTTATTCTTTGAGCCATTCACTCATCCTGCCAAGCACACTATTCTGGAATCTTGCACCAAAAGACAGTGTTGAAATCTTTAAAGGAAATCATCCTTTGGGGTTAAGTCGTTTCTTTTTTAAAAGGCCAAAATCTGAGATTCATAATCATCCTGCGCGCCCTTGAAATTTCAAAATATTGGCACCTCTGATATATATCACAAAGATAGTTTTTCTTCTTGCTAATTGGGGTTGAATTCCCCAATGTCCATAGGTTGAAATTCTCTGATATTATTTCTCTTCCAACATTAGGCCGAACTTCATTGTGTGTTGGAGCTGAATCAACTTAATTATTGCATTTCTGGATAGTTTCTTGGAATATCAGCCTTTCACTGAAGTAATTTGAGTGCTACTGCTGCTTATTTTAAACCCAGGAGGCCAGATATATCCAACAGGCCAGGTACTGGAATTTTCATACAACATTTCATGGTGTTGAGAGTGAATTATGAGATCAATTGCTAATTCATTCATCGGATTTCCTTCACATATATGAAGAGGCATAATTGATTAAATTCAAGGCAAGTTCTATTCGCTAAGCTATTATTCATTCGTGATGGGGCCAAGCTTAATATTATAGGGTTGAGTTCATTGTAGCACCTTCAAAATTGAGTATTTATTGTGAATTATAACCAATTTGGTTTGATTTCTTGAGAAGGCATATCAATAATCATTTTTTAGCGCAAAATATTTTCCAGGTGCTAGAACAAGATTCCCATGGGATAACTGCATCCCTGAAGCCTGCCATTTGTATTTCTAAGGGTCTGTCTGCCGAAAAACATATTGGAGGTAGAGTATATTTATAGTAGAGGACCAAGGACTTCTCTTTAGATTGAAGCCAAGATATTAGTGCTCAGATTTCGAGACTAAATTGCTATCAATTTTCCAACTTATTGAAGAAAATTTATAATTCCCAGATATTGAACATTGCCTTGTAAATTTCCAAATTCAAAAGGATATTTTGAATAACGGCCTCAACCGTCATTTTTTACAGATAAATAAATTTTTTTTCTTATTTGGTTTGATAGTTTATCTTTATTTTTTCCTTTCATATTCAACCTAGTTGATTCTTGTACATAAATATATCCTATTTTGAAAATTATGTCCTTACAATTTCTCTAACAAAATTTTTCTTCGCCAAGCTACTTTTCAGGCACAACATAGGTTAGACCATGAATCTATATATGACATATGGAAACAATTCACAATAACTATAGTCGCACATCCTATCTATGGATAATTACAATCACTACCACTCGAGGAACACTTTGATAATAGTGAAAATGTTGAGTGAACTCTATTCCAAATACCAACCTAGTTGAGAGGCCTTAAGCATCTTGCAATATCTTAACTATGGCATTATTCTGGTATGAAGGCTTGATTTTGAGAAGTGATATCAAGGAGACATATATATTACAAGAAAAGCAATATTTAAATTTTCTAGAAGGAATCATCCCAACTATTTCTTAGGACTGCTCATCTACCTTGTGGCCAATTGAGCCCCAAAAAAAAGATACAAATAATAATTGTCAATCTATAGAAAGGTAAAGGCTTGAGAATGGTTTCCTTACTAGTTGTGACATGGGGGTATCCTCTTCAGGTTTTTTAACACCCATCAGGAGAAAATAAATTCTTGTGATTTCAAGGTGACTTTGTCATGGCTATGGATGCTCACTAGTAGTGGGGAAACACAAGCAACTCATATTTAATGCTCAATATTTAACCAAGATCAATTAAGGGGAGTTCATGTAGTTCAACATTCCACATTTCTAAGTAGTGGTACCTTTGTGGTAGAAATCATATACCATGAAGGAACACTAATCAAAAATGATTTGGTAGATATTCATGGGAAACACTAAGATAGTTATAGGTCCTACCATTGCATCTTTAATTGTTTTATTAGCCACTACAATCCCCTTTTATTCCACCTAGTATCTTGGTTCCATAGGGTGCCATCTAACAAAAAGTATTTGAATTAACCCTACAAAACTTGATTGACCTTTCTCAAGATGATACCAAGTTTCTATGTCCCTTGAGACCCCTTAGGGTATATCCTAAGCATGATGGATTAATTTTCCTCAACCTAGCGATACAAGGAGCATTGTTTCTCAATCTAGAAACACACATGAGTATTTTTGCTCAAGGCAGTTACATAGCATTGTTTCTTAATACAGTGATACAAAGGAGCATTATTTCTCAAACCAATGACACAAGGGAGGATTTCCCGCTCTAAGAAAGGTATTATTATGTTTCCAAACCATATTGTTAAAGAATAATTTTTTGGGGGTTTTTAGTCTCCTGAGGGACCTTAAACATTGATGTATTTTAAGTGCGAGTTGGATTGTGTGCTTCTTATGTTGGTTTGGATGTTTATGCCTTGAATGTTGTGATGGAATCACCACTTCAATATACTGAGTCTATCATCATAGAACTTGAAATTCCATGGATATGCCACTAGTATGTTAACCCTTCTTCACAGGAGTGTCAGGTCTGCATGTTGAACCTTCTACTTATGTAAAAGTGTTGATAATGAATGTCAAATCATATAAAAATTGAGCTTATCTCATGGGTGTCGAGATAGTCATCACATGAATCCGATTTTTTTCCTTCATAGACATTCTAATACTACCATTATAAGACATCTCGAGAGAAGGTAAAGATATTGTCTCAAGAGTTACAGTCACTATAGTCACAAATACACCACACCCATTCCATCATGAAGATATTATAGGTGTGCCAAGATTTTTATTGAGAGACCAAACATTTTTGTCACCTCTAAGTGACATAATATATGCTTAGATAGTCATTATACACTAAGAGATAAAACGAATGTTTAATATATTGCCACAATCATCCTAAAGAACATATGTTTGTTGAGAATGTCATGTAATACGAATTCTATAAGATTGTTGAATTGTTTTGTCACCTCAAAGAGATATTGTCATCATTGTATTATTTTTTTCTTCATTCATTTGTCCTACAATATGTCAAGACATAGGTGTCTAGATCCATTCATACTTTTCATATATATATATATATATATATATATATATATATATATATATATATATATATATATATATATATATATATCAAATTTGTCTCCAAACAATCACTAAGATAATCACCATAGGAACCTGAATTTTGTTTACGTGAATGTTGGAAACTAAGGCATCTGAATCCAAAAATTTAAGCTCTTATTTGAATGTCATAGAAATGAACTCATATTTACAAAATATAGGATGATATTAATTTTTTTTTAGCATAGGATCTGTATTTAGAAGCAATGAAGTAGAAAAGTATGTAGGCAATTATAGGATACTACAACATATTGCTTAAAATCATACTTAAAGGCTCCATTGGAATATATCAAATGAAATTTTTTGGTGTAAGGATTTGATTTACATAAGTCAAAATGATAAAACAACGACCAGATCTACCCATTCAACATAAATGATAAAGACACTCAACTACAAGTTTCAAAGCAGGGAAGAATTCAGAAATTTTGCCACATTTGAATGGATTATTTGCAGCCCATTCAAAATTAACCATTATACTCACATTAATGACGAGTGTCGTAAATGCCACAATTAATACTTAATATTCCAGATCTTGTCACTACTAGGCTGCATAATCCGGGTGTTTCAAATTACATCCAGTGTAAAAGTCAAAACTAGTATATAGCATTTTACATTGAATTAGAAGTGGTGTTTGCTTGAAAGTTTGATAAAATTGAGAATATGCCATGATTAATTATCCTTGCAGTCCATTAAAATTGTCATACACATTATCCTAATTATATGCAAGACCATATATTGCAAAGGCAACATTGTGCTAAAGGGATCCATCTCTTGAGTCAAGTAGTTATAGCAATGGTGGCAGTCCTCCATCATGAACAATGCCAGCTTGGTTGTGTGTGTTCTGTGCTAGTTTGCCAAGAGAAAAATCAGCCATAGACTTGATCTGAGCATCTAGGGCATAAATAATTTTAATTATAGGACGTACTACACCTCATTGAAACTATGTGAACCTTGCATTCTGGATCAATTATGGAAAATTGACCGAACAACAACGTGGCCTCTTTTTGGCTTTGTGGACAACTTGAACTTGTAGTCTTTCGATAGTTCCTCATAATAGGATTTTGGGGCTTGTAAAGCAGCAACGGGTGACCATTTCATAGGGTTTGATGTTGTAAAGGTCAGACATGACGGTTTGGAAGCCATTGAGGAAAATTGATGAGGTACTACTGAATCAAATGCATTCAAAATGAGAGCAAACTCCGGATTGGTTTTCCTTTATTGTCTTGAAATCACCCATTGTATATCCCTTTCAGAAATCTTTTATAAATAGGGAATGAGAGCTTTTACACCACTGTCTCTTATAGGATTATCACTCAAGTCCAGATTTTGCAGCTGAGAGGGATGAAAATCCTTGTGCTAATAGGGTGGAGAATAAAATATTATTGTACCTGTGCAGGGACTTGCATGCAATTCCTTGGGCCATTTAGTTGGTTGGCATACTTTTAATTCCATTCCATATGCTAAGAAAAGTGCCAAATTTATTTGTGATGGGGCCACTATATTTCCAAGGAGACTTGAGTTGGCAGGTTTTGCACTTAATGCAAGACTGCTTTGGAAGGATAGTGATAAACCAACTTGGCTTCGAGATTGGTATGACTGGATTGCAAACGGCCAGGTGGTGGAGAGCCCTTTGTCTATGTTGAAAGATGATTCCTTTGTGGAGCCACTTGGGAGATGTGGTCTTAATGTATTGATGTGGTGGCTTCGTATGAAGGCTTGTGTGGATAGTTAATTCTATTGTGGGTTAGTTCACTTATCTCTTCTTATTGTCCACTTATTTATTTTCTTCATAAATCTTCTAACTTGATTGTAGTTTGTTCCTGTTGAGTTATATATATATATATGTATAACCATGTCCTGAGTTGTTGGTTTAGGAATACCTATCTCTATTCCAAGGGTTGTGCTTTGTATCTTATGCTATCCATTGCAAGGTTTAAGGAAGGTTTAAGATGAATGACCACAATGCAATGAAAGTTGTGGAATTTTTTTGCAATTGTAACACCCATGTTTACATAAATGACTAAGTGGTAGGCTTGTTTAAGAGTGGAAATAGATATTACATTTGAAAGCCTGTGGATTGTGTAACCTTTGATACAATATTGTATGCTTTCATTGATTACATATAAAATTCTTATTCTTCTCAAATTTAGGAAACTAAGATAATTATTGTCATGAATGGACTTGAAATTTGAATACGAATAAATTTGAGACTAGTTTGGATTTTAATAGTGGGCGCATGGAATTTGGATATACGTTGAGATTACAAGACTTGGATTCATGGACAGATATTTCATTGAGAAACTTGACTGTGTCTAATTTCCTTACAAAATAATTTATCAAGATTCTATTTAAAAAAAAAATGCACAATTGATGCTTTTCTTAATGAATTCTCTGACGGGGAAGGACAATTTAATAGACATTGTTTTTGATGCTATGTTATCTTAAACATGCAAGTATAATAGCATTTAATTTCTCATTTACATGATTTATTTTGTAGGTTTGTAACTCATTATTACCTTTACCGGACTATTCCTTTACTTGCAGATGGGTTATAGACCCTCCTTTGGAGATCTTGGTTCCAGCAAAACACACACCATGGCCTGATCCACCACCAGTATCACATGCATCATCTATTGCAAGTGACAAAACCCTTCCAGATAATTCAGATAAATGTCGAGGAAAAAATGGCAAGTCTTCCAAGATAAGAAGAAATAAACAAAAACATGACATCCAAACTGAAGTTCAACAAGTATCACAGGTTTCAGAAAGGGATGGAATAAATAGATGATAGCTACATTTTATTAATGCAAGTCTGTGTGGAAAATATTTTTTATTACCAATTTCTTGATGTAAGCTTCAAGGTAACCAAGTTGATTTGTACTTTTGCAGGAATTCTGATATACTTTAACTCAATTTTCTAGGTGAAATTTTTTTATTATTTCTGGGGTTGATATTCTTCACGATTATTTTTATTGTTTCTGGGGTTGATATTCTTCACGATTATTTTTATTGTTTCTGGGGTTCCCAAAGCCCTAATGGAACACAAGGTAGAATATAACAACATTATGCATAAAGTTTAAAAGCATTTTGCAACATAGTGTAGAATAGAACAAAATTCTGCATAAAATTTAAAAGAATTTTGCATTATACATTTCATAGTCCATCTAATATTCAATACTAATAGTTGCTAGGCCACAATCATGATAGTTTCCCTGTTCCAAATGTTGTAAAGTCTACTTGGAACTTTACATTGAGGAGAACCCTTGATGTTGAAGTAGGGGACATTTCCCACAACAACACCTAGCTAATGGGACATCCATTGACCTCTCCATTGAATCTTCTTAAGCTTTTTCCTTTTCCCTCTATATGGGGTTAATTTGTTTTCTCCTCTCAACTAAGATATTTTAGTTAGTTAAGAGTCTAAGACTTAGAGCATTAAACTGGTGTATGCATATATTACTACACAGAGGCCACAAAAAATCATTGACTAATTAACTAATAATTCAAAATCCCTAATAAGTGGACCAAAAAATCAATACAAGCCCATATTGGAGTTTGAAGTGGACCATGAAATCATTTGACAGTGTGTGAATGATGGAAATATCATGTTTCATTCAACTGGTTGATTCTCCTGTGGAAAGGTGTGAACCTTGGGTCTTCCACTAGCATCAAAAGCCCACTAAATTTGATTACTTTCTGTCGTAGCTCAAGAACATGCATTCCTGCAGGGTAAGGTTTAAATGAAACCTAATTTTAGAAAGGGTTTAAGTCCCTCAATCCCAGTTACTCTATGGAGTTGTGCTTGAGAGAAGCATCTCCCCATAGATATGCCACCGAAACTTGTAGTCTTCAATACATGATTTACTAATCATATGTTAAAACATTGGTTTGCATAGGAAAAATTTAAGACCTTCCATCTTGGTTACTCTATGGGGTTGTGCTTGAGAGAACCAACTCCTCATAGACCTGCCACTAAAACTTGCAGTCTTCTATAGATGGCCTATTAATCATATGTTGAAACATTGGTTGATGTAGACTGTAAAGAAGGGTTTAGAGGACTCGTCTACACCTTGAAAATTTTCCCTTTCTAAATTCTAACTCTTTAGCATTTAGCTTACCTAGTACATCATGTAAGGTAGGAAAATCCTAAAGGATACCGTGTGGAAAGTACAACCATGAACTTCTAGCACAAGTTCTTGGCCTCCAACATGTGGAAGAAAGGGAACGTCTTGTAAGAGGCTGGTTTTTTTTTTGTTCTACCCCAATGAAGCATCGGAATACCAAAGCCATTAAGCATCGGACGTGGTGCAGTCGGTAGAGCGATGAAAATCAAGCTTCATCGGAAGAGAGACGAATGGGTGCCACCATTGGTATAGCGACAACCTTCTAGATTCGTCGAAAGAGCGACACATCCCTACCACCATCGGTATAGCGATGAACTTATAGATTCGTCGGAAGAGAAACACATCTGTGCCACCGTTGGTATAGCGAAAAACTTTTAGATTCGTCAAAAGAGAGACACATCTGTTCCACCATTGGTATAGTGACGAACTTCTAGATTCATCGGAAGAGTGACACGCACTTGCTAATGTCGGAATAGCGACGTACAATTGGTAATGTCGGAAGAGTGACATATGTTTTCTAACATCGGAATAGTGATGTAAAGTTGGTAATGTTGGAAGAGCAACGACCACATGGAAACATCAGAAATAGTGTCACTCTACCGATAGTGACTAGAAGTGTTGGAATTGTGATGCGACTAAAAATGATGTTTTGATCCACCTCAAAGTGTTGCTCTTGGGATGCCTATGTGTCGCAAGAGAGACATTTTGGCCGTCATAAATTGACACAAATGTGCTAGTGTAAGGATAAGTGTTGATGTTATTATGGGTCGTAGTGTTAAAATTTTTCTTCTTAAAGAAATGATTTTGTTTCTACAACAAGGATAGTCTACTATCTACAAAATAGTAGATATAGGGTCCGCTATCATTTGGAGTCAAGGCTTGTTGAATGTTGATATGTTGAGATTCCTTGAGAATTCGAAGACGAGATGAGAAAGGTTTAGCCATACCTAGGTCATTGATTTCATTAGAGTTAATGATCACATAGATGAATTTTTATGGGTGTATAATTCTTCAAAGAGTTACTTTGGTGGAAAGTATGGATATCAATCCCTTGTTAACGATCAGATTCCAAAACTTGTATGGTAGTGGAAGCCTTTCTGGAAACTTAAATAACTCTCAAAAGCATTGTTTTGATGAATTTCATACTTCAGGGAAAGGTTATAATCTTAGATGTCCTTCAAAAAATAAATATGCATGGGTTGGGATTTTGTTTTATGTAAGAAAAATATTGAATATATTTGACATCTCTTTATATGTTTTAAATTTACAATTTTAGTTTGGTCTGAGGTGGAAAAAGTATTTAATTTTCATGGGCCTTGGGATAAGGAAAGTCTGGATATTTTCTTTCAATATTGGTTTGCAAGTTGTATTCTAAGTCCATTTATATCTCTTCCTCGATTAGTGATCTGAAGTATTTGGGATGCTTGTAATCTGGCTATTTTTGAAGGGATATTTAGTCCAACCAAGGTAGTGGCTTTAAGAGTAGGAAATTTCTTCATTTCATATTCCTTGATTTCAAATTCTTCTTTTGTTAGACAGGTGGCACCTTTGGTATTTGAGCTCAATAATGGCATTTTTTTCATAGGTCTTCCCAAGGAAATGAGCACATTTGTGGCTTAGGTTTTTTGGTTTATGTTTCTCAACAATATTACTTCTCTTTCAAAGAAATTTTTGAGCATATGATGAATAATATAGTGGAACTTTATCCTTGATCTACCTCCTAAAATTCGTGATATTTGAGAATCCACATTTCGTAAAGGTGTTGGGGACCTTGTATCTTGTGATTAAGTGGATGGAGAATTATTTTTGGGTTCAGAATATTAATTTTGTGGTTGTAGTAGAATAGGTCAAAGAAATTTCATCTTTTTTCTTCCAAGTGAATTATAACCATATGTACAATGAAGACAATGATATGGCACATTCTTTTTCCAAGGAGTGTTTGTCACTGTCAATTGGATCTACAATGCCATTTGTATCTTCAACAATGTATCAACAAATAATTTTTAATCCTATGTGCATTATTGAAGGATTAAAAAAAAAAATCAAGTTTATGCTTGCATATGTATAGATGTAAATAAAAGTGACAATAAAACATTGTCAATTGATTATTTTAAATAAAAAAATTGAAATATAAGGACAACATTTGCATTGTCAATTTTATTTTCAACCATGTATTAACATAAATTCCAATCCTTCATGTATTACTAGAGGATCGAAAAAAGAAACAACATCATTTCTACTTGCTCGTACATGGTTGAAAATAAAACTCGAAACATAAATAACGTTAATTGATAAAATTCAAACAAAATAATTATAATTTAATGGCATTAATTATATAATTCATTTCTATAAAAAAATTACCTACCTCCATCCATAGATGACATGGTGGTGTTGATCCATTGGATCGATCATGGTTTTTTTAGTATCCCCAACTGTTAGGTCCCTATATTACTAGTGTAGCCCCTTATTGTTGTTAGTGTAGCCCCTTATTATTATTGTTGTACCCCTGCAACCCCAATATTGTTATTATTGTGCCTTTACATTATTATTGTTAGGTTGGGTAGGATTATATTGTGACCCGATGGACTCCTATATATAGAAGGAGGTTTTGTCATTTGTATCATGCAATAATTTTTCATTTATGTAATGTAAAGGAGGTTTTCCCCTCAAAGTGGTTTATTTCTAAGGCGTCGATCTCTCTTTTCTTCCATTTTTGGAGCTGGTTTCATAACATTTGGTATCAAAGCTTTGGATTCTAGGGTTTCATTGCTCCAAACAGGTTAGCGCAGCATTTTCGCTATAAATATTTTCTTCAAAGGTTCAGAAGCTGAAATTTGTAGCACGCGAAGCCGAAATCCTGGGGAACGTCGTGTAAAAATTTCAAATCTTGGTTCACAATATTTTCAGAGATATGATCTGTGGAAGTTAGGGTTTTTGCAGGATCCTAAATTTCATCTAAAAGAGGTGACCGTGGGAGAATAGTCATAACTCTATCTCTGGGCATCAAATTTGAATTCTGTAAAACATGGACGCAAGTACACGGACTGTAATTTTTTTATATCAATTTTAGAGCTGAAGGACAAAACATTGACACGTGGCATGCCGTACAAGTTTGATGTACTGAACGAGTCCATAATTAGGTCATTATGGGAGATTGGGCATAACTTTTCCTTGAAGAATCCAAAGCAGGTCAAACCTGTGGAATTGGAAAGAATATTCAAAGGGCTACTACAGGACTGAATTTCAGATATTGAAGATCCGAAATCATAGAGATAATTCAGTTTCAATATCGAGCTACTCAAAATCAAGAAAAATGCGTGTATTTGTTTTCAAATAGCATAAGTATTAGGAATCTGACTTCTGTGATCCATAAATTATGTATCAAATCTTTCGGTGAAAATCACATTGGAGAAATTTGTGTCGACGTGTTTCTGTTAGGTCCCTATATTACTAGTATAGTCCCTTATTGTTGTTAGTGTAACCCCCTTATTGTTATTATTGAACCCTTGTAACCCCCATTTTGTTATTATTGTGCCCTTAAATTATTATTGTTAGGTCGGCTAGGATTACATTGTGGCCCACTAGGATTACATTATGGCCCCATGGACTCCTATATATAGAAAGGAGGTTTTTTAAATTGTATCATCCAAGAATTGTTCATTTAAGTAATGTATTGGAGGCTGCTCTTCGAAGCAGCTTATTTTCAAGGCGTTCACATTCTTTCTATTTTTTGAGTCAACATACACAAATACTCAAATGGTAGCCAGATTCTAGGGTTTCGCTGCTCCAAACAGGTCATCGTGCCATTTTCGCTATAACTTTTTTTCTACGAAGTTTCAGAAGCTGAAATTTTTAGGGTGCGAAGCTGAAATCCTGAGGAAGATTTTCTAAACATTTCAGAGCTTAGTTTGCAATATTTTGGGAGATATCATCTGTGGAAGTTAGGTCTTATTTCAAGCTCCTAAACAGGTCATCGTGGCATTTTCGCTATAAATTTTTTTCTACGAAGGTTCAAAATCTGAAATTCGTATGGTGTGAAGCTGAAATCCTGGGGAAATTTGTCAAAAAATTTTAGAGCTTGTTTCGCAATATTTTTGGAGATATGATCTGTGGAAGGTAGTGCTTTTTCAGGCTCCTGAATTGCATCTCAAAGAGATGATCGTGGGAAAAGTTCAATAACTCTCTCTCTGGGCAGTGGATTTGAGTGCCGTAAAAAGTGGTCGCAAGTACACGGACTTTAGTTTCTTTTCTATCAATTTCAGAGACAAAGGATGAAAAAGTGACACGTGGAAAGTCCTACAAGTGTGCTCTACTGAACCAGTCCAAAATTAGGTCATTGTGGGAGATTGGACACAACTTTGTCTTGGGGAATCAAAATTAGATCAGACCTGTGGCATTTGAAAGAATCTTCAGAGGGCTACTACATAGCTGAATTTCAGATATTTAATATTTTCAATTACAGAGATAATTCAATTTCAATATCGAGCTCCTCAAAGCAAGTAAAAGGTATCAATATTGGATTCTAAAATGGCGCCTAAAAAGAATTCAACACCCATTAAGCCTTCAGAAGGCTCTACCATGACTCATGAAGATGAAGAATTGCAACATGATTTATCAAAATTACAAGAGCAAGTGCAACAAAAAATTTCGCTCTCGCAAAGAACAACAAAAAATGGAATGGAAGTTTTGAAGAAAGGCATGGAAACTAAGATGGATGGTTTGAAGAAAGGCGTGGAAGCTAAGATGAATGGTTTGGAAGCTAAGATGGATGGTATGGAAGTGGGCATGGAAGCTAAGATTGATGACACGAAGCTAAGATTCATGAGAAAATGAAAACACAAGAATTTTCAAAAGTGTACATGGAAGTTTGACAAAGTTTACACAGAAAGGCTTCTAATATGAATACATAGTAGAAGAACCTCATGATGAGAACAAAATAAATGTTAATTGTGATTTCAATAAACTTCTAATGTTAAGGGAAGAATCACCATATTCCAAAAATGGATATGAGGAAGTTTGATGGAAAGGATCCTGTAACATGGATACTACATATTGAGCAATATTTTGATCTCAATAAAGTGCAAAACACACAAAAGGTACTCATTTCAAATTTACATTTAGAACAAAATACATTTCTATGGTATCGATGGCTTTTCTCCTGTAAAACAATTGTCACTTGGTCAATTTTTACGGAGGAAATGATAGCACATTATGAGGATAAAAAGAGCAAAACCTTCTTTAGCCAATTGATAAACCAAGTCATGTTTAGTGTTACTGAGGACTTCCAAAAATTGGAATACAAGGTAACTAATATTCCGCAGGAACATGTGATTGTCCTTTTCAGTACCTAAAGGATTCATTCCAACATGAATTTCTAGATGTTTTGAACTCGATTCATTGAAGGTATTCAAAGCAGCAAGAAAAGTTGAATGTAAAATTATGGCGACAAGGAAGCCTACCACTCAATTCTATAAAGAAGGAAGTGTTGCTACGCCTAGATTTCCACAACTTACAAGGTTGACACCACAACAATTGGAAGAAAAAAGAGCAAAAGGGCTTTGCTACAGTTGTGATAGCAAATACACTAAAGGTCATAAGTGTGCTGAGAAGATATTATTTTACATAGATTGTGAAGAAGAAGAAGAAAATGAACAAGAAGAGGATATACACCAGGAACCACCCCTAGAAGAGGAAGAAATGAATCCGACCATATCGTGTAATGCACTGGCAGGAATTACCACTCCTCAAACTCTCAAGATAGAAGGACATATAAAGAAGAAAAGGGTAATAGTGTTGACTGATTCAGGTAGCACCCATAATTTTATTCATTATAAGGTAGCCAAGGAATTAAATTGTTTCCTATACCCAGCACCAGAATGTCAAGTGATGGTTGCAAATGGAGGAACTATAAATTGCTCTGGAAAATGCCATAATATCAAGCCAACCATGGGGGAATATGTATTGACTAGTCCAATGCTTGCCATTCCTATGGGAGGTGCTGATGTTGTACTAGGAGTACAATGGTTACAATCTTTGGGGACGGTAGCCTTTAATTTTCAAGAACTTTTCTTGAAATTTTTTTCAGAAGGAAAGGAAGTCGAATTACGGGGTATTGAAGGGAAGCCAGGAAGGATAATAAGCTCTAATGTCATGACAAAGCTTGTAAAGAAAGAACAACGAGGCGTAATTGCACAATTATGCTCACTAGAAGTTCCGACATCAAAATCATCTATTTCTGCAGATCTCCAACAAGTCTTGGACAATCATTCCAAGGTGTTTTAAACTCCCAAAGGACTCCCACCTATTCGTGATCATGATCATGCTATTCATTTGATTCCAGGAAGTGTTCCTCCAAACATCAGGCTTTATAGATATCCTTACTTCCAAAAGAGCGAAATTGAACGTATGATTGCAAAAATGTTAGAGGCGGGTATAATTCAACCTAGTCAAAGTTCTTTCTCTGCTCCTGTAGTATTGGTACACAAGAAGGATGGATCATGGCGAATGTGTCCGGATTACAGGGAGCTCAATAAGCTCACCATTAAAGACAAATTTCCCATTCCTGTGATTGATGAATTATTGGATGAATTACATGGAGCAATTTATTTTACCAAGTTGGATCTTCGTTCAGGATATCATCAAATTAGAATGAAGACTGAAGATATTCTCAAAACAACATTTCGAACTCATGAGGGTCATTATGAATTTTTGGTCATGCCTTTTGGCCTTACCAATGCACCTTCTACATTTCAAGGGTTGATGAATTCCATTTTCAAACCTTTCCTTAGAAAATTTGTGCTAGTATTTTTTGATGATATACTAATCTACAGCACGTCTTGGAAGGATCATGTTGAACATGTTGACAGGGTGCTCAAACTATTGCAGGAGAAACAATTATATGCAAAAAAATCCAAATGTTTCTTTGGAGTACAATAGGTGGAATATCTGGGTCATATTGTATCTCACGAGGGTGTTAAAGTAGACCCTAACAAAATTAAAGCCATTAAGGAATGGAAAGTCCCCACAACCATAAAGCAGTTGCGAGGATTTCTCGGGTTAACAGGGTATTATCGCAAGTTTGTTAAGAATTATGGGAGAATAGCAGCACCTCTAACAACATTATTGAAGAAAGATGTATTTTCATGGACTCCTGAAGCAACTAAGGCCTTTGAACGTCTTAAAGAGGCAATGTGCCTAGCACCGGTCTTAGCTACACCAGACTTCACAAAAACCTTTATTGTGAAATGTGATGCCTCAGGAAATGGAATTGGTGCAGTTTTAATGCAGGAAGGAAGACCCATTGCTTTTGAAAGTCGTCCAATCAAAGGAAAGTATTTACAGAAACCTATTTATGAGAAGGAAATGTTAGCAATACTACATGCACTAAAGAAATGGTTAACTTACCTAATGGGAAGACACTTCAAGGTAAAAACTGATCATGATAGTCTTAAACACTTTTTGGAACAAAGACTATCATCAGAAGAGCGGCAAAAATGGGTCACAAAGATGTTGGGTTATGACTTTGAAATAATCTACAAAAAAGGAAAGCTTAATGTTGTTGCAGATGCACTCTCAAGAAAGAATGAAGAGGTGGAAGGATTGCTTTGTGCCATTTCTATTATCCAACCAGATTGGATAACCGAAGCAAGAGATGAATGGAAGAAGGACAAAGATGTATGGACACTCATTCAAAAGTTGCAGCAAGATCCTAGTACATCTGATACATTTAGTTGGAAAAATGATTCCTTATGTACAAAGATCGCTTATATCTTTGTAAGAATTCTCAACTAAAACAAAAGATTCTTCTGGAATTGCACACTTCTCCTTTAGGAGGACACTCAGGATTTTTAAAAACTTACCACAGGGTGAAGAAAGAATTTTTTTGGGATGGCCTTAAATCTGATATTCAAAAGTTTGTGGCGTAATGTTTGGTTTGCCAGCAGAATAAAGTGGAGACAATTAAGACCCCGGGACTTCTACAACCTTTATCCATTCCAAGTCAACGTTGGGAGGAGATTTCAATGGATTTTATCACAGGTTTACCGAAGTCCGAAGGCAAGAATGTCATCATGGTGGTGGTTGATAGACTTACCAAGTATGCACACTTTTGTGCATTATCTCATCCATTTAAAGCAAGTACAGTTGCTACTACATTTGTGGACAGAATTCAAAAGCTACATGGAAGCCCAAGGGTTATTGTGAGCGACAGAGATCCCATTTTTATGGGAAATTTTTGGACGGAGTTATTTTCTTGTTTGGGTACTCAATTAGCTCATAGCTCATCTTATCATCCTCAACCTGATGGTCAAACAGAGATAGTAAATAAATGTTTGGAAGGATATCTTCGTTGTTTTGTATCTGATAAACAAACACAATGGGTCAAGTGGTTACCTCTCGCTGAATGGTGGTATAACACTTCCTTCCATACTGCAGCAAAAATGACCCCATTTATGGCACTTTATGAATATCATCCACCATCGATCACATCATCTTTAAGGAAAATTCGAAGGTTCAAGCAGTGGAAGATCACATCGAGCATCAGCAAGAAGTTCTCCAACTCTTAAAGGATAACCTGAATTTGGCACAAAATCGAATGAAAAAACAGGTAGATCAACATCGCAGCGAGAGAAGTTTTGATGTAGGAGATTGGGTATTTTTACGGCTACAACCATATAAACAAATGTCCCTCAAGCAAGATAAGAAGGATAATAAATTATCACCAAAGTACTATGATCCTTACAAGGTGTTGCAAAATATTGGTACTATGGCATACAAATTGGAGCTTCCTGCTTCTTCGCGAGTACATCTAGTTTTCCATGTTTCGTGCTTAAAGAAGGTTATAGGTGAAAATCTTCCAGTTCAAACAATATTGCCAGAACTTGATGAGGAAGGAAAAATCATATTGGAACCGGAAGCGGTCACAGAAACAAGAACTCGACAACTACGGAATCGATCAATTTCAGGGTATCTCATCAAGTGGAAGAACTTACCCACTGAAGATTCTACATGGGAGGATGAGAATTTTACACAAAAGCACCCAGAGCTACTCAAGCGTTGAGGACAACACTTTTTTTGAAGGAGAGGGGCATGTTAGGTCCCTATATTACTAGTATAGTCCCTTATTGTTGTTAGTGTAACCCCCTTATTGTTATTATTGTACCCTTGTAACCCCCATTTTGTTATTATTGTGCTCTTAAATTATTATTGTTAGGTCGGCTAGGATTACATTGTGGCCCACTAGGATTACATTATGGCCCCATGGACTCCTATATATAGAAAGGAGGTTTTGTAAATTGTATCATCCAAGAATTGTTCATTTAAGTAATGTATTGGAGGTCGCCCCCTCGAAGTGGCTTATTTCTAAGGCGTTCATATCTCTTTTCTTCTATTTTTTGGAGCTGGTTACACAACAGTTTCGAACCAGCCAGTGTGGTTCATCATCAGGACAAGATGATCTTGTCCTGATGATGAACCACACTCGCTGGTTCGAAACGTGTCGACACAAATTTCTCCAATGTGATTTTCACCGAAAGATTTGATACATAGCATAAGTATTGTTTGAAAAATCAGTTTGAAGTCATTCCAAGATCATATTGAAGCAAAGATATCAGTATTGGGTTCTAAAACCCCCCCTAAAAAGAATTCAGCACCCATTAAGCCCTCAGAATACTCTACTGTGAGTCATGAAGATGAAGAAGTGCAACATGATATATCAGATTGTCGCAAAGAGAAAAGAGCAACAAAAAATGAAATTGATGTTTGGAAGAAAGGTGTGGAATCAAAGATGGAAGACATGGAAGAAAAAATGGAAAACATGAAGAATGATATAAAAGAAGACATGGAAGGCTTGATAAAGTTGTGTTACACTGAAATTTGTCACCATGACATTTTAGTACTCCCTTAGAAGTCTACAACATCAAAGTTCCTAAAGTGAAGCCTTGTAATTAAGAGAAAAGCTCATAAAAGTCTTAAAAACACTTGTACCGCACTTTCTCTTAACATTGCCTGCAGTGCCGCACTTTATTGTTCTAAATCATGCGAAGCTACACGCACTTTTTATTTATTAAAGGTGCAGACCCCTGTAAAAGGTAAAAAAAGGCGCAAGTAAAATCTAGAAGCTCAGTTTGAGTCATTTTTGGAAGCTTCTAGAAACATTCCTACGGTGGAAAGTTTGCTCTTTTTAGGTTCTTGCATCCCATCCATTAAGGAGCTAATACCTTTGAAGGAGGATTCTATCCCTTCTTGTTTGGAATTGTAACCTCCTCTCTTTCACTATAAAAAGAGGCATAGGGCAACCTCAAAGGGAGTTCAAGCTTTAGTATTATTTGAGGGGAAGTGCTGTTGGAACTTAGACCCTTTTAGCTGAGATTTTATGTGGGAAAGATTACATACTTGTATGTATCTCGGTTGGAAGAGTGCAAGGCTGGTTAGAGTAAAGGAAACACCTGTTTCGAACCCCAGGAAAGCCTGTATGACATCAAGGCGGACACAGTTGTAAGGCTCTTCTTATTTAAGTTAATACGAATTAATATTGTTTTCTCAATGGGCGATTTAATTGATTATCTCATTTCTTGAATTCCTTGATCATCTTGATAGATGTTTGATTCATAAATTGATTTATTATACAGGTGCTTTTGATCTTTTCTTGTGTTTGTGATTGCAGATCCTTGACGACGACTTTCTTCAAGCCACTAGAAAGAGGATCAGCGCTGGACTACAAGTAGGTTTCTAAAACCCCGTTATAATTAATTCCATGTCAAACAATATCTAGAGAAAATGGTTTTTATTTGTCCGTTTGTTGCTAGCTGTCCATATGACACTTGGGAGGTCTATCTTGTCTGCAAGAATGAGTTATCCATCCAACAAAATGGCGACTCCACTGTGGAACAGATCTTGAACTTTGATTTCTTTTACTTTTTATTTATGAATTTATTTTTGCTGATTTTGATTGATTTATACTGGCTTGGGTAGTTTATCCCTGTAGAATCCCTGAGAGATGATTGAGAGTTTTTTATTTTTTCTTTAGTTTTCTTGTGTCCACTCTTTTATTTTATAGACAGTGCGGGCAGCTCCGCACTTTTCTTGTACCCACAGTGCAGGACCGCACTGGTTTGCACTAAATCCTGCGGACCCTGTGAAATTTTTTGAAAAATCTTAAAATCCTCTTTTCTGGATTAGTTTGTTAGATTCTCAGTGAATACCCAGACTTGTATCTTCTATCAGGAAGCCTTGGTTAAGAGTTTATTTCAACATTTTTAGTTTTGAATGATTTTCTTAAAGATCTACATGTTATAATGATTTTTGCTTTGTCTTTATCCTGCTCAAAGATTAGAAACATTGCTATACCTTTAGATCAATGATATTTCGTTGCTTTCTTGTTGAGCCTGACATCATAGCATAAATTCTTTTATGAGATTTAGATCCCATTTTTCTCATTTGCAAATCTTTAAAAAAAAATTGTTAATAAGTTTGGAATTTCACCTAAAAAACCAAGATTGGATGTTTTTTGAGTTCTTGCTGATCCAAGCAAAGAATTTCTTAGTTAGATTACAAGCTAAGCAAGACATCCTCAAAATATTTGAAGTTTTAATTCAGATTTAGTTATAATTTTTAGCTCTCAAAATTAGTGTTTTTAGCTTTGAGTGTTATTTCTAGAAATTGTAGTGTTCTTTTGAAGAAAAACTTGGTTTGTAGTTTTGATCTTGAATAAAAGGGATTTCTTATTGAGAAATAGATCATTTTGAGTTCTCATTGAAATTAGATTTCTTTTCATTTATTCTTGTTTGAAGGAAAGATTTGTTTTTAAAAGATTGCATTTCTCAACTCTTCCTTTAGGTAGAATTCATTGAAAGAAAACAGATTGTTTCTCATAATAGATGCATTTTTAGTGTGTTTTGAGTCGGGTCACTACATATCATCAGTTTCACTTTTGCACCTATTGTCCTAAGAAACAACCTTTTAAAATCAACGCTTAAATTAAAATCAATCTAGTAATTTTTATATTTCTAGGGCTCTTTTCACCAATATAGCTTAGGCTAGTGTCTTGGAGTAGGGAGTAATTAACTCTCCAAGACAATTAAAATAAACAAGTAGTTGATCTTGCGGTAGGAAAAAAATCCAATAGTCACTTGTATGCTCTGGGAAGCTCCTCTTAAAGGAGTCAAGCATGAAGTCAAATCTGAACTAGTGGGATAATCAATTCTATCTCATTGGGAACGATAGAAGATATGCGCGAATAGACAATTGTCGAGGAGCCTGGGGTCACTTGTTGGTATACCTTGGATTATGTCAAGGAGCCTTCAAGGGGATTGAGATTTGTTACTCTGCCCTTGCGCGTATGTCAGATCGTAGACTGTTCCCCCAGGTATATTAGTTCCTATTGGTAACCATAGTGACCATAATCTTTATGGTTTTTTCCTAAGGTGACGGTGGAGGAAAGATCCCACTGTACTTGGAGCAGACGTCGACTAGACTCACTTGGACTCTCCGGAGGGTTATCTTCACTTGAGATGGTTTAAGTGGAGAAACTTGCACCGGTATGTTTCATTAAGCAGGTTGTCAGGGTAACTGTTCCAACCGCCCTTTCTACATTAAATACTACGATGTTGGATTTCATCACCAACTAGTGTTTTTAGTCTGGGAAGTTACTATTCATGCGTGGTTTGATCTCCTATATTTTTAGGCGTGTGATTCATTTGTTTTTTTCCTTAGTGACTCTAGGAGTTTTCATTGAAATTTTATTTGATTGTGTGTGATTAATAATTTTTAATCGTGGTTGAATTACCAAGACAATTGCATAGACTCCAGGGGAAGCCCCTTGAGTATACACCAAGCCAACTTGAAGGGCTGCGAGCTCTAGTATCACCTAGTGACAATAGAATTAGATCAACAGAAATAGGAGAGTCATATATAGTTATTCATCCTGATTATTAATCACAAAAAACAGAGCATATTCAAGAGCCAATTTCAGTTTCCGAAGTTACTGGTATTATTTCTCCTTCCAGTGAATTAGCTGAAGAACTTGAAATTTCTGAACCTGACACTGAACCTACTGTATTGGAACCATCTTTAAGATTTGTTACTCCGACTTCTAGTGATCCTGGTTCACCTAGGGTAAGACATCACATTACTATTGAAGAACTTGTTGGTCCAGACGAAGACGTAACTCTTCCCGAAACCCAAGAAAATTTGAATCTTAGGGAGCGTGAATCAATATTATACAGTCATTTTAGAACTGACTCTTGGTATTTATCATTGACAGATTTTTTAGAAAACCCAGGTCTTAGTTTTTCACCACCCCGAATTCCTTTTCATCCATCACCAAGAGTTTATTATCCTTCATCAATTATGTCAAGTGAGTCATCTATGTTTTCCCAATCACCGGAAACATTTTTATACGGTGGTCCTTCTGTTCCTTTCGGGGTACCAGTCACTCTCTAGTACTTTCTCAGGAGCAACTCCTCGACCAATTGAACAAGTGTTATCATTTGGTACAAATGGAACTAAAAATAAAACTTTGAACATAGAGCAAATCTTTATGATGTCTAGTAATATTCCAAATCCTCAACCTCAAGGTAGTCAGTTACCGCTTGGGGGGCAAACTCAAGGTAGTCAATTACCGCCTGGGGGGCAACCTCAAGGTAGACAGTTACCGCCTTGAGGACAACCTTAAGGTAATTTTTTACCAGGACAAACTATAGGACAATATTATTTACCTGGAGAACAACCTCAAGGACAGTACATACCTCAAGATTATCAACCTCAAGGAGAGTACATACCCCAAGGTCAACCCCAAACTCAGTATATTCCTCAGGGTCCTTATCAACCCTAGATTCAGTACATGCCTCAAGGTTATCAACCTCAAGGTCAGTACCCAACTCAAGGTTTCCAACTTCCTTCCGGTCAACCATTATTACAAGGAGCTAGAAATTTACCAGTTAATTATCAACCCTACATTCAACCAAGTTATGGTCCTTCATATGCACAACCTTCTACAGGTCAATACCCCGGAATGAACATGGTGTGGAATCCATCTCAAATTCAATAGACTATGCAACCTAATGTGCAGTTACCTAATCAACTTGGACAGTCTTTAGTTTCTGGTCCAACCCAACAACCTGTCTAGCCTATTTTTCAAGTCCTTGCACCTGGTTCTGTTCAGCAGCCCAGGCCTAGTACACCTCAGACTCTGCCTCAGACTGCTGCAGCTACTGCAACTTCTGTTCAACCTACAACACCTGTTTCTGGAGTATCTGTAGCTCCGGTTTCTTCTATTCCTGCATCAATACAAATTCCTCAAGCCTCTGTGCCACAGTCAGGACCTACAATTCAGATTACGGTCCAGATGCCTATAGGACAAGCTAGTACTAGTACGATTGTCTCTATTCAACCATAGTTTACTTATCAACTGTACCAGGGACAGTATCAATTTGGTTAGGCTACACAAAATCCAGTATATCAGTATCAGCCATACCCTGGGTATACTTATCAAGTACCTCAACAACCCCAGTATGGTCCAGTTAATCCTGGTTACCCAGAAGGTTTCACGATTCCAAATGTGCATCCAATTCCAGGGTATCCTAGATATCCTCCTCCTGGAATTGGTTTGATCACACAAGGTTATCAAGACCCTAGCCATCGGTTACCATTCATAGCAACTTTAGATTTACCGGATCTATCGCGCCTTACGAACGATCCCATTTTTTATCTTCCATACTGGCCGCCGATGCCTAATAAGTTGCCCAATGATATTCCGAAGTTTGAAGGTAAGTCAAGAGAAGACCCATCTAGTCACGTTATGACTTATCACCTCTGGTGTGCATCTAATTCACTAATCGATGATTCGATTCGATTGCGTCTTTTTCAGAGAACTCTCATTGGTCTAGCTGCCAAATGGTACATTGAGTTACCACACGACTCTTTTAATAATTTTAATGCACTAGCTACTGCTTTCTTAACCCATTTTTAGTTGCATGTCAGATACGGCAATGACACAGAATTGCTGACTTCATTAAAACAGTCTACATTTATGTACATATCTGATCACATTCATGAATGGAGATGTAGAAGGCATTTAGTGAAAGTCTTTATTCTGGATCAAATTTTGGCTGAATGGTTTATTAAATCTTTATTGCCCAAAATTACTTAAGATGTGGCCAAAGGAGGCGTTGTTACGTAAGAGCAAGTCATTGCTCAGGCTCAGTACCTTGACCTTGTATATACTCAGTCAGGTACTCTGTATGATAAAATCCCTGATTTACCAAGACCTGGTCAATTAACTACAACTCCTTTTGGCTCTCATGCCACTGATGGTGTAATTGGTTCTGTTAGCACTGGTAAAATTAAGAAGAAGTCTTCCAAGACCACTTCTCCTATTATCACTTTACCCGATTCACCCAAAGGAGATTCTTCCCTAGAAGCTTCCGCCGATATTCACATTGTAGAGTCATCTACAACCAAATCTAAAACTGGTGGTAAGAAGAAAGGTAAGAATAAAAAGAAAAAATCTTCAAAATATAAAAATGGTACAACTGAACCAACTGACGAAAAACACAAACCTCGATATCCTTGTCTCATCTGTGATGAGGACCATTTTACAAAAGAGTGCCCGCATAGAGCCGATGTATCAAAATTCGTTAAGGGTTTTCCTATACCTGCTGTCTTGAAGGATCCCTTTCCTGCTCAAGATAGTAACATGGTTGGATATTCCTCCAATGCGCTTGAGAATATCTTGATGTTTGCGAGTTTGATTTGGAGTTTGAAAAATCCAAATCCAAGAAATCATTGATATTTGTTGAACTTATGTGTGATTTCCCACGTACTGATACAGAAACTGTGGCGGAACAACCAATCACGGATGAATCGTTGTTTCTTATTAGTACCATTGATCCTTGGTATGGAGATATTATTGTTTATCTTCAGACCCAATCTTTTTAGCTTGAGCTTTCACAATCGCAATGACGAAAAATACGTTTCCAGTCTCAACAATATCATATTGTTGGTGACACACTATACCGTCGTGGTGCAGAGTCAGTTTTTCGACGTTTTCTAACCCATAAAGAAGCCGAAAAGGTTTTAAATGACTGTCACTCTAGAGCATGTGGCGGTCATATGTCTGGGTACGCCACAACCCAAAAGATATTGCGTGCAGGTTATTTCTAGCTGTCCCTGTTTAAATATTGTATTTATGCGATCCAAAAATGTCATAATTGTCAAATATTCGATCAAAAAATGCGTGCACCACCTGCTCCTCTTCACCCTATAATTGTTGTCGGTCCTTTTGCAAAATGGGGCATTGACTTCATTACATGTAACCCTCACTCAACGGGGGGGCATGTGTATATTATTCTAGCAGTAGATTATTTTACCAAATGGGCCGAGGCGATGCCTACATTTGCGGCAGATGGAAAAACTGCAGCTACTTTCATATTCAATCATGTGATTGCCCGTTTCGGTGTACCCCAAGTGATAATTACTGATCACGGGAGCCATTTTCGGAATATCATGATGACCGAGTTAACGGACCAACATAGCCTGCACCATGACAGTTCGACACCATATTATCCACAGGCTAATGGTTTAGTTGAAGCAATTAATAAATTTTTAGTCACCATGATCAAACGAATCATTGGAATTCATAAGTCAAATTTGCATACCATGCTCTTTTCAGCACTTTGGGCATATCGAACCTCAGCAAAAAAAAAGACAAGTTTTACCCCTTTTCAACTAGTTTATGGTTTAGAAGAGGTATTACCCATTGAATGCGAGATACCGTCACTCCAACTGGCCATAGAGTTACTACCAGCCACTTCTGAAGAGGAGAAACATTTTTTATACTTGGCTCAATTAGATGAGAATCGGCGCACTGCTGCATTAGCTACCGAGATTCATGCAAAAAGAATGAAAGCTCAATATGATAGAAGTGTTGCCCCTCGTAATTTTTTAGAAGGAGACCTAGTTTTGATTTATGATCAAGACAATGATAAACTAGGGGCTGGGAAATTTTAACCCATGTGGCATGGTCCTTATATTGTCAAGCGACAACTTGCAAAAGGGGCCTATGAATTGATTGATTTTGACAGGGTCTCTTTAGGTAAACCCAGAAATGGACTTTATTTGAAGAGATATTACGCTTGATTATTGTGTGGAGATCTTCTCTGTATATTATTTACTTTCTAGTTGGTGTGCTATATATTAGAAACGTGTGCCTAGCTTAAGTGTGCTTTTACTACTATTCCTTCTTATTTGGATTACTCTTGATATCGCAGATGTCGACGTCCTTTCAAACATATATTGGTTTTGCTGATGGCGCTTGTCGTAGTACATGGAACATCTCTTCCGCAACTTGGGTTATTTATTCACCCAATGATGAGTTAATATCTATGCATGGGGTAAGCCTCGGTCAAACAACGAACAATATTGCTGAATATAGTGCAGTTATTGAATTATTGTCGGAATCCATTTCATTTGGAATTCAGAGGTTGATCGTTAGGTTAGATTCTGAACTCGTTGTATTACAATTAAACCGAGTATATGCCATTAGAAACCCAGTATTATTAAGATTATTTTTAAGGGTTCGTCTCTTGGAATGAGAGTTTGATTATATTGAGTATCAACACATTCCAAGAAATTTAAACACCTTAGCAGATGCAATGGCTTATAGTGTTCTAAACAGACATTTGCAATAATAAAGTAATAAATCAACATTCGATAACATGATTGAACAGGTAACTGGAAATAATAGTATATCATAGTATGGATGTAGTGTTCAAAAAATAGATAGGTTCAAAACGCCTTATGATCGGAAAAAAGTGATACAAAAAAATGAGTCTACAAGTCAATCATCCACTATCCGTGGTGATGATCACGATAATACACTACTTCTTGTGCCACCCTAGTCAAAAATCTCCTGAATGGTCCAGGAACACCAATGACGTATCTCTGTAAATAGAGTGGGATGTCATCTATGGTAGTCTTAGGAATATCCATAGTTAGCTGCTCCAAATGGTGTTCTAAATAAGTCAAGATCTCTGCAGTCTGATCCTGTGGTGGTGGTGGTGCTGTTGCATCACTTTGCCTCCGGTCAAAGGGGCGTAGAATGGCTGGTCGACTTGGACCCACATCTGCATTTGAAATTTTTGTTATCAGTTTTGGACGATTTAAAAAAAAAATAAAAATTAGAAATTAGAACATGTCAAAAAGATTTTTTACCTGACTCACCCCACTGAGCTCCCAGAGGAAGTGGCATATCCTGGTCGCCACGGAAATCCATGCTCGCATAAGGAAAATCCTCTATCACAAAAATTTGGTGTTCTAACTAACGAAAATAAGTCGAGGGAAATCAAACAATCTCCCCGCCCTCACTGTGACGGGCCATCAAAGCAACCCATCGAACCATCCGAGGCTCTCGAGGTCTACTAGCATCAACAGGAATATGTTGCGGGGCTAACATAAGAATCCTCTCCAGAGCAAAGGTGACTATGATTGACCCATATCTGAAGTTTTTTAACTTCCAATTCTTTGTTCTGGTAAGTTGGCCTTTCACATTAGCCAACACTGCCTCGCACCAGTTGAATATGGTGCCTCGAAAATAATCTACTGCAATCCGCATCTGAGATCCAGTAGCTACATGCAAAGCTGCACTTCCGCACAACTTGAAAATGGTAAATGAAATCACTTTTAACTCAGGACAGATGATAGTTTTAATGTCAATCCGTTTGTCTCTAGGATTGGCTTCATCATTACAAAACTCTAATTGCAGGCTGGCAACAGACTGGCCACCTGGCCTAGCCCCAAATAGAGAAAGTGGTTAGCCTCTCTTAGACAAACCAGTCAAAAAATATATGTCCTCCAGCTCAATTTCGAGCTGGTGACCTACAATCACGAAACACTGGTCCTGAACGTCCCACTTGCTTACCAACCAAGTGAGAAGATCTACTTGAGCTCTCATGCCATTGATAGCCCAGAATTTGAATAGCATGCATGCTCTTAAAACTTGCAAAGTAGGTTGATGGATCATTGTTGCTTCATCTACCTCCTCATGTTCATGTTCTCGCCAAATGAGCATTGTAATTTTCCTACAATGAGTAAAATGAAGGATTAGAATCATTTTAAATAATTTTTTTTGGGTAATTTAGGAGGAAATTGTGTTTTTAAATTCGTTACGGTGCCCCCGCACTTTACGCTCAGAGACAGTGCGTAGCTCCGCATGGGCTTTGTGTTAAAAGTGTGGGGCCCTGACATTTTCTTTGTAAGAAAATGTCGGGGTCCGCAGGTACCTAGTGTCTTACCTGCGGACCCCTAAGGGCGGATTTTTGAACCAATTTTCCTCCCAAAAATGAAATTTTCACCCTAATTTAAGAAAATGAACAGATAAAAAGCAAGAGAAAGAGGTTGTGGATTACCTAGAGCAGACGGTTTTCGATTCCAATGGTCCGTTTGTCCAGAATCTTCTCCGAAGCGTTTTTTGCCGAAAGCTCTAAAATTCTCACTCCAAACTCAAATTGTAAAAATGAACTCGAAAAACTCCTTTTTATAAGTTTTTTCAAATAAATGAAATTTAAATTTGTTTATTTTTCACTTGAAAAAGATGGTTTTTCAAAATATTTTATTATTGAAATAGGTATGTTTAATTTTTTGAGTTTTTTTTGCAGAATAAGAGATTTTTCAGGAAAAATGATCATTTTTGACGAAGAGTATACTTTTATCACTTTTTCGGGCTCTTTAAAATTTACGAAAAAGTGAAACCATGGAGTCCTCTTTTAAGCCCTTTTCAGACTCTCTAAAAATGAAAATATTGCCGAATACTTGACTATTCGAACTCGTTAAAGGAAATGAACAGTCGTCCCCTCAGTATAAGTTTACCCCTTTTCTGGATTGAAATGGACTATTTACGAAAAAGGTATACGTTGAATAATCATGGTCAATAGAGTTCTCCCTTGCATTATTTTATCCTTTTTTGGGCCTGAGAGACTAAAATTACGAAGAAGTACACCCATGGATTTTTCTTAAGTTTTTTCTTCTGACTCCCTAAAAATGAAAAACACCGAGTTTCTCCTATGTTGGACTAGTTAAAAGTTAACAGTAAAGGACCTGTCAATTTCAAACAGGAACAAACCACTCCTTCTTAGGGTTTGATTTTAAACTAAGTTGGACTCATCCGAAGGATGAGCTTATAAACAAGAAAATGTTATCCTCCTCAAGCTTGTCAAAAAATAAAGAGGTACTTGCCAGAAATGGTGGGGGAAAAGAGAGAAAACAGATTCATTTGTTACACTCTGATTTGTAAAAGAATTACACCACTCTTGAACCGACACTTTTTGTCACACTTCTACCTGGGTTGGGAAATCCTTTGCCTATCAGTTAATAAAACCACATTGAAGGTCTTCAATTGGTTTCTGGGTATTAGCTTAGGGAAATTGTCACCAAACCATTTGCAGTGTCGTTATGCGTTCAAGAGGACAATCAAACAAACCATTCATCTGCAAAAATTTGTCTCCATTCGCGTTGACCATCCCTGAGTCAGTCCTTGCAAAAAATTTCTTCAAAACTTGATCTATGGTTTCGCGTCATGAGCTTGCTTACGATTGATCACTTTCTATCGACGACAACTCATCATCTAGGAAGTTGATCTAGAATCCCTCAATACCTTGGAATCTGCATGCCTTAATGACAGGTTTCTCACCTTCGACGACAGGTTGCATCATTGACCTTCGATCGAACGATTCCATGAAATGTTCGACTTCAAATCACTTATTCACATTTCATGGATTGTACTAAGTACTTTGAGAGCCATTGTCATTATTGATGGTTTCTCTCACACTTGTTAACAGTTCACATCATTGATTGGTAATCAAGTGGTTTCTACCATGTTCGATTTCAACACATTTGATCGCATGGATAAAATCGTACTAGTTCGGGAAGCAGAAATCAAGACCCTGGATCTAGTTTCCACCATCCAGGCTGCGAGGAGTTTTATTATTCATTATGCAGCAGACTATTCATTACAGATGGCTGCGTCCATGCTATGTCTACACTATTTATGTAATATTAAAATAATTTCTGTATCAGAACAAGTTTAGTTAGTTTTGATCCGAGTATGGGAATGCCTATCTCAGCGATGATATACATATATATATGTTTTGCATTGAATGTTTTTACAGGGTTTCGACTGGGGTGTCCATAAGCTAATCCTTGAAATGATAAAGCACATCACTCTTCGAATGCTCTGAGACTTCACACTTTAGGGGGCAATTTGTTAAACTAAAATTTGTCCCCATGACATTTTAGCACTCCCTTAGAAGTCTACAACATCAAATTTCCTAAAGTCAAGCCTTGAAATTAAGAGAAAAGCTCATAAAAGTCTTAAAAACACTTGTACCGCACTTTCTCTTAACATTGCCTACGGTGCCGCACTTTATTGCTCTAAATCATGCGAAGCTACACGCACTTTTTATTTATTAAAGGTGCAGACCCCTGTAAAAGGTAAAAAGGTGCAAGTAAAATATACCAGCTCAGTTTGAGTCATTTTTGGAAGCTTCTAGAAACATTCCCGCGGTGGAAAGTTCACTCTTTTCAGGTTCATGCATCCCATCCATTAAGGAGCTAACCCCTTGATGTAAGGAGCTAATCCCTTTGAAGGAGGATTCTATCCCTTCTTGTTTGGAGTTGTAACCTTCTCTCTTTCACTATAAAAAGAGGCATAGGACAGCCTCAAAGGGAGTTCAAGCTTTAGTATTATTAGAGGGGAAGTGCTGTTGGAACTTAGACCCTTTTAGCTGAGATTTTATGTGGGAAATATTACATACCTGTATGTATCTCGGTTGGAAGAGTGCAAGGTTGGTCAGAGTAAAGGAAACGCTTTCTCCGAACCCCAGAAAGGCTTGTATGACATCAAGGTGGACACGGTTGTAAGACTCTTCTTATTTAAGTTAATACGAATGAATATTGTTTTCTCAATGGGCGATTTAATTGATTATCTCATTTCTTGAATTCCTTGATCATCTTGATAGATGTTTGATTCATAAATTGATTTGCTTTTGATATTTTCTTGTGTTTGTGATTGCAGATCCTTGACGATGACTTTCTTCAAGCCACTGGAAAGAAGATCAGCGCTGGACTACAAGTAGGTTTCTAAAACCCAGTTATAATTAATTCCATGTCCAACAATATCTAGAGAAAATGGTTTTTATTTGTCCGTTTGTCGCTAGCTGTCCGTCGGACACTTGGGAGGTCTGTCTTGTCTGCAAGAACGACTTATCTGTCCAACAAGTTGATTCAAGAAATGTTTCCTAATGGTGAAAAGATAGTAGAGGAAACTCATGATGAGAATAAAATAAATTTTAATTGTGATTTCATAAACTCAAATGTTGGATGGAAGACCCACCATATTCCAAAGATTGATATGAGGAAGTTTGATGACAAGGATCCTGTAACATGGATACTACAAATGGAGCAATATTTTGATCTCAATAATGTGAAAAACATACAAAAGGTACGCATTGCAGCTTTATATTTAGAAAAAAATAAATTTGTATGATATCGATGGCACTACTACATTTGGCGGAAATTCCGACACTTTTGACCAAATGTAAGAAATTTCCCCAAATTTTTTCAACTTTTTCAAATCCCGCCCGAAACCGTCTCTATACCGACATTTAGAGGAAAGTGTCGCAATATCGACACTTAGAGGAAAGTGTCGCAATACCGATACTTAGATTAAAGTGTCGGTCTTGCGACGTTTGCAAAATAGCGTCGCTCTTGCGACGGATTTCTGAAATATGTCGTTATTGCAATGTTACAGAGACAATGTGTCGCTATTGCGACGTTTGGAGGAAACTATCGCTATTGCGACGTTTAGAATAATGCATCGCTCTTGTGACGGATTTCTCAAGTATGTTGTTATTGCGACGTTACAGAGACAATGTGTCGCTATTGCGACGTTTGGAGGAAACTGCCGCTATTGCGACGTTTAGAAAAATGCGTTGCTATTGCGACGTTTGGTGGCAAAGTGTCCCTTTTGAAACGGTTGGTGGCGATGTGTCGCTCTTGTGACGGTTAGGCGATGTGTCGCTCTTCCGACGGTTGGTTATGATTCAAACTTTTTGATTCGAACTTTTGATTCGAATATGCTTGGTACCAGACTATTCCGGCCAAGCCTCAGGATACAATTTAGTAATTAGAACCCAGAGGTGCGTAGAGGGACGAGGAACGAAGTAATTCATTAGGAGGTGCGACAGCAATCATCTATTTGGATAAATCATTTCATTGCTACTAAAGCCTGCAAGAGAGCAAGCCATTCCTCCCTGCTATCCAGCATTGCAAGAAAGCTAGTTCAGTACAAAGCAAGTCTGAAGAAGGCAACCACTGAGTTATGATTCGAACTTTTGATCGTGAATTGTCCCATAATTGAAATGTGGACCAGATATTAATTTATGTTGGCGCCAGCATTTAAATTAATGCCGCGGAGGTTCCATGTAATTTTTGTTGATATACAGTGGTAAGTTCATGCGAGTGTAAATTAAAAGAAAAACCTTGGATACGGGATCTATTTGGGCTTTAATAGAAGGGAAGTTATAGGTGTAAATGAGTTATGTTATGGTTTGAACCATATATATAAGCTCCGCACCGAGAATTGAAATTCTGGGTTGGTTGGTGTTATAACCAGTAAAAAGAGAAAGGGCTTCCGAAGGGAGTATTGAAATTGTCAGCTTTATGTTAAACTGAAATTAGAATATTCATTCAATTTATTATAAAATGGGCTATCGCAAGGGAGTAAAATAAAATATAAAATTGATTCATACACTTTTATTCATTCAATATTAAATATAACTCAATTTATTCATTCAATATTAAATATAAAATTGATATACACTTTTTTATTGGGAGTAAAAAGCCCACAATTTTATTAAAAATATAAACAATTTGTAAAAAGCCCACAATTTGTAAAAAGCCCACTTTTATTTTCTTTTTGCTTATATATTGAGCTCCCATTGAGTTCAACACGTCTTGGGTTTTCTACACCATTGAGAGAGATAATTGCTAAATATTTAATTATTAGTTTCTTTATAGGATAATTTGCATCAATGGAAGAAAACATTAGAGGTGGAAAATAAATTCAAAAGGGTGAAAGGGGTGATGGTAGAGTTTATTGCCCTTGCAAAAAATGTTGTATTAGAAATAATTTTAGAATTTTAATAACAACAACAATGCATTGTAGGAAATATGGGCACATTGATGGTGGATCGAATGACTATCGTCCCGTGGTAATTAATTATCTATCTTCATTTTGATTATATCGTAAAATTTTATATTATTTTAATATTTTTTATATGCGCACTAATGTTTAATGATTAATGTTTGTAATTTTCATAAAGGCACAGTTGCCCCCCAACTTTTTGCAGATGATCAACCAGCTTCCACAGCTAAATATTAGTAGATTAGATGATGTTGCACCGGTACAAGAGAATATTGCAACAAATATTAGTATTGGAAATGATGTTGTACAAGGTGAAGAACATGAAGCGAATGATGAAGGTAATTTTAATGATCCCATGGAGGTAGATCATCATGACAGTAATGAGACAGTTCACATTAATGATGGGACAAATCAAATGCTCCAAGACTTGTATGGTGAGTCAGATGATGATGGTGGAGATAGTAGTGACGGTATTTATGATGTACCTCTGATTGAAAGGTCAAGTGAATGACTTTTTGAACACTCAAATGCAACTCTTCTCTCTGCTACATTGTTGCTGGTGAACTTAAAGGTTATGAATAATTTGTCGAACATATGTATGACACAACTCCTAAGGTATGCAATATGTATATATGATCACATATATGTAAATGTTGATTATTTTCCCTTTTTTTAGTTGTAATAAATGTGTAAAATAATAATTCAATACTTCTATATATATATATAATCTTTACATTTACTAGTTTTTGTTTATGCTGTAGATTGTTGGGTGAATATTTGTTACCATCGCCAAATACTTTACCTCGAACATATCAAGATCTACGTGCTATTATGAAACACTTTGTAATGGAATATAACACTATAGATGCATGTCCTAAAGATCATATTATATATTACGGAGAACATGCGTTGAAAACAGAATGTCCGAAATGTGGTACCAGTAGATGTCGAACAGATCAACTAACCAAAAAGGTGCCTCAAAAGGTTCTTCGTCATATTCCCATAATTCCACATTTGCAGCGAATGTTCAGGTGTAACAGCATAGCACAGTTTATGGATTACCATTCAAAGAATAGAAGTGGAGATGGTGTTCTTCGAATGCCTGCAGATGGTTCTACATTTAGAGAAATCGAGGAAAAATATGTAGATTTTAAAAATGAACCTCGTAATGTCAGGCTTTCATTGGCAGCTGATGGTGTTAATCCATTTGGAGAGCTTAGATCTACTTACTTAGTGTGGCCTATTTTCGTTATCAACAATAACATTCCTCCTTAGATGTCAATAAAGAGGGAGCACATAATGTTGACTATGATTATTCCAGGTATTTGATACATTATTTTTTTGAATGTAACATTTTCATTTCTCTCGTTGTTTGCATAAATATATATTTTATTTATTTACTTACTTATATATACATATATCATGGTAGTAATTATTATGTACCGTAATTTTGAACAATTAGGTAAGTACCAGGTCAAAGATATGAATGTATATTTTGAGCCTCTTATCGATGAGCTAATACAGTTATGGCATGGTATCACTATGTATGACATCACTAAACCAATCAAGCAGAAGAGATTTCAATGTCGTGGAATGCTTGTATGGACAATTCATGATGCCCCAGGACTAACACATGTTTGTGGTATGTAATATTTCGTTGCACTTTAATATAATACATAATTATCTAAATTAGATATACCATATTGCATGTTTTAAAAATGATCTCATAGTATAATTGTTATTGATCCATCTATTCCAGGTCTTCAAACAAAGGGTATATTTTCATGTCCAGTTTGTGGCCCTAAGATGAAGTATCATCATTCGCCAGACTTAAGAAAGATGGTGTTTGATGAGTTTAGACACTTCCTCTCTAGGAACCATAAGTATCGTACTACTGAAAAACATCTTTTCAATGATAAAGAAGAAATTGGATTAAAACCATGAATAATGACACCTCAGTTGTGGACGTTGGAATATAACAGAATTAATAATCGTCAAGCAGCTGGTACGTAATTTGTGTGTATATATATATATATATATATTATTTGTTTATGTAATGTTTGGAATTTTTGTTTTAACTAATGAATTTATTTTATTGTATTTTATAATTAATATTGTTCTGATTTATTTTATTCTTTGATATCAAGGTCATCGTCGCGGTGAAGGTACTACTATTGTATTTCCACCTAGAATGAAATGTTATCCTTCTCAATTCGCGAGGTTGCCCTACTATGAGGACCTAAAAATAGCTCATTTGTTTGATACAATGCATGTCGGGAAGAATGTGACAGAAACGTTATGGCGAACCATAGATGGTGCACATGATAGAGATAAAATTGACAAAATTTGTGCTAACATTGAGAAATCAAATCATGCAATGAAAAGTGTGATCGACAAATCAAATAACAATGGAGGTTGAAATTATAATAATATTCCATGGTTATTAACTAAACAACAAAGCAACGATGTAAAAGAGGTCGTTAGAAGAATTAAATTTCCAACAGGTTTTGCTTCAAACATAAATAATATCTTAACGAAGAAAGGTGACTTCAGTGGGGTGAAAACACATGATTGGCATACCTTTGTTAAGGTAATTTTTTTGGTATACGTTTTTGTATGTTATTGCTTGAATACATATTTTAAATTTTCCTTTTTTTTCTGTTTAATTTGGAAACCAATAACGATTCATTTTTTATTGTTATAGTATGTTCTACCTGTATCTCTCCCAAACGACTTTGAAAACAATGTCAAACAAGTTATATATGGTCTTAGTAAATACATGAGGTAAGTATTTTTGATTTATACGCAAAATCTAATTGTTACAATTTCTTTTCGTACTTAATGAAATGATGTATTAATTTACTTGTAATGAAATAGATATTATGTTTCATTGAAATAACCTTGCGTAATGATTTGCAGATGGTTTTCATTGAAAGAAATCCATCAAGATGAAATAAAGTATTGGAAGAGAGAAATTCCTCGGCTAATGTGTGAAATGAAAAAGTATCTACCTCCAAAATTTTTCAATGCACAAGAACACTACTTGATACACCAAGTTGAGGAGATTGAAATGTGTGGACCAGTACACACAAGGTCAATGTGGATGGTCGAGAGGCACCTGAAATCCTTGAAGGCTTTGGTTAGAAAAAGAACACAGCCTGAGGGTTCTATGGTGGAGGGATATGTGGTATATCAATCCATAGTGTATATTAGTCATTATCTTCCTATATTAGCTGCGCCAGCTATGAAGGCGGTGGATTGCATTTGGGATGTGAACTCCATCAAAAAATTTGAAGTGGAGCACCTGTTGGGAAAAGGTAGAATGAAGAAAGTGAGAGGTAAAAGATTTATTATGTATAATACATATAGTGTTTCATTTTTTTACATCATGTATATGATCATTATATTCATTCAAGTCTTATTCTTTCATAGTTTATTAATTAATATAATTTACCATGGTTATAAGTAATATTTATTAATATTGGTGAATTATTATTATTTTATTCAGGTGCTCAAGATTATGAGGCACTACTTTTATACGTTGCAAACAATCTTGAGTGGATGAGTGAATGGATTGAAACATGTAAAGCATGTAACGACGGTAGGTTATCATGGAAACTATTGTCTGAATTGATTAGAGAAGCGTATCGTATTGGAGATGGAAACGTTACGGACAGGGAAATCGATTTAGCATATGGTTTGAAAGATAGAAAGGTAAGCAATTAATTCACCTATTTTATTCATTACTTATTTTATACTATATTTATAATGTGAAAACAAGTTTTATTTTTCAGATAATTTTCATGCTGTGTAAATTATATGATTAATTATTAATTGAGAATGCATCTTTTTCATGTTTGGCATATTGCTGTTGAAACACCACAAGGCTATGTGGTGCAATGGTCGTAAATTTCGCGTTAAATAGTTGGATGATAACAGGAAAACTTCTGATAGTGGGATAACTGCAGTATTCCACGTCACTAATGTTTCCTCCAGGAGTGACAGACATCCTCGAGAATCTGAAAATAGATATTATGGGTTCTTAGATGATATAGTTAAGTGTGACTTTAATTCCTTCAAAATAGTTTTGTTCGACGTCAAATGGTATAGGCTACAAATGAATGTACGTGATGATGATAGAACACTTATTCAACATGACAATGGATTTCCAATGGTTAAAACATCGCAGTTTGAAGCAGGAAAAGATCGCTATGTTTTTCCAAGCCAATGCGAACAAGTCTTTTACTCAAAGGTTCCAGGTGAGAACGAATGGTCATTTGCTATTAGATATGATCCAAGAGGAAGGCCAGTAGAGTATACTATAGAGGAAGAAGATGATATTGATCAAGAAGAAGATGATGCAGTGGCAGATGAGCAGGAAGATGCATTAACAAACGAAGAAGATATATTAGAAGATGAACTAGGCATAGGAGATGAGGCAACAATTATTGATGATGATGTCGATGAGGATATTATTGAAAATGACATAATTGATGATGATGATGACATGGTTGATCATTTCAACACCATTTCTGAATCAGATGTTGGTATAGATGTCGATCAGTTGGATGAAGATCAAGAAGATACAGAAGAAGAATATTGATACAGATGTTATGTTCGAGTATGAGCTGGTATGTTATAACTTTATATTTTAATATGTAGGAATTATTGTCTTTAAATAATTTACTAATTATGTGGGTTTGTTGCATGTTGTTTATTATTTCAAACCAATAAATAATGGCCTTACTATTGTACAAGTTAAATTAGAATTATATGCCATTTTTAAATCAAACCTAAGTTGGCATTTGAAAGGTTTTAATACCTATTTATATGGTGGAGCATTACTACCATAAACTATGGTTTTAATAGGAATTTAAAATGAATTACAAAGGTTTCGGATTAATCATGGTGGGCCTTTCAAAATTTTACATTAATCACTATAGCTACCCTGCATGTAATCAATACTACAGCTCCTTGCCTTTTCTAATCGACTCAAACCCTACTGGATATACGCCTTTGTAGATCAGTACTACAACTCCTTGCCTTTTCTTTTTACCTATTTCTTCAAAACACTCTTAGAAATAATAAAATAAGGAACAATTTTTCTAATTCTTTCATTTTGTCATTATTTCTAGCAGTGTATAAGCTACATAGAATTAGAAGCATAACATAATTATGTCTTTTACTCTTCAAAACATAATATAAGACAATAATAATGACTTGAATGTGTAGTAAAGAAGGGTTTAATGTCTCAACCTAGAGGGATCAATTGAAAATCATATCGATAAAACACATATGGTCAAAAACACAAGAGGAATTGTATGAAAATACTTATCCTTATATACTAATATCGAAGGAATGTACCATATCTCTAGTGGATGTCACACCAAACCAATCCATTTCATTACCCACGCGCCCTTTTCACAAAATCACACCAAACCAATCCATTTCATTACCCACGCGCCCTTTTTACAAAAATTCTTACAGAATCGATTTCATTATCTCTGCAACAGCACTGAGAGTTTGATTCTCACCTAATCGATTTCATTATCTCTGCAATGGTACTGAGAGTTCGACTGTTTTTTCAACCGGTCAGTTGTTCGTTGGTTCGAGGGTTTAGCAGGTTTGGGGGTTTAGTAAGGGACCCGTTGGTTCGACCACCAAAATGGTAAGCATACACCAATCCTTTAGCTGTAATGTCCCGAACGTTATAAAAATTTGCAATTTCTTGTTAATATGGATGGAGGGTTTCAATACCTGGGCTTTATATTGAAACTGAATGGTTACAAAATCTGTGATTGGGGTTGGCTCATTTATAAAATTGAGAAGGGGCTCAAACACTAGATAAAAAAGTGGATATCTCTTGGGGGTAGACTTGTTTTGATAAAATCCATCCTTCATAGCATCCCCATCTACTCGATGTGCATCTTCAAGTTAATCAAGGGTGTTATCAACAGATTACAAACCATTATTTCTCAATTTTTTTTGGGTTGGCACAAGTGTATAAAGGAAAATCCATTTGGTTAGCATGTATTTGATTAATCCTCCTACTGCCTTTGGTGGTTGGGGGAATAAAGACACCGTGACTTTTAATATGGCTCTCCTCTTAAAAACTTTCTGGCGAGCAATATCCATCAAAGGACTTTGGAAACAAGTAATTTGTGTTAAAAATATGCAAAATAGGGAATTTATTATGTGGTTGTGTAATGCTGCTTTGGATTCCTCACATGTCTCGTATTGTTGGAATATCCTTCTATTGAAAAAACAGTGGTTTTATGGTAATCTAAGGTGGGCAGTTGGTTCTGGCTCCACTTCTGCAATAGGCCTTGACTCACTCTCATCCATGATTGGATCACATATCCTATCATATGATCTCATTATATGCCTAAAAAAAATGGGTTTATATGTGATTAGCCAACTATTTTAACTTTGATAATTAGAAATACCCAGAAAACAAACTGACATTAAACCTATATTTACCACTAACCATATACGAAATATAACTGTGCTAGAGATTTGATTTGTGCAACCTAGTTTATATGAAAGAAACTAAACTATTTCATTCACTTATGGTGATTCTCCTTTTAGATTTTAACGTCGAATAACATAAAACCAAGGTATAAAGGAAATATATAGAAAAATACAGAGCGTAAAGACAACTAAACTAGATTGCATGTAGATAAAACACACCATAAGAAAATCACACTAGATATGGGATTAAAAAAACCACATGATACTATTCTAATGGAGGCATGTCAAGTTTGGTTTGTTGGGCCTTGACGAGCCATCTTGCACCCTCTTAAAGTGATATTAGATTACAGAACACAATAGATCATCACATAAAAAATGACAATAATAGAAAAGAACCTAGCATTTAGCTTATGTATTAATGAAGTTCAGTATATCAATACAAATGAGCTTAGTGATTCATACCCAACTGAGAAAAAGTGATACCAGACTTCAAAATAACAATTCAACCATACCATAACATCACTAACCTATCTCTAAGCTTTAACTCATGTTATAAAATTTGATTACATTAAAAATCTCGCCAAAATGAAGCCAATCACATATAAAGAAAAACAGGAAAAAACGTCCCTCCAGTGATCAATCTGGTACAACCATTATCTAACTAAAAATATTTGGTCCATTGTGTGAGGGTTTATTTGGAAAAAAGTTACTTCCTCCTCAGGCTACTATGTTGACTGCAGGGGTGGGGTAGGTGCACACATTCCTTCAATCTCATTTCATAGACATATTCACAAATATTCAATCATCCAGTTGGCCACGATCCCCTTTATATATCTCCAATAACCAATAGTCTTGTGCCTTGAATGTGGTGCACAAACTCTGTAACTGATGCAAGAATCCCGTAACATGTGCATCAATCCCATGACTAGTTAAGGAACACCAAAATGAGTACAAGAGCTACACCTACTTAGGTAAGTGACTTGTAAAAGTTTTAAACTATAAAAATATAATAAATGAGGCATTTTGATCCAAATTAAATGTGTACCTACAACATTTTGAACAATAAGAAACTTGTACTCAAATCCTCCAGATTACATCAAAAGAGAATGGAAATACTAGGCATATCCTTCAAAATTGGTAAAATAGGGGAGTGGTGAGGGTATTAAATAAAAAAAATGAGACATTTTATAAGATTTACATCCCCCAAACCCGACTTCATTGTATGTCCTCACACAAATAGGGGTGTGCCAAATGAGTCCATAAAAAACCAAAATTTTGAAGCCCTAACTCCATCAATTTTTCATTAGGATGTTGATTTATGATCTTGTGCCTTGAATCTTCTTCAATTGCCTCTTGTCCCTCCTATGTTTAGTTTTCATATATGCTACATGCATCCTCTAATATTTGACTTTTTATTTTAAATATTATGTCTCCTTTACCAAGTCTTCATTTCTAGCCCTCAACAAAGAATTCTAAGACTTCAGGTGGCGGTCCAGAATCACAATTCACTCCACTTTTCTCTTCAAAGTTCGAATTCTATTCTCATAAATAATTTTTCTCATCAAATACTTAAGTGAAACCTACTCTTCCTTTTTTTAGAGACTTCATACATATAATTGTCACCACAGTCATCCAGATTAGCTAATACAACTCCTAAAATGGAGATTTTTTCTTTCTCAAGTATAAGTTCCCTACCAAACAGTAGTCAGCCTAGTAGTCAGTCTTTAATATAGGGTCATATATAGAGTTTTCTTCATATAAGGTCTTGGTTTTTCCTCCTTCCCAATCTGCATGTGTTTTATGTTGTGGCTCTAATGTATCAAAATTTATATAGAGGTTGACATCCACTAAGTGTTCCAAGAGGATTCTTTACTACATCAAGCTCAAACCTCTATCTCATTTATTTCTTGAAGCTCAAATGTTGTGTGAACCTTAGGCATCATTGCACACTAAAGAAGCCATGAGAAAAGGTAATTAATAGATACCAAATAATTATCTCTACATGGAGTTACAACACAGGAGAACAAAAAACGTATTAAGATAGGTCTAATGGGAAAATAATGTTAAACAAGAAGAGAGGCAGGTCTTAGTGAGAATAATGGAGTTATTAGAACCACCAAAGATTTGATATCATGTCATATAAAGGTGTAACTACAAACTTGGATCATATTCCATTAACATGAATCCATATTTAATATGGTAATATGACTCTTGATTTCATCTTTCAAGAGGTTAATTATGAAGCTGATTTGTTTCGATAATTAATATACCTTTTGAGATTTTAGAATTTCACTACAAATAACCCAGTTTGGTCTCATTGTCAACTCGTCTCTTGTTTGGGTGCCTTAATGTGCAATGACATGTTTCCAGGACTGAATTCAATGCAAGGCATATTTGAAACTCTAACTCTGTCTTCCGATGTCTTATTAGAAATTATTTCAGTTTTCATTTTGTGTTTTCAAGTTAGATATTGTTTTCAAGTTTTTACATTTATAATTTTATTGCAATGTGGTAGACTGATCAAGGCAGTACAAGAACAACCCCGAGACGGGATGATCGCGGAAAGAGGCCAGCGGAAGAACATGTAAAGTGCCAACATTGCTCTATCTTCAGGTATTCTAGTTATTTACATAATTGAAATAATATTAATTTTGTTCAAATATGCAGACACTTGGCCATGGTACGCCTAATGATTCCCTCTATGAGGAAGAGCTTTCTTCATCGCTATCTCCATTTCTCTTGCTGCGAAAAAAGGCGCGAAAAGCAAGGTTGGAATTTGATACTTTGATAGACGCGCCTCAAACACCTAAAATAGAAGAGAGGATAAAACAACTTATGACCCAGCTAGAAACATATCAGGTAATAATAAAAGATCAAAATGATATTTTTTTTGTTCTGCATGAGATGAATTGTGATAGTTTGATTTTTAATTTTTACATTGACTAAACTAACAAAAATTTCTTTTGTATGTAGCATTATCTGACACTTGCTGAACCCGGTGTTGGTGGTAGTGGTACACAAGGGCAAGAGATTGCCTAGCAAACCTCTTGCACACTTTCTACTCCTTTAGGTGCCAGCCAAGAAACACACCCTCCCCAAGCAGACACCCAGCCAACCGCTGAACGTGTTGGCAGTGATGAGGCTGATATGGCCAACTTCATTATTGCGTTTCCTGGAGTGACACGTGTCAGCTCCACAGGGACCATTAATGGAACATTTTTGGTGAACGATGAAGGTGTCCCTAGAAAGCACGTACAACTCCCAGGTAAGTTTTAATATTTTAACTATTTCATGTACTCTATCTAAAACATATTTTATCATGATTTTTATTTTTAAATTAATGATAATATATATATATTTTTTCTGTGTAGGAAACAATGAGTTCTATAGGTTTTTGGAGAGCCATGCGTTGGTAATTTTTGGCCTAACCATATGCACAAGGTGGAATTCCCAGAATTCCAACCCGAAAAATGAACTTCTAGATTATCTAGAAGCCCTTTTTGGGGTGGGCACATTTGACAGAACAGCGGTGGCTCGACTAGCTGGAAAATATTTGAAATATACCAGGGACACCTATAGGACGCAATTGCAATTTAACCCTAGATACGAGCATCCTCTCACAGTTCCAGAGAGTGAGTGGAGAGCACTCATCCATGATGCAAAAGAGAAAAGGGAAAAGAAAGAAGGAAAAATGCCAACTGGACCCGCAAGGTAAATTACAACTTTAATTCAATAGCTTTAATTTTCTCTATGTCTAAAATAAAAGTGTGCTACGTTATATCTGACTTCAATATTTTGATGATAGGTTGTCTGACACCTCAAAGGCAACCAAAGCTAGGATTGAAAAAAAGGGCCATCACAAGCTAGGCCAGGGCGGCTACTTGAAATTAGCTGCAAGAATTGTAAGTAGCTAAACATCTTATAATTAAATGTATCACCTTCCAACGTTTTTGTAATCCTATAAAATAATATTAAAAATACACAATCATATGTAATGTAGGGTGATGACTTCGGAACAAAAACTACAGAGGAAGATAAAAATATCGCTCTCCATTTCGGCTATCAAGCCGTAGTTGAATGTCGCAGAAGCTTGGGGCAGGTCCCAAGATCCAGAATGCTTGATAAGGTAAAACGTTAACCTTTCAATATGTTTGTTTTCGTTCATAAATTTAATGTCTAACAACTTTGTTTAAATCAGGGGAGCAACACTGCCGATGAGGCAAATAACCCAGTTGTAGAGCCAGATGTAGATGTTCCTCACGTGCAACCTAATCATTGTAGTGGGGACCAGGCCGACAATGCTACTATCAGTGAGGGCCGTGACGGTAATTAATTTCCACTTATAATTTTTTCTAATTATACCTTGATGGTTGTCCTTATAACGTTTTTTGTTTAAATGACAGAGAATGTTTCCCTTGAGGATATTACCACCAGAGAGGAAGATAGGGCAACAGTCCCAACGGCGACAACTGGTGCACCAGGTAAATAATCTCATTGCAATTTTTTTTATTAATATTACCGAACTAGTTCAATGATATTTAAAAACTGACAATCAAAATTTAATATTATCTGTTTTTGTAGGCGATGCCCTGTCACTGGATGAGACCAGACATCGTGTCTACGCAACTAGGTCAGCAGTGCGGGTCGAAAGGCACGAAATAGGAGCAGAGCACGATGATATTGATGATGTAATTAGGAGCTTTAGAAATAGGAAGAAGAAAAACAAAATTTGATAATGTAAAATATTGTATTATTATAAGACAAACGCTACCATACTTGGAACGTTTTTTGCGTTATATAAAAAACTCATTTATCATACTATTTTTATGTCAAGCACTAATTTCAATGTTTCCTTGCGTACTTTTTGTTGAATTGTTTTTTTATTAGTTATTGAATATTTTTTTTTATGCTCATGAAAGTAAAAAATGAAATATAGATTGGATATTGGGGAATTGAGAGTGATGTGAGGGGGGGGGGAGGGGCCATAAGAGCTTCCACCTTCACGTGGTTGGCCCTGTTTAGTAGAGAATAATTTATTGGAGCGATTTAATCTTGGAGCAAACCTCCCTCGATCCAGCGTAGCAACAAAAAAGTCACCGTTGACTTAGTTGCTACTCTTTCAGATCGTGGGAGGCTTGTTCCAAGTTCATACGACTCCAATAAATTGTTCTTGAAATGAAGAGGAGCTTATTCATGTATGTTTTGACATTTTCAACATATGTTCTAACATTATCATAAGAATGCATCTTAGAGTAAAAAATACTACATCAATTACTTGTATTTATTGTATAGATAATGATGGATTTTGATTGACTTGGCAGTGAAGGTACAAATCCTCTTGCATCATGAGCAATACAACTTGTCAACCAGGGTCATGTCCAGGATATTTTTGCTTGTGCGCTTGACCATGTTCGTAATGTCACATTTTGTAAGTTCCTTTACAGTTCATAATTCAATATTAAGCTTGTTCATGATTATTATCTAGGTTTTTTGTATGTGTTTTTTCATCTATTTGATTGTAAGCAACTCTGCATGTTTCCTGTTGTTCACTATGATTTCTCCATTTGCCACTCCTAGGATGAATTCGACTTTATTGTTGCATAGGTTACTTTATTGTTACTATGATTTCTCCATTTACAATTTCATAGGTTACATCATGTAAAGTTGTCAATCTCAGGTTGGTGATGAGCTTTAGTTCTCCAGATTTAGGGATTTTTTGATATTTTCTCCCTCATGTAATTCCTGCATCACCTCGTTGTTTGAGCATGCCATTTTTCTACCAGTTGTACCAATTGGCACATGTCAATCTCTGAGTGGTGCCACATTTCACCTATTTTCAGCCCACTTGACCACCTAAAAAACTCAAATCCACACACCATGTGTCTTTATCATGGAGTGCCACATGTCCTAGATATTTTAGAAGCTAACATCATGCTTCTAATGTGTTATGTCAACCAATCACAGTGGTCCATGTGGCCTTGTGCCATGTCACCAGTCTGGAAGAGAGATTTGAGCCTTTTCTTTTCATGAATTTTCTATTATAATTTTTTTCTTCAGGACGGGATTACCCTTTCGCAATAGATGGGGATTTTCCCATTTCCCTGGAGTCATCTCCTAGGACACCCTTCAAGCCATCATCCAAGAGGCAATCTGCAACTCTCTATTGTTGCTCTCTTGCCCTTGAATTATGCGCTTCTAGAAGACTAGTTAGGGCACTCTTCTAGCCCTTATCCCATTGCTTCATAATTGTATCAAATTCTCCCACAGGCTGCTTCTATTTTTTGTCCACTTAAAGGAAGAAAACACTACCCTGGGGTGAGGTTGCTCGTCAACTATCCCTACCGCACTTATGGACCAACCAACAATATGAACGTTTCCCTTACTTATGGAGACACCCCCTATGCTACTGCACATTCAATTCCAGGAGCTACTTGCTAAGGAACACTCCTACACTATGCCTAACGACCCTCCAAAAAATCCCTATAACTATTGTTGTATCAACCTCCCTTTTTGGTATTTTAGACAAAGGTGACCCACACACCATCAAGCACATAATGCTATCACAAGACTCAAACCCAATCCTACATCTGTTATCCACAAAATTCTCTTCCAATTTCTTAAAATGTGATTTGTATTTTTTGAAGAACTCGACCTTGGTTAGGGCACCTATCCCTGCTCAAATCCACCCTTCCTCCCACTTGTAAGCCTTCTTCTTTATGTGTTCTTGTTGGAGACAGTTGTGGCCTTATTGTGGCTTGTAAGTACCTCTAATGGCCTTGCTACAGGACAGTAGCGCATTTATATTTGTAAATGAAAATGAGCAGACATAACATGGACCTAATTTTCCCCAAGGAATAAGGTTTATACTTGGACTTCTCCTCCTAGCCATGATAGTCCATGGTGAGTAGAATGGAATGGTTAGAGATGCTTTTTTGTTGCGCAACAATTTGGGACCTTGCCTAGTCTTGAAATTTCAATGACATTGGGGCTATGGCAGCCTCCTAATCTGCCTCTTGGGCCTTGGTACTGATGCATACAGTAAAATTGATCATATAAACTAACCAAGCCCTTTACTACCATATTTACAATCTCTTTTGTTCTTGGGAAAAAAATACCTCTGCAGAAACTAAATTATTTATAAGGCTAATTTCTGGTCCTGGAAACATTGTATTCATTTTAGTCCCAAAGTTTCAATCTTAACTGAGTTTGAGCAACCAGATAATATAATTAATCATGCAGTCTATAATCACACAGAAATTTGATACTTTTAATGTCTCAGCTACACTATATAATACAACTATCTAAAACGTTAAAAATCAGATCGTGTTCTAAAATGCTAAAAATCAGATCCTCTAGATCTTGCTGGCATCTTGTGCAGGATCACCATTCAGTTCTTCTTTAGGGACAACTCCTTTGGCATGCTGCACTTCTTGGTGACTCATGTCTTTGAGTTTAGCGCAGGTATGATTACTTCACTCTGGCCTCTACAACGTAGCTTGTCCCACAGTGTACCCTTCAAGACTCTACGTTCCACTTCAAGACCCTCCTCTTACAACGAGAATGCTAGGGCTTCGTCCTGAGGTGTGCTAGATTTATGCGAGGGTCATCCATTTGAATCTTCCAAACTCTCTGACTTTCACTCATGCAATCTGACACAACCTCATATTTTATTTCATGCATATGTGTTCGAGTTTAGAATTATAGATTAGCACATGGTTAATTGCTGCAAAGTGTTGATTGTGGTACTGTACAGTTACAGTAGCAATGGATTTTTGTTTTGAAAGGAAATCCTTGTGTAATCCCCTCTCCTTCCTCGACACATCTGGATAGAGGGAAACTATTGTGAGTCAGTTAATTTGATTTGAACCCATGATAAATGCACTGTTGTTTGCCATAAAATTTCATTGTCCTGTTGATGTCCCGAAAATCGTTTCATCAACATTGGGGGATTACCACCCGGTTCGGACCTTAAGACAGCTCCTTTTCCATTTGGGATGGTGGCTCCGACTGGATATAATGGGACCAGTTTCCCAGTAATGAATAAAAGGGTTGGATGAATGATTGGTTTTCTAATAAGTGATAATGAATGGAGTACTTAATCTATAAGCGGAAACGTAAATGAATATTTTATCCCGGGAAGCTTCTATTCTTAAGTGCAACGTTTGGTGGTCTGTGTTTGTCGATAGGTATATAGATGACACTATTCAATAAACAAAGACATTCATTTAGATAATGATTACTTCGTTCAATTAGTTGAACAAAGTAATTGGTAAAACATTGTTACACTTATCTTTTTATATTACTAACATATGAATGATTAGAAGAATAGCAAACTGTAAGCATCCAGTAGTGGAAAGTATAAAGACTGCTGTTAAAACACATTCATATATTCAATAATAGCAAGAGTAATCAAACAACAATTTATATAAAAAGAATGAATTCAGACATAGATAATAATGAGCTGCAAATATTTCCCAATGTCAATCGCAATTTGAATTCCTTCTTCCGACTCAGAAATACTTTTAAATAAAGGCAGAAGTGCACATCCACAAAAAAGCTTCGTTATCAGAATTTGGAAAAATTGGTCCAGTTTTCATAAAAAATATGTCTGAAGTACAGTAGTGCAACTTCAGATTTCAGTCATATACAAAAAATTACGACCCTTTCTAAATACATGAAAGGGTCTATAAATACTAAATTAAACTAAAAAACTACAAAATTAAAATTCTACTAAATTGGTATAACTCGATCTTGAATATATCCTCTACAGCAATCTGGTATATCGGCAGCATGATTCATCACTCTGACTGTTTGCCTTTTGTCTTGAGTTGGCATATTGCTAGCATTGGTTCCACTTCTTGAGGGCGGCTGAGACGATAATTGATTTGAGCAGCATAGGTGGCATCGTGTATATCGGGAATGATACACCTGATTGCATCCGTTAAGCATTTGAGGGCGGCTTTCTGGCTGTATCGTTTTACTAGGAACAACCAATAGGTGTCCCAAGTTAAACTTTTAATTCCTGTGATCAATCTCCCATTCTTTTCTATCTCTTGACAACATGATTGTTCCAATGTTTTGGCTGATAATAATTTACCCGGTGTACATTGAGAGATCATGTTAGATAAATAAAGAGTATTGTTGATCAAGTCAATCAAATTGTTCGTAGATAATTTACATCTAGAAATCTCTCTCTCTGCTTTCATCAATTGGGACTGCCACTCCATGAACATAATTTCTTTATGGGATTCTAAGATTTTAGGCAAGTTTGCTGCCTGTCCATCATTAGTGTTCTGCCAAGTAAGATAATCCGTTAAAGTCTCATCGGCTTGCTCTAAGTCCTGCCTGGCATCAACTGATTTGTTTATTATAGATGTTGTTATGTCACACAGATGTTCAACTTGGGCAATTTCATGACACAACAATTTTATTTGTGTTATGAGTGCCTTATTAATCTGTGTTGCCTCTTCCCTGAAATTGGCAGGCTGGGGAAGACTCTTGAACTTCTCTACTTGAGCTGTTAATTGAGCAATTTGCTCATCTTTTGTTTTTACCATCTGTTCATTCATTGCTTTCAATTTTGCCAATGCCTCCGATGATTCTTTCTGTTTCTGAATCGCTTCTGAATCTGCTTTCTGTTGTGCCTCCAATAGCTGTGTTTGTAGTGAAGCGATCACTTGATCCTTTTCTTTCAACAAATTGCTTACCTCTGATGCCTTATCTATGGTGGCCACCGAATAGGCACCAGCATATTGGGACAACTTTGTCAGGTCATCGGAGGGGTTGAATTCTTCCTTCCACACTACATTGGCTGTTACTGTTTGTTCAGGGAACAGGGAAGATTGATCAATCCTTCTCCTTTTTCGTTGTTGCTTTATTACAGCCTTGTGTTTTGGGCTATAGAACACATCCCATGGAGGAATATCCTCTACCTGCAAAATAATTTGATCTGAAGGATCCTTGGGAATTATTTCTAATCCTATAGTCGGGGGTAGACCACTAGTTTCTTTGCTTGGAACCCTTTTTGATACTGTATCCTGTGTATTGGCCGCTTTAGATGTATCGGCATTATTTGAGCTCTCAAGATTGCTTATAATTGAATCAAATTGCTGCCATTCCTGAAGCAATTTTGGATCAATCTGAGTGTCAACATTCACCTTCTTGCTGCTCTGCTCCTGTTGCCTTTCCTGTTCCTGATCACGTATTTTCTGTGCTTCTTCTTCTTTTCTCTGTGCTTCCTCGTGTTCTTTCCTCTTTGCCTCTTCCTGTTCTTTTCTCTGGAGTTCCTCCTGCTCTCTTCTTTGGAATTCTGCAGAGATTTTGGATGTAGCAGGAGGTTTTCTGTTAAGCTGCTACTCAGGCTCGCTTGATTGTATCATCGGGGCAGTGGCTAACAAATCTAGAGGCAGAGTTTGCAACCTCTGCTCTCTAAGTTTGTTAAATTCAACTAACCCGTCGTCATGGTATCTAAGTTTAGCTATCTCTTGAACCTGAAATATCGACTCAGCCGAGGAGAAAAGGTCATCAAACTCGTCTTCCTTATGTTCAAATTTAGTGAGTTTGGCCTGATCTAGAACATTATAGACGACCTTTTTCGGATCAAAACGTCTGTTAGGCAGAGTGGCGAGTTTTAACATATTGATCTTTTCTGCCTCTTTCTCTGCGTGTTTATAATCACGCAGAGTATAGACGCCACACCTTATAGGGAAAGGAGGCCAGACTTGCTTCTTTGAATTCCTGAGAGTCTTTGTAGCCGATGCGGATGTAAGCTGATATGTTATTTCTCGAGCTAAAAGTTTGTCTGGTATATACAAGGGGAGGACATGAGGTCTGGCCTGGCTGCCGAAAACTCTTACATAAGTGAATTTTTGCTCTCCGAACCAAGTTCCTAGGGCTTTCAAGTCAATCTCTGCTTGAGAGGAGATCTTAGGAGTAGGTCTAGCAAAAATTGCATAGTAAATAGGTAGCATGAGTCCATTGCAGAGTTGATATAGGTGGTGTTTATAATGGGCTTTCCATAATTTCTGGTGATATATATGAATGGGCATGGGGTCTTGTGGAGTCCATCTCCACCCTAACACAGGAAACTCAGAATTAAAACAGAGGGTATCTAAAATGTAGGCACTAAAGTAAAATGGAGGGATGATTCTATCAGTAACACGAGATTTGTTTTTGAAGTCAAGAATAGCATTTGCTAACTTATCCGATAATATATTCCCCCAATCCATGATTTCACTATTACATGCTGCTTCCATCAAAGGTACCATCTCTATGGAAAATTTTGAAGAATCATGCAATCCCCATATTCGACACATCATAGCTCCAGCATAACAATAAGGAGAACATAAGGAACTGACAGAGTACTTACTCGAAGACTCATGTTTGTGTTTTGCCGGGTTTTGTCTCCATTCTCGTATAGGTTCTGAATCAATTTCATTTTCATCTCTAAACTTCTCCAGGAATGCTTTATTATACTTCTTCTCTGGTTCGGGAAAATGGTACATTTGTCTCAAATCATCAGGCTGAAACGAGCCAAAAACTCTCCCATCAATAGTGCAGAATATTTTGTTCGTAATTGGAATTTCTTCAATGGCCCATCTCACTACATCTGTATATGGAAGAATTTGCTCCCGAGCCGCTATCCTGTGCAGGTAGGAATCAGCCAAATCTTTCAGAGTAGCGTCAGATTTCTGGCTCGAGCCTGCTGAAGCTTCTACCGTTGTTTGCTGAGGTTCCTCGGCTTCAACCAGGTTGTAAATGCTCTGCCAAGTAGTATTACCGAGACCAAGACATGTGGTATCTGAGATTAATCCTTTCTTGTTCGGTCCCGAATCGGCAGCATGTTGTTCTGTTACCATAGAAGCTGAAGCTGTTCCAGGTTTCTTAGATTTCTTCCCCATTTGGTATGAACTTGCTACTGCGGAGAAGCTCTGCACAAGAGATAAAATGAACGTAATGCGGAGAATAGACGGCGAAAACTAAGTACAGAAGACTTATGCCAATCAATAAATAATGGAAAATAATCATAAGACTCCCGCGGATGTAATCTCTGAAGGGATTTAGGCGTAACTGCTCCATTAATTGGCCGTTTAAACCTGTCAATCAATTAAATGCTCATTATATCTTTCATTTGCCGAATAGTCTATTTAAGCGCGGATTTGATTTTTATTTGGCAGTTGGGCGTAAGTGAATTACTATTGGAAAGCGGAAAGGCTTTTTAATAATAATTAACATAATATGCCGAAGCCATATCAATCCTTTTTGAAAGTCGCGCTTGGCTTTATCGCGATCGGCGATCGGAGGAAGACTTGGGCAGTTTTATTTGAGTTATCGTAGAATCCCCGATCGCCGATAGCGATATCGCTTAACTCGCATCGGGAGCTTTTAAGGAAAAGTTTCGCTGTATTCAGATCACATTCCCCGATTGCCGATAGTGATATCGCATCGGAGCCAGGAGGGGGGCCTTGTGTTGTGATTGTTTTATTTTCCCGATTGCAGATGATTTATTAACTCAAAAGGTTTTATAATGTTTTGTTTGTTTTCGGATTTTTTAGAGGAATGATGAGTTAATACCAATTTAATCTAAAAGGGACCCATTTCATATTATAGTTTTCTAAAGTAAAATTTTATGAAATGGGGGGTTGTTGTATAGCACAACAATTGGCGATTCGCTGGGAGAAACAGTTATCTTTGAGAAATATTAGAATATTTGAACTTTCTTTATATAGAAATCTTTATAAAAAAGAAAGGAAAATTCTAATATCACTAAGTATACATACATTTTGAATATAATAAAAGCTATTTTTGCTAATTTCTCCTCTTGTTAAAATTAAATACATTCTAAGTTTTAAATTGGCCTCTATTGGTTGATAATGATAAAACAAAACACCTTTCCAACTTAGCCTTTTTAATTAACTCCTTTGTCATAGGTAGAGCCTCTGCTGCCAGCAAACGTTCATAGTTTCGACAGGGATACCTTTTAACCATTTGATTATCCATGACCCCTCCCATCTCAGAGTATGATTAAAAGAATGAATTCAAAATATGTTTTCATATTTTGTATTTCTTTTCTTTTTCATTATTTTGTAAGATAAAAAATCCATTGTCCTGGTTTGGTTGCCAGCTGTTTGACAATGCCATTCACTGGTTGTAATCTAATCGAACAAGCTGGCTCGTGATGAGACCCCTTGTCTTATGTTTATAAGCCATTACCCTGTTTTGGTATGCAGTGTTGGTAATGTCGATTAGACTATTTTCCAATGATCATGGTAAGCAGGCTTGTGATAAGACCCCTTATCTTTATATCAGATATTTTAGAATTACACTCTGAGTAATCATAAACTTGGATGAATGGGATGGACAATTTTCTCCTTAAGAGAAAATGGATGACAAGGAAAGAGTTGAAGATACTAAGATTGAATCAGTTTCTGTTTTGATATTGATAACCCTTTTGTGGCCAGTTTAAAACATTAAAATGATTTACAATACTTCTAAATCTTGAGGAGATTTCACAAAAATAAAATGAGTTTTTCAGAGATGTGAATATAACTAATTCCATAGAAATTGTCTTCCCTTTTTCTCTTTAAAGGCTTCTATTTTCAAAAGTAAATATTAAAAGAACTTCTTAAGAGCAACTTTTTAATATAGCAAAGGCCAATAGAAGCTATTTTACAACTTTATTTCCTAATGGTCCTAAAAACATAAATCCTACTAAAATTAAAAGAGAAGGGGTTACCTTCTCAATTGAAGAATTTCTTTAAGATGAGGCCATTAACAGGAAGAGAGTCCCTCTTTCCTGATAGATCTTGTAATATGAATGTCGAATGGCCTATCTTTTCGCTGATCTGAAATGGTCCAAGCCACATCTTTTGGAACTTGGTGTGTTTACCTTTATCCTCATGGGCTTTATCCCATTTCAGAACTAGATCACCAACCTGCAACTGTTTAGAACTAGATGAAGCTGAATAAAATGATTTTTTGATTATCTGCTGATGTTTTGCATGAGTAATTTTAGCCTTTTCTCTTTCTTCTTCTAATTTTAAAATTTGATCATGTCTGAGTTGGATAGAAGAAGAGGGGCTTTCTTCAATAAACTGAACTAGGGCTAGAGAAGAAAGTGCTAGATTGGTTGGTAGTATTGCTTCTTTCCCATATACAAGATTGAATGGAGAAGTACCTATAGAGGCCTTCTGCGTTATTCTATCAGCCCATAGTGCGAATATTAAAGATTTGTGCCAGTTTTTATGATTTTGTTCAATAGTTCGCTTAATGATTTTAAGTAGATTTTTATTGGTAGACTCTGCTAGACCATTAACCTGGTGATAGTAATTTGCAGAATATTTCAATTTAAATCCTCTTTTAATAGTGAACTCAAACATGGAATTTCCAGAGAAATAAGATGCATTATCAAAAACAAGAGCATTTGGGACACCAAACCTGGTAATGATGAATTGATCTATAAATTCTATAATTCCTTCAGAGCTTGTTGTCTTTAACGGAATTGCTTCAACCCACTTGGTAAAGTAATCAGTAGCAGTAAGGATATACTTATGTTGTTTGGAGGACTGTGGAGTTATTTCCCCAATGATATCCAATCCCCATTGTTCAAAAGGTTGCTCAATGTTGACTGGTTGCAAAGGGAAAGCTGGTTTTCTTTGTCTTCCACTGGAGGTTTGACAACTTTGGCATTTCCTTACATATTCGTGAGTATCTCTGAATAAAGTAGGCCAATAATACCCAGCATGGATGATTTTGTGAGCTGTTGTGTCAGCTCCAAAATGTCCTCCGGCTGGTCCATCGTGTAGCTCCTACAAAACCTTTTGTGCTTCAGGTTTTTCTAGGCATCTTAATAAAACTGAATCATAATTTTGCCTAAAAAGTACATCATCAATGATTATGAAGTTTTTTGCTTTTAATCTAATGGCGCGTTTGTTTTTATAGGAAATATTAGGAGGTGCATATCCATTTTTCAAATAAAAGATTAAATCTGCGTATTGAGATTCAGAATTGGTAATACTTATCTGGTTGATTTCTTAAATATGTTCTGTATCACCTGATTCTGGAATGTTGGATGCTCCTGCTAACAACCTGCAAAAACCTTGGCCTCTAACAATCTTTGTTGGCTTGATTTCCAAGTCATACTCTTGAAGTGCTGTAACCCAATTTTCCCTTTTCTCACCTAATTCCCTTTGGATCAGTAATTGCCTTACTGCAGAAAAAGGAACTATAACTTTTGTATGAGCTTTTAAAAGGAAGGGCCTGTAGTGTTTAATGGCTTTATACACAGCAAAGGCTTGTTTCTCAACTTCGGAGTAATTTAGTTCTGCACCCTAGAAATTTGAACTAAAAAATGAAATCGGTGCTTCCAAGTCGTGATCATTAATCTGAGTGAGTACCGCTGCATAAGATGAATCAGATGCGATAGTATACAATGTGAAATGATTAGAAAAATTGGGAGTGTTTAAAGCAGGAGCATTGATTATTGATTGTTTGATTAAATCAAATGCTTCCTTTTCCCCAGATCCCCATTTAAACACTGAATTTTTCTTAATCATGGTTTGTAATGGTAAAATGATGTGAGAAAAATCGGGAACAAATCTCTTGACAAAGTTGATCTGACCTAAAAATGACTGCATGGATTTTTTGTTATGAGGAAATGGGATTTCAGAAATTTCTTTAATCCTGTCAGGATCAATATAAATACCATCTTTGGAAACGATAAAGCCCAAGAGCTTTCCTTGATTTAGAGCAAAGAAGGATTTTTTGGGATTGAGTGAAATACCATACCTTCTACAACGTTCAAAGATTTGATTCAAATCATGTAAATGGTTGGATCTCTTTTTAGAAAATACAGTAATGTCATCTAAATAGACGACTACTGTTTTGTTGATCAATCCTTTGAAGGCTATATCCATTGCTCTTTGGAATGTAGCTCCTGCGTTAATAAGTCCAAAAGGCATTTTCTGATAGGCATAAGTTCCCCATTTTGTTCTGAAAGTAGTTTTGAGTCTGTCATCAGGATGGACCAGAATTTGGTTGTATCCTGAAAAACCGTCTAGAAAGGACATTAGCTCAGAACCTGCTACCAAATGGAGTATCTGCTCCATGGTAGGTAATGGAAAATTATCTTTTTGGCTTGCCTTATTCAGATTTCTGAAATCTATACAAATCCCGATGTCACCATTTTTCTTCCTAACAGGCACCATATTGGAGACCCAGTTTGAATGCCGGACAGGAAAAATAATCTTTGCTTTCAAGAGTTTATTGAGTTCTGATTTTATCTGACTCTCTAAGTTTGGATGTATTTTCCTCAATTTTTGTTGAACTGGTTTTTGTTCAGAAAGCATTGGAATGGTATGCTGGATGATTGATGTATCATATGTTTTTAAGTCATCATACTTCCAAGCAAAGACATGTTTGTTTTTCCTTAATAATCTAACAAATGCTATCTTTTCTTCCACAGAAAGCCCTAATCCTAAATTGACATTTTTAGGGTTCTGCTCAGTACCGAGATTTATCAATTCAAATCTTAAGGTAGAACTTTGGAGTTTTGAATTGGTTACCTGTTTAAACCTGTCTTTAATATCATAGAGATCTTCAAGTTTAACCACAGGTTTTGGTATTGAGTTTTCCTCATGCTTTTCTTTCATCTGAAGATCATGATCGTTTTCATCAATGATCTAATCATTGTAGGAGTCATCGGAAGTTAAGAAATGTAAGATGTCTTCATCATGATTAAACACTCGCCAATTGGTGACATTATCAGGAATTGATGGCCTAAAAATCAGCTCTACTGAAAATCTATCTAGGCTATAATCCTCGGAAGGTAGGTGTTTAGAAGCAACATTGGCTAACAAGTCAGCTGCTGCATTCTGGGATCTGGGAATAGGTGAAATATTGAATGCTAAGAAATGAGATATAAGTTCCTGGACTAAAGACTGATAGTGTTTGAGTTGATTAGAGAGACAATGGATTGTATTTCGAACTTGTTTTATAACAATCTCTGAATCACCAAACACTTTCAAATATTGGACTTTCAGGCCAATAACTTTATATAGTCCTTGCACCAAGGCTTCATACTCAGCTGTATTATTTGTGCATTCAAATTCTAACCTACAAGAAAGCATTGTTTTTTCTCCCTCAGGGCTGACTAGAATACACCCTGCTCCTGATCCTTCACTGGATTTAGAACCATCAAAATATAAAGACCAAAATAAATAATTATCAACAATTTTATTTACAGAATTCTCAGTAACATTAACACATCTTGATCTGTCAGTTTGTGAAAAAATTTCGATTTGGGATGTGAAATTGTTTACTAAGAATGGAGATGGTTGAGCAATATAATTGCCAAAGAATGATTCAGAAGAATAATTTCCCAATATATTATTATTAAATGCAATTGGTTGATTCTCTTGTTCGAACTCTGTGACAGTATGGGTCATGTGTTTCTCCCGATTGATTTTTATTTGATTTGGCTTTCCCCTGTAGGGCAGCCACATATGAGACCAATCGGTAGAAATATACCCATGGAGCTTCTCAGACCAATCCCTGCTTAAGATTAAACCATAAAACTCAGGTATATCAGCAATTAAGATATCAATTCTTTGAACTACTCGTGGATCAGCCGATAACCTGATAGTAACAGAATTTATTTCCCCTAAGACTTGGACTTTGGTTCTATCTAACTGCACAATGTGAATTGAAGACTTTTGGGGTTCTATGTTCAGTTTAGAACAAACTGAAGCTGGCATTATATTAGATGATGCCCCTAAGTCAATTAAACAGTTGTGTAGATTTCGATTGTAGATTTCGAAGGTTAAGAGGAAAGGAGGGGTATGGGAATTTGATCTGTCTCCAATTAGAATTGTATCAGTAGCCTCAACTCTACCAGAAGGTGGTTGTCCTGAATCATTTGCAGCTTTAGCACTAGGAAGAGGCGAGGAAGGTACTGCATTTAGTTCCTTAAGAAGCAATTTCTGTTGATGTTTTAATTTACTGAGTTCAAACATGGAGATGTTTGCCTTAGTTTTCTTCATGTCATCAATAATATTGTAATCCATTGAATCCGATACTACCAACGTCTTTGATGTTGAAGGTATGTTTGAGGATGATGGTTGGTTTTGAGGGACTGTTGCAGCCGGCTTCTTTGTTGGTACCTTTTCCTTTGTAGTATTAGTACCTGCACTCCTTTTCTTGGAACTTGCTTGGGCAGGTTCAGGGGTACTTTTGCTTCTAGTAGTCACAGGAAAAGCTTCTTGTTCATTTTCGGTGTCGGAGTTAGGCAATATGAAATCCCACATTCCATGACATTCAACGACTTCTTCTTCTTCAATTTCATCGGATGATGTAATTGTTTCATCTTCTTCTTCTTCCTCAGGGTCTGAATCTGCATTGGATATAATATTTGGTGGTTTTGACTCAGTCTTCTTAAAATTCCTAAATGGTTTCTTTGTTGAAGTTTCTGCTACTTGCTTCTTAATTTCAACCATTTCGTTTGACATTGTTTTGAGGACCTTTTGAAGACCCTCCATATCATATGGATCTTTGGTGTTTTTCTTCTTTGAATCGTCCTTGAAAGACAATTTTTTGGATTTCCTATCTTCGAGAGCAGCTTTCTTTTCCAAAGCGATTATACGTTTTTCCACAGCGATGGCTTCTTTCATGTTTTCGGGAAAAGTTGGTTTCGCAGCCCTATCTACAAAAATGGCTATATTTGAAGGTAAGGCTGTGATGTACCATTCGCTTCTAACTTGTTCACTTGGCTTGGAATCGGTGGGAATTTTATTCAAGAGCGTATTGAATCGGGAGTTAAACTCCTTAATTGGTTCTCTTGACTCAATTCTTAGATTTGAAAGATCATTAATGAGCGTGGCCAAGGATCTATCATCGCCATATTTGGTAAGAAACTGTTCCTGAAAGATATTCCAACTGGTAATGGATCCAGAGGGTAAGGAAAAATACCAAGACCCAGCTGATCCTTGTAACGTGTAGTGGAAAAGTCTCACTACAACATCTTCTTGTGTTACTCCTTTTAGATTAACTGACAACATGAAATTATTTATGTGTTCCTCAGCTAATGTTCCAGCGTCTGGATTAAAATTTGGTAACCACTTCTCAGGATAATCAGGTAATGGATGTAATGGTGCAGGCATAGTGACTGCACCAGGACTGTTCCATGGGTTTTGAGCCATCTTGGGAGTACCAACGTTTGACTGTGGTGTTCCAGGTGATTGGGGGGGAGGTAGTAATAAAGATTGAAGAGGTTGTGATGTTGAAGGTGGTGACCCCTGGTGAATAATAATATGTAATGGGGAAGTGGGTGTTTGACTTCGCACTGGAGATGATGAGATGGAAGATGATGGAGAAAAGGTCTCACTATCAGAACCTTCAGTGTTCTTTTTTTCCCTTTTTCTTCGAGGTATAGGTAACTCAGCTGTTTCAATGCCAAGTTTTTCGCTTTGAAGTCTGGTGAGATGATGAGGTAGGTGGAATTGCGAAGTCTGACTGCCTTGAGATACTTCAGATCTCTGAGGAGATATGGAGAAGCCTTGAAGTTTTTGGATGATAGACTGAACTTCAGGGGAATCCGGACTTAAATGTTCTGAAGTATGGTGTGATTGAGCAGTGATAGTTGATCCCTCTTCTTCTCGTTTGGATACTGGTGTTTCAGAATGCAAACGGGAGGACTGAGGTGAGGTGGAGGGTGATTTACTCTGAGAATGGTCTGTAGGTTTTGATTTACTCGCCATTCATAGTTGACAGGCCCTCCTTCTAGCGCCAGAAATGTTGATGTCCCGAAAATCGTTTCATCAACATTGGGGGATTACCACCCGGTCCGGACCTTAAGACAGCTCCTTTTCCGTTTGAGATGGTGGCTCCGACTGGATATAATGGGACCAGTTTCCCAGTAATGAATAAAAGGGTTGGATGAATGATTGGTTTTCTAATAAGTGATAATGAATGGAGTACTTAATCTATAAGCGAAAACGTAAATGACTATTTTATCCCGGGAAGCTTCTATTCTTAAGTGCAACGTTTGGTGGTCTGTGTTTGTCGATAGGCATATAGATGACACTATTCAATAAACAAAGACATTCATTTAGATAATAATTACTTCGTTCAATTAGTTGAACGAAGTAATTGATAAAACATTGTTACACTTATCTTTTTATATTACTAACATATGAATGATTAGAAGAATAGCAAACTGTAAGCATCCAGTAGTGGAAAGTATAAAGACTGCTGTTAAAACACATTCATATATTCAATAATAGCAAGAGTAATCAAACAAAAATTTACATAAAAAGAATGAATTCAGACATAGATAATAGTACCATATGAGCTGCAAATCTTTCCCAATGTCAATCGCAATTTGAATTCCTTCTTCCGACTCATAAATACTTTTAAATAAAGGCAGAAGTGCACATCCACAAAAAAGCTTCGTTATCAGAATTTGGAAAAATTGGTCCAGTTTTCATAAAAAATATGTCTGAAGTACAGTAGTGCAACTTCAGATTTCAGTCATATACAAAAACTTACGACCCTTTCTAAATACATGAAAGGGTCTATAAATACTAAATTAAACTAACAAACTACAAAATTAAAATGCTACTAAATTGGTATAACTCGATCTTGAATATATTCTCTACAACAATCTGGTATATCGACAGCATGATTCATCACTCTGACTATTTGCCTTTTGTCTTGAGTTGGCATATTGCTAGCATTGGTTCCACTTCTTGAGGGCGGCTGAGACGAGAATTGATTTGAGCAGCATAGGTGGCATCGTGTATATCGAGAATGATACACCTGATTGCATCCGTTAAGCATTTGAGGGCGGCTTTCTGGCTGTATGGTTTTACTAGGAACAACCAATAGGTGTCCCAGGTTAAACTTTTAATTCCTGTGATCAATCTCCCATTCTTTTCTATCTCTTGACAACATGATTGTTCCAATGTTTTGGCTGATAATAATTTACCCGGTGTACATTGAGAGATCATGTTAGATAAATAGAGAGTATTGTTGATCAAGTCAATCAAATTGTTCGTAGATAATTTACATCTAGAAATCTCTCTCTCTGCTTTCATCAATTGGGACTGCCACTCCATGAACAGAATTTCTTTATGGGATTCTAAGATTTTAGGCAAGTTTGTTGCCTGTCCCTCATTAGTGTTCTGCCAAGTAAGAAAATCCGTTAAAGTCTCATCGGCTTGCTCTAAGTCCTGCCTGGCATCAACTGATTTGTTTATTATAGATGTTGTTATCTCACACAGAGGTTCAACTTGGGCAATTTGATGACACAACAATCTTATTTGTGTTATGAGTGCCTTATTAATCTGTATTGCTTCTTCTCTGAAACTGGCAGGCTGGGGAAGATTCTTGAACTTTTCTATTTGAGCTGTTAATTGAGCAATTTTCTCATCTTTTGTTTTTATCATTTGTTCATTCATTGTTTTCAATTTTGCTAATGCCTCCGATGATTCTTTCTGCTTCTGAATTGCTGCTGAATCTGCTTTCTGTTGTGCCTCTGATAGTTGTGTTTGTAATGAAGCGATTACTTGATCCTTTTCTTTCAACAAATTGCTCACCTCCGATGCCTTGTCCATGGTGGCCGCTGAATAGGCACCAGCATATTGAGACAACTTTGTCAGGTCATCGGAGGGGTTGCATTCTTCCTTCCAAACTACATTGGCTGTTACTGTTTGTTCAAGAAATAGGGAAGGTTGATCAGTCCTTCTCCTTTTTCATTGTTGCTTTATTACAGCCTTGTGTTTTGGGCTATAGAAAACATCCCATGGAGGAATATCTTCTACCTGCAAAATAATTTGATCTGAGGGATCTTTGGGAATTATTTCTAATCCTGTAGTCGGGGGTAGACCGCTGGTTTCTTTGCTTGAAACCCCTTTTGGTACTGTATCCTGTGTATTGGCCGCTTTGGATGTATCGGCATTCTTCGAGCTCTCAAGATTGCTTATAATTGAATCGAATTGCTGCCATTCCTGGAGCAATCTTGGGTCAATCTGAGTGTCAACATTCACCTTCTTGCTGCTCTGCTCTTGCTGCCTTTCCTGTTCCTGATCACGTATTCTCTGTGCTTCCTCTTGTTCTTTACTTTTTGCCTCTTCCTGTTCTTTCCTCTGGAGTTCCTCCTGCTCTCTTCTTTTAACTTCTTCAGAAATTTTGGATGTAGTAGGATGTTTGCTGGTAAGCTGCTGCTCAGACTCGCTTGATTGTATCATCGGGGCAGTGGCTAACAAATCTAGAGGTAGAGTTTGCAACCTCTGCTCTCTAAGTTTGTTAAATTTAACTAACCCGTCATCATGGTATCTAATCTTAGCTATATCTTGAACCTGAAATATTGACTTCGCCGAGGAGAAAAGGTCATCAAACTCATCTTCCTTATGTTCAAATTTAGTGAGTTTGGCCTGATCTAGAACATTATAGACGATCTTTTTCGGATCAAAGCGTCTATTAGGCAGAGAGGCGAGTTTTAACATATTAATCTTTTCTGCTTCTTTTTCTACATGTTTATAATCACGCAGAGTATAGACGCCGCACCTTATAGGGAAAGGAGGCCAGGCTTGCTTCTTTGAATTTCTGAGAGTCTTTGTAGCTGATGCGGATGTAAGCTGATATGCTATCTCTCAAGCTAAAAGTTTGTCTGGTATATACGAGGGAAGGACATGGGGCTTAGCATGGCTGCCGAAAACTCTTACATAAGTAAATTTTTTCTCTCCGAACCAGGTTCCTAGGGCTGTCAAGTCAATCTCTGCTTGAGAGGATATCTTAGGAGTAGGTCTAGCAAAAATCGCATAGTAAATAGGTAGCATAAGTCCATTACAGAGTTGATATAGGTGGTGTTTATAATGGGCTTTCCATAATTTCTGATGGTATATATGAATGGGCATGGGGTCTTGTGGAGTCCATCTCCAACCTAACACAAGAAACTCGGAATTAAAACAGAGGGTATCTAAAATGTAGGCACTATAGTAAAATGGAGGGATAATTCTATCAGTAGCACGGGATTTGCCTCTGAAGTCAAGAATAGCATTTGCTAACTTATCCGATAATATATTTCCCCAGTCCATAATTTCACTATTACATGCTGCTTCCATCAAAGGTACCATCTCTATGGAAAATTTTGAAGAATCATGCAATCCCCACATTCGACACATCATAGCTCCAGCATAACAATAAGGAGAACATAAGGAACTGACGGAGTACTTACCCGAAGACTCATGTTTGTGTTTTGCCGGGTTTTGTCTCCATTCTCGTATAGGTTCTGAATCAATTTCATTTTCATCTATAAACTTCTCCAGGAATGCTTTATTATACTTCTTCTCTGGTTCGGGCAAATGGTACATTTTCCTCAAATCATCAGGCTGAAACGAACCAAAAACTCTCCCATCAATAGTGCAGAATACTCTGTTCGTAATTGGAATTTCTTCAATGGCCCATCTTACTACATCTGTATATGGAAGAATTTTCTCCCGAGCCGCTATTCTGTGCAGGTAGGAATCAGCCAAATCTTTCAGAGTAGCGTCAGATTTCTGGCTCGCGTCTGCTGAAGCTTCTACCATTGTTTGCTGAGGTTCCTCGGCTTCAACCAGGTTGTAAATGCTCTGCCAAGTAGTATTACCGAGACCAAGACATGTGGTATCTGAGATTAATCCTTTTTTTTTTGGTCCCGGATCGGCAGCATGTTGTTCTGTTACCACAGAAGCTGAAGCTGTTCCAGGTTTCTTAGATTTCTTCCCCATTTGGTCTGAACTTGCTACTGCGGAGAAGCTCTGCACAAGAGATAAAATGAATGTAATGCGGAGAATAGACGGCGAAAACTAAGTACAGAAGACTTATGCCAATCAATAAATAATGGAAAATAATCATAAGACTCCCGCAGATGTAATATCTGAAGGGATTTAGGCGTAACTGCTCCATTAATTGGTCGTTTAAACCTGTCAATCAATTAAATGCTCATTATATCTTTCATTTGCCGAATAGTCTATTTAAGCGCGGATTTCATTTTTATTTGGCGGTTGGGCGTAAGTGAATTAATATTGGAAAGCGGAAAGGCTTTTTAATAATAATTAACATAATATGCTGAAGCCATATCAATCCTTTTTGAAAGTCGCGCTTGGCTTTATCGCGATCGACGATCAGAGGAAGACTTGGGCAGTTTCATTTGAGTTATCGTAGAATCCCCGGTCGCCGATAGCGATATCGCTTAACTCGCATCGGGAGCTTTTAAGGAAAAGTTTCGCAGTATTCAGATCGCATTCCCCGATTGCCGATAGTGATATCGCATCGGAGCCAGGAGGGGGCCCTTGTGTTGTGATTGTTTTATTTTCCCGATTGCCAATGATTTATTAACTCAAAAGGTTTTATAATGTTTTGTTTGTTTTCGGATTTTTTAGAGGAATGATGAGTTAATACCAATTTAATCTAAAAGGGACCCATTTCATATTATAGTTTTCTAAAGTAAAATTTTATGAAATGGGGGGTTTTTGTATAGCACAACATGTCTTGACAGGTCTATGTGAGATGGCCTGTCAACGTGCCTTTATTTATCATCTTGCAGGTCCAAGCCAGGCATTGAGTCCAGCTTTTCTTCCTTTATTTATCATCTATTCATTTTTACTACTGTTTATATGTACCAAAAGTGCCATTGCCAATGAAGGTAGGCGTTATTGAGAATTTTAGGTGCAATTTCTTTAAATTTCTCAAGTTTTTACCCTAAAAGTTGAACTCTTGAGCATGCATTTCATCCTTGCCTCAGCTCTGTCTGGCAGAGCAGACTAAAAATGTAATGGCAGACATGTTTGTTCAAGTGAAGCCTGGCCATATAGAACTACCACCTTTATGGACTCTGCAAGAGGATTGCCTTTTTTTTGGTTGCAATTAAAGTTGTATTTTGTTCATCAGGCAATACAAACTCTTATCAAATTGCAAGGTGTAATTCCAATCTAACTAAGATGGGGCAGACAACATGCCATGAACATCCAATTCAAAAGTGCTTGTTAGGGTTTAAGTAGCTTACAGTTCTTGTTCCTGACATTATTTTTTGAAATATCAATTTTCTAAACTGTTTTAACCCAATTTTCTCTAGATTTTATGGAAATTGGGTGTTTGGATCTAGAAAATTTAATCTCTATTATTTTGGCTTCTCTTAGTATGAATACAATTTTAATATGTAAAATCCATTACAGTAAGTAATCAAGTGTTCACTGGAGAAGCAATACCCAGTTTCAATACTCATGCTCTCCTCCTTAGTATGGTAGTTCACTCAAGTCCTCTGCCTCCTGCATACATCTTGACCTCTGAATCAATTAATTGCAAGACTATCATGCTGGGATACACCATGTTCAAACTCTTTGCCAGAAGAGCAAACAAATTCATCTCCATATGGGCAGAGAGGAAGAAATTGCAGGTTTAAGGTTTAGTCATTGCAAATGGAATCATCTCACTTTTGACTATTTTTCAATCCTCCCAAATGCTATTGAGGAAGCAAAAGTAAGTATATTGTTGATCCATGGACACCTGTTATGCCTTTCAGATAGTTGGAAGAAACCTACTATTTGAGAGGCTGAAGGTATACCTCTCCTATGCTTGGCGATCTCTATAATTATGACCCTATATGAGATTCAAATGATCATCTCTGGGGTCTATTATATACATTAACATAGTAGTCAAGCAAGGGTGTCGAATACCTCACATTCTTTGGACTTCATATTTATGGATGAGAGTTTCTCATTTCAAAATTCATGGGTGGTAAAGGTGGAGGCCCTCTGTGGGATCTCCATTTCACTATTTTTTGACAACACTGTCCTTCTATTTCATGAATCCAAAAACAAAAGTACATTTTGAGCTCATTCTGGGATGAACATGGTCTTCAAGTCCACCTTGCAAACACAAAAGCATGTAAGTAATCTCTCCTTCTTTTCAAGGATAGCAGGTAGAAATGGTGACATCCTAGTCTTTCCTTTGAATGCTATTATTTGATTCATCTTTTAACTTGTTTTCGACATTTGTATCAATGTTGCACATAGGATTGCAACATTAACAACCTTGGAGAGACGATGTTTCCAACTTCAGTTTTAGGATATTCAAGCTAAGTTTTGGTTTCTTGAAGTCTTTTCATAATACTTTGTTACACATCACTTTCATTTTCTTCTTGCAGCATTTCTAGAAATGAATGGATATCTTGTGGACTATTGTAAACAAATTTAGTTCTATTACCATGCTCAAGAGAATTTAATGTTTGTCATTATTGGAGGACAGAGATATACCATAAGAGCTCGGCTCTGTGTTGTAGCCTTTTATTAAGACTTGAATCAGTTAAACCCTTGGACCTACTGCAACCCTATATTGAGGCTTGGTTCTATTGAAGCCACCATAATTTGGACCTCTTCATTGCAGTCTCAGTCCAAGGATATAGCTACAGGATTTTGACATATTTTATGCGGTGAACATCTATTAAAATCTCAAATTATCTCCTATTTACTGATGCTTGGACAGAACTTTCGAATTAGCTAAGTCACCTATTTACTTAAAACTAGCACATTTGGCGGAATTTTTTTTATAAATATTTTTAACCAAGATTGAATGTTATGTACTACATATAGAAATCTGGAGGGGAATGGTGCGTTCAGGTTGTACAATGTATTACTTCAGTCTTATGATTTATCAATGTTCTGTCGGAAACTAAGTTGATTGCTGGTAGAGTTCTGTTGCGTTATTCTGTTGTAAATTAAGTTGACCGCTGGTAGAGTGCTACTGCATCATAACTTTGAGGGTATCTCTATTTTCGGAGCATACAGGAGAATGCTACTGTTAATTCTAGAGGCCGCTGTTGAAGGCATTTTTTTGAATTCTTCATGTATCTTCAAATAATAGGGTTTTACTTGAGCGAGGGCTACTTCTGTGTTATTGAAAAGGTATCTCTAAAATTTGCATCATTATGTACCTTTTGACATTCATTTTAGCACAATGAATCATGCCACAAAGAATCATATAAAGAGAGAGATATGTCATAGAAATCAACTCCCACATAGGCATAATGCCACAAAGATTTCAAAACTTGTATGTTAGAGTGTCACAAAAATTCAGTATACTATAATGCCATAAAAGATTCAGATGCCACCAAAGAAGTCATAGGTTCAGATCTATCAAGAATTCTTCTTGTGTTTTTCTATTCTAAACAATTCTCCCAATCTTTTGAGATTAGATGCTTCAACAAATTTATTTTCATATGATCTTTGCTACTTCAGATCACATGTCACATATATACGGTACTCTTCCAAATTCTGTTCTGCTTCATTTTCTACCTTCATTTGCCCATAAAATATTTATCCTTTTGTAAAGATGATTATCATAAACTTGACCTTCAACCTTAAGCAAGATCAAGTTATAATAGATGGTTAAGATGTTTCAAACTTCATTGGATATTCTTTCATATTCTCCCATAAATCACAAAGAATATTGTACCGAATGTCATGTATAGTCACATGTAACTATTTTTTTGTCATCATAAGTGCTTGTTTCTGTAACTTGGTTGAGAGATTAGCTTCAAAGAGATGTAGGATTTATTATTTTAGTCTTGGTCCTAGATTCCTTTAGGATTCAACCTACAGAACTTTTGGAAATATGCTTCAGACCAAAGTCTCAAATTAGGATATAGACTTTTGGATTGTAGACATAGAGCATAGAGGATAACTTACTTGTAAAAGGAAAAAGAATCTATCAAGATTATTGATTTGGCTTCCAATAACGTCTTTCAATGATGGCTACTACAGAGAAGATGATCTTCAAGTCTATTTGTTACAATAGCTAGCATTCATACATTAAGAATTACTTACACAGGTAACAATTACTTACTTAGCTAGAATTACTTACACAGGTAAGAATGACATCTAGGAAGGGATATAACTGCAGGGAAAAAGAAAGAGGTTCCTTAGATTCTCATATTCAAACCAACCATAAAGATGTTCATCGTAGGACTTAAGAATTAGGTCAATAAAGGAACCTTATTTGGCACAAAACTGACACAAAATCTTGAAAATCTTCTCTAGATCCCCAAATCAATCATGGTATTGTGGATAAACTATAACCCTATCCTTTTCCCTTGCTTTGTCTTATAGTTCCTGGATCCTTCTTGAAGCTTATCAATGAGTCTTTTACCCTGTTCTTGACCTGCAACTTCTGAAAATTCAAAAAATTCTTTGGAATTGGGCTCCATGTACCCTGTTTTGGCCTTCATTTCTTTGACATCCTTGTATATTCACAGATTACTGCTTCCATTATTGATCAAATTCACAGATATAATCACTGGAGCAGTGAAACAAAACTATGCATTGCTTACCATATCTATGTAATTTTCCTGCAGGCATTGTTCTGATGGTGACCCTTTTCGGGTCAAAGTCTTTACAAAGCTGAATGCACTTGAAATGGAAATAGAAAATGTAGTTTTTCATGCCACAGTGTGTCATGGTTATGTGGTAACATTTTCTATGGAAGCTTTATGTACTATGCGAGAGTTGTGTTATTCTATTGATGCACCAGAAAATATGTATAATATTATTTTGATCAAAGTGGGTGCACCTCAGTGTTTCTATTTTCATGTGTACTGTGTTTATAGCAAACTGAATTTTGCTGCTCCATTTCATTTCACGCATTTCCAGGAAAAATCAAACAGGTTCTTGAAAATGGTTGCATGATTGGTGTAAACCCCTCAGTTGAGATTTTGTTCTTATTTTTCATTCTGGGAAAATTAAATAGTTTGCATTTATAAAGGGAGTATGTCCATAAGTACAGGTGTGAAGGTGCCAAATACAATTTGCATGTTGGGAAATGTCTCACCTAAAGAAACAATGATGACGACAATACCCTTACCATTCAAATCACATGTATTTTTTGGAATAATTGATGGAGATTGGGAATGCAAATCTTTCCATTGAGTTATCTAATATTCATTCATGTTAATTGTTCGAATTCCCATATTTGTTTGTTGATTGGATGTTCTATGTAATTAATCATTATGGTCTCTTCTATGTGGAAAGAAATCGATATAGAAGCCCATTCTTTATTACTAATGGAGTCAAATCCCCTCTCTAAATTCAGAAATATGTTGGTTCATATGTATTTAACAAGGTAGCCAAATCATGATTTCCCTAGGGATTTACTTTGCTCATGGATGCCAATCGCATTCCAGACCTTCAACGCATGTACTCTGTTTTTAAAAGGGTGAGTGCACTTGAGTTTCTTTGGCTGGCTCTCAATGCATACATTAAAGCTACTAGGCAAGGCATTGCATTGGATGAAATGAAAGACAAGGACATGGTGTCATCACTTATAGAATTGAAAGCACGACTTGATACAATATGGGAAGAAAGTTTTTTGAAGAATGAGGCCTTTTCTAATACTATCAAGGATGCCTTTGAGCATCTGATAAATCTAAGGCAGGTTAGTTACTATATGTTTATGCTCATTTTATTTCTGTTTATACAGATTTAATTATACAGGTTAGTTACTATATGTTTATGCTCATTTTCTTTCTGTTTATATAGATTGTTCATTGAATTTGTGCTCTTGATTATCAAATTAAGTGAGACAGAAAGTTTGAAAGGATTAATGACAAAACAGCTAAAGGGAAGTAATGAAACAATGTTTTTAGGCAGACAATTGCATCCATAATATTAGATATATTGTTTTTTCATTTATCTGAATTATGGCCTTTGTCTGCAAAACCGACCAGCAAAACTTATTGCCAAATTTCTTGATGAGAAACTTCGATCTGGTAACAAAGGTACTTCAGAGGAGGAGTTGGAGAATACACTAGATAGAGTTCTCATTTTTTTCAGGTTTATTCAATTAAGGGACCAACTGATATTCATTTATAAAAGTCTTATATAATAATTAACCCCAACAAATGAGATGTACTAATAGCTTAAAATTGCCTCATGTATGCACTATGGTAGAATTTAAAAGTGGCATGAGACCCAAATGTACATATTCAACCATTATGATGTCGGGTAAAAACCCACAGTCCCCACTTACTGTGTATGAAAAATTGCACCTCCCATTCATTGCCCAATTAACCTCAAGACCTGGGAAATTTCACGATACTTTAGTTGTTGGACTGGCAATTTAAATAGATAGGGCGGAAGCTTTAATATCTCCTCTCCTATGGTTATGGAACCATATACAACAACCAACTTCAACTCTAAGGTTTTTAAACCAAATGACCTCACAGCCACACTATCTCATTCTCAAATGTCAAACATAAGTAATTGACACCAATTGAATTCAACCTCAAACACCATATCGGCTATAACACATTCGTGCTTATGCATAACACCAAGGGTTAAATTTAATTAAATCACATGACATGTGATTTCTGTCCCACAACCCATCAAACCATCATAACGCACTTTAATAAAACCCCACCTTTAATTTCAGGCCCACAGAAGTTTCCACATACCTTCACACTTCTGTGGAACTTCATCAATAGTTTTATGCATATCCACCTTTATTAAATCTTGATTGGGACTTAATACAAAAACCCGAAGAACATATGCTCATACGATAATTCACCAATATAACCTTTGAACTTGGGTTAAGAACTAACCACCAGCATATTACAACATTCGGCCCATTCAACATATAACTATATTTGGGCCCCAACACTAACATGCCTTTCACATCTATGATTGTAGTCCTATCGCACTCCCACCAACGAATCCAACGGCAGTCGCGTGATAACCTCGCTCACCCTTTAACTTCTTAGTGTCGTGCGATGAAATGGGTCCCAGCCTTTAACTTTCCCTCTACATCCAACGGCGGACACATTCCCCTATTCCTTCATTCATATATTTACAGCCCCTTTAGTGCCCTCATCATTCCCCTTGAGTGGAGACATAGCTCCCCATTCTTTTGTATTTCTCTTCTGCAACCTTTGTTGTATTTTTTCTTAATTATCGTTCATTGTAAAATTCTATATATTACATCGAATGGCTTTTTGCCATTCAAATACAATGTACATATACACAATACTGATCTGGCAATCAAACCTAGGGTATTTCATTCTAGGCTGGTCAATTGCTTGAAGTTGCTAAGACTAATTAAGAGCTCTGCAGGACAATCACTTACCTGCACCCTTGTCCCACAAATCATTCAATGTATGAAAACCTTGATATGTCATCCATCTTCCTGAAAAGGAATTATCCCAAACTGCCTTCTTTCCAATGAGAAAGTCCAAATTGATCGTACATCCAAATCCCATCCAGGGCAAGAAGCCACATAGTCCAAATGCATTTGTTTGGTTACTAACTGTTACCAAGCTTGCCATTTTATCTTGAGAGCGCATGAACCTGAGATCTTGTATGGTTTGACTAGACCAGTTATGTCAGTGAGACCAAATGGTTTAGGATCGCTATTAACCTGTATAGAATTTTGGAGGCGGTGCAGAAAAATATCTTTCAGGATGCATTAAAGGTGGATGTGCATTAGGCAATGTTTTCATTCGCCTTGGTGTTTTGATTTTTAGTTTTTTCTCTAGTGCCATCCATTGTTTAAGTCCTAAGTTGTTCACATTTTCTTGCGTCACAATTATTTGTCTATGTTAGATACTATCATTCTTTGTTGATATTAGTTATTTCTATTAATGTACTAATGTTTATACCCTAATTTTTTTTGCATGTGTTATTTCCTCGTCATTCATTGCCCATGCTTTACAGTTCCTTTAATTGTAGTAGTCTCAACTAGTCAATATTTCACTAAGTTGAGGAGATGTAATTAATGTCAATAATGTTGAGTGTTTCTTCAGATGTTCATTTTTTACCATGAAATGTAGCTTGCACTGCTACTGCTAGTTGCGGATGAAATGAAATGTGGATAACAACTGCTACTGCTACTTAGGAATGAAATGAAATGAAAAGGGGATAAAAGTTAGGGAATATCAAATAAACACTGGTTTGTTTTGAATCAGATTATAGGGATCATGCAAAGATTGCTTGTGATGGGTTAGCTATAATTTTATTACTATTAAGATCTGGGACTTGGTTAGGTCCTGTAAGGCACTTTTGTAATGATCTTTCCTGGCGACTTGGTATAAGCGATTTCTCTTTTCCCAGGCTTAGCTGCAGTTATTGATTACAATGTTTCTAGATTCATTAGCATAGAGTAAGTTCTGGAAAATGGTAAATGACATGAGAATAACTCAAGAGCCAGCCCATTGTCAAATCATCAGCATAACTTGGTTCCATTGTATTGCATAACTTTTGCACAATACTCGACAGGGGCTCTTAATTTGGCCAAGCATAATTCATCTTAATTAGCTCTACGATTATTCTTACATAGAACATCCTATCAATAACATTTAATGTTTTTCTGCTGAAAAGTGGACATTCAAGTTTTATTTCCATTTGAAATACATATGGGAGACATGGTGATATTTATGCATGATTTAAAACTTTCTTCACTTGTTTTGCATTCGACAGGATTTGGAAACTTTGGTTCTAGGTCTTGAGCCAGCGAGAATTGATCTTCTCTCGGTAAGGACAGACATTATCTTTCATTCTTTGGAATATGATCAAAGGATGCCAGGTTACAGTTATTCTTAATGCTGACAACTTTGTTGTTTGTTTCTTTGTTTTTCTGCCACCATGTTCCCTCCCAGAAAATGTCGTGCCTGGAGCCCAGTAGATGGATCACTGCTTGTAGTGCTCTGGAGCACAAGTATTTCAAAGATCTAGGTTTTGTACCCTGACCTGTATATTAGCTATGGGGATAAGAAGATTATTGGACTGTTGTAGCGTAGCTTGCATCTTCTCACCAGTGGGTTGCTCTTTGGAGACTGGTAAACTAAATGGAAACCTGTATAAGTAACACGATTAAGTATACCATGTTTTTTTTGTATTTTGTATTTTGCCACATTTGTTAAGGATTTTCACCTTTGGTGTAGATGGATTGTGGTGGTTCTAGTGATTCAAGACTATTGAACAAAAATTTATTTGGAAAGCAAGTTGTTTACGATTGTCAAATACGACTAATCATTTGAAATTCTTTGCCATCTGTTGTTACTGACGGGGTATTTTATAATATTGTGCAATCTGGTTTTCTATGCTTTATAGCGCGAGTATTTAATTGTTATGGTGATGTGTAGAGGATATGATATTCAAGAGTTTTTAATGCTGGTTTTGATGAAAACATCTAAATAGTGATGAAACCCTTGCTTTGAATCATGCAAGGTTCTAATGGTGATGAAACCCTTGCTTTGGATCATGTAATGTTCCGATGGTGAAAGAGAATTCTTATTTTGGATTCCAACCACGAAAATTTTCTTAAAATTCCAGCCCATAGAACAAGGTGAAATGTTGTTTATAAATTTCTGTTGCTATGCAAGAAGTCTTGTTAAAACATGCAATATGATATATCCTCGTGATTTCGTTTTTGAAGCACGTTTTTTGATTGGGAGGCATAGTTGTTTTCCAGTTATATTTCAAAATTTAAACTTGCTTGTTCGTGATGATTGTACAAAGGATTTTAGTGACATTGTATTCGCTAATTGTTTATGGATAGTTGGTGAATGGTTCATTTTGTACCTACAATCTTATTGTAGGTACAAGGACCTTGGTCCCTAGGAATTAAGGGCCCCACTATTTTCGAGAGATCTTCCTTGTTGCATGAATGATAGGGTGCCTTGTTGAGAAAAAGTAAGGGTATCTTCTATGATATTGATGCCTTTTCTTCAATGGATTTGACACACCATATGTATGCATTGATGATGAAGTAACTCTGATTATCTTGATCTACATGGATAGCTCATTGTTGGTGTTGTTTGCTCATGGGTATCACTACATTATTGAGCTCTTTGGATTGATGATGGGGATGTTCCTTGCTAATTGCTTCATGTGATCCTATTCTTCTTCAGAAGAGGTTGGCTAAGTAGTTGATCATTGTTTTGCCAACACAGATGGTGCATTTTCTTGTTTGTGTAAGCAATTCTCCATGAATTTAGGTTCTTACATTGTTTCATTGGTGATTGGCATGTCTTCTTGCTAAAGTTGTTTTAGTTATGAGCAAGTTGTGGGTAGTTTCAAGACCCTCTTAGTTGCTTCTTTGAGTTTAGGTGCATGTTCCATAGACTCCTTCCTTTCCTGGTCACGTACTACAACTGGTCAGGCACGAACACCTCTTGGGCAGTGTATTGAGAACTGGTGGTCATGTACTATGGAGCATGTATAACTGTCACGGTCAACCATCTGCAGGCATATGGGGTCCCTGAAGAGTTGCTCCTTTGATTTTAGGTGCATGTTCCCTGAAGTGATTGGATTTCACTAAAGGATTAGATGGGCTAGAGCTTGTTTGATTATTTAATCTTTGCCTCTTTCATTAAAATTGCCTTTGTTGATAGATCCCTCACAGTCAATGATAGTTTGTGATTGAATGGCACTGAAAGGTTGAATTGAGAAACTGTCTTCTCTGTTGAATAAGATTTAAGCCTTATTGCCTAACTGTGTATGTGCTATTGAAATTCTCCGAAGAATTACTCTTCTGAATTGTGAACTCTGTGTATAGTTGGAAGAAGAACAATTGTTGTGTTAAATCTCCAGTGGCCCTCTTTGTCTGTGGTTGAACGCAAGTCTACGTGATTAATGTGAATGTGTAAACTTGGTATATAACCCCTGTAAGAGGCCGAGAGTGAGCTGTAGTGGTTCTTAGTCCAAGTGAGGATATTAAACCTTTGTATAAGGCGTTGAGTTCTGTGTGTTCGAACAAACTTCATAGGAGTGAAACCCTGTTATGCTTTGGTTACCCAAAGAGCTTTGAAACCCTGTCGAAGGCGACAAACCCTGCCCGTTGAAGAATTTAACGTGTTTTATTGTTTTGAACGATATCATTGAGGCTTGACCCCAGAGTTAATGGGGCGGAGGTTATACAAAGAAATGTGCTAACCATAATAGAATTCTGGTCGAGTACTATTCAAAACCCGGGAGTGGTTTTGCGAAACCAAAACAACCCTCATCGCACAGCTTTTGGCCGGAGGTGAAACCATTCAAAAAAATGCGATCCTATTACATGATGCCACGTCACTGGGGTAATACCGCCCTCATCATGTTTTTTTGAAGTGTTAAAGTCAGGCGAGCAAAAAAACACGATATTGTTATGCGTCGTCCGATCTGGAGGCCAAGAGATATGACGAATATCGCGCGTTCAATTGCACAGAGGTTAACTTAAGGTATGAACCATTGACTCATGTTGAAAAATGCTCGTTTACGAGTTTCGATGTGTGGGGCCTGTAAATACAATACATTATAAAAACTTCGTGTTAATGTTATAACCTATGGTTGAATGTTATAAGCGCTGGTGCATATGTTAAAGTCGTTGAACCATTGGTTTAATGATACGTGATAAGGTCAGAAAACGAAGTGGTTGTTATGTTATGATTCAAACCTTAGAGAGAGGGGGTTAAGTAGTGAGTTGGCTAATACAGTTGATAAAAAAAAATAAAGGAAGGGGTTCACCTATGATATAAGTGTGTGGTTAAGCTGTGAGCCTCGGGATATTTGCCTTTTTATACAGCATATAAGGGAAGGATTTCTATTATAATTCGAGCGCTTTATAAAAAGGGCCAACCTTATAACATAAGATATATATATGGTTTATGTGTGCTGGAATAATAATTTTCATTTTTTTGTTAAATTTAACCCACTGTCGGTATACCGACGCTTTATAAGTGTCGGTCTTGCCACGTCCATTTAAAAAAAAAAAAAATTGCTCGTCAGTATTGCGACACTTATTCCTAGCATCGGTCTTGCGACGATTTTGCAAAGCATCGATATTGCAACACTTTAGAAAAGCGTCGGTCTTGCGACACTCTTGAAATTCATTGGTCGTGCGACATTTTAATATGCGTTGGAAGAGCGATGTTCAAAACGTCGAACTCCATATCGTCGGAATTGCGACACTTCAGAATAACGTCGGTCTTGTGACACTTTGGCAAGGCGTCGGAATTGCGACGTAATGGCTAACCATGTTTTGTCCGGCCTCGAATTGTTTCTCTTGCGACACTTTAATAAGCGTCGGCATAGCGACGGTATGGAAAATGTCGGACCCCATATCGTCGAAATTGCGATAGTTTAAAGACATCGGAAGAGCGACGGTATGGAAAACATCGGAAGAGCAATGGTTGTTTGGAAACGTTGGAAAAGGTGTCGATATTTCTACACTTTGGCAAAGCGTTGGAATTGCGATGTAATGGCTAACCATGTTTTGTCCGCCCTCGAACTGTCGCTCTTGCGACGACTATGTGTCAGAATAGCGACGAAGTGGCCGTCGGAAATTGGGCCAAATTTTCTAGTGTGGCTTTGCTCCAGTAAAAAAATTGTCACTTGGAAAACTTTTACATAGGAAATGATATCACATTATGAGGATACAAAGATCAACACATTTTTTAGCCAATTGATAAATCTCGAACAAAAGGGTTCAGTGGTGGAGCACATTGAGGACTTCAAAAATTGAACATAAGGGTAACTGATATTCCAGAGGAACACAGGATTGATGTCTTCATAGGGAATTTAAAGGATAACATCCAACATGAGGTTCGTGTTTGGGAACCTGATTAATTGGAGAAGGCATTCAGGTTGGCAAGAAAAATTGAATGTAAAAATATGGCAACAAGGAAGCCTAACACTCACATCTATAAATATGGAAGTGTTGCTACTCCCAGACTTCCACAACCTACAAGGTTGACACCACAACAATTGGAAGAAAAAAGAGAAAAAGGGCTTTGCTACAATTGTGATAGCAAATACACTAAAGGTCATATGTGTGCTGAGAAGAAATTATTTTACATAGATTGTGAAGAGGAGGAAGAAAATGAACAAAAAAATTTAAAAGAAGAGGATATACACCAGGAATTCACCCTAGAAGAAGAAGAAATGAGTCTGACCATATCATGTAATGCATTGGCAGGAATTACCACTCCTCAAAATCTCACGATAGAAGGACATATCAAGAAGAAAAAGGTAATATTGTTGATTGATTCGGGTAGTACCCATAGTTTTATTCATTGTAAGGTAGCCAAGGAATTGAATTTTTTCCTATACCCAACACCATAATGTCAAGTGATGGTTGCAAATTGAGGAACTATAAATTGCTCTGGAAAATGCCATAATATCAAGCTAACCATGGGGGAATATGTATTGAATAGTCCAATGCTTTCCATTCCTATGGGAGGTGTTGATGGTACTAGGAGTACAATGGTTACAATATTTGGGGATGGTAGCTTTTAATTTTTCAAGAAATTTTCTTGAATTTTTATTTTTTTTTCTGAAGGAAAGGAAGTCAAATTACGGGGTATCGCAGGGAAGCCAGGAAAGGTAATAAGCTATAATGTCATGAAAAAGCTTCTAAAGAAAGAACAACGAGGCGTAATTGCACAATTATGCTCACTAGAAGTTCCAGCATAAAAATAATCTATTTCTCCATATCTCCAAAAAGTCTTGGACAATCATTCCAAGGTGTTTGAAACTCCCAAAGGACTCCCACCTATTCGTGATCATGATCATGCTATTCATTTGATTCCAGGAAGTGTTCCTCCAAACATCAGGCCTTATAGATATCCTTACTTCCAAAAGAGCGAAATTGAACGTATGATTGCAGAAATGTTAGAGGCCGGTATAATTCAACCTAGTCAAAGTTCTTTCTCTGCTCCTGTAGTATTGGTACACAAGAAGGATGGATCATGGCGAATGTGTCTGGATTATAGTGAGCTCAATAAGCTCACCATTAAAGATAAATTTCCCATTCCTGTGATTGATGAATTATTGGATGAATTACATGGAGCAATTTATTTTACCAAGTTGGATCTTCATTCAGGATATCATCAAATTAGAATGAAGACCGAAGATATTCCAAAAACAACATTTCGAACTCATGAAGGTCATTATGAATTTTTGGTCATGCCTTTTGGCCTTACCAATGCACCTTCTACATTTCAAGGGTTGATGAATTCCATTTTCAAACCATTCATTAGAAAATATGTGCTAGTATTTTTTGATGATATACTAATCTACAGCAGATCTTGGAAGGATCATGTTCAACATGTTGACAGGGTGCTCAAACTATTGGAGGAGAAACAATTATATGCAAAAACATCAAAATGTTTCTTTGGAGTACAAGAGGTGGAATATCTGGGTCATATTGTATCTCACAGGGGTGTTAAGGTAGACCGTAACAAAATTAAAGCCATTAAGGAATGGAAAGTCCCCACAACCATAAAGAAGTTGCGAGGATTTCTCGAGTTAATAGGGTGTTATCACAAGTTTGTTAAGAATTATGGGAGAATAACAACACATCTAACAACATTATTGAAGAAAGATGCATTTTCATGGACTCCTAAAGCAACTAAGGCCTTTGAACATATTAAAGAGGAAATGTGCCTAGCACCGGTCTTAGCTACGCCATACTTCACAAAAATCTGTATTGTGGAATGTGATGCCTCAAGAAATGGAATTGGTGTTGTTTTGATGCAAGAAGGAAGACCCATTTCTTTTGAAAGTCACCCAACAAAAGGAAAGTATTTACAAAAATATATTTATGAGAAGGAAATGTTAGCAATACTACATGCACTAAAGAAATGGCGACCTTACCTAATGGGAACACACTTCAAGGTAAAAATTGATCATGATAGTCTTAAACACTTTTTGGAACAAAGACTATCTTCAAAAGAGTAGCAAAAATGGGTCACAAAGATGTTGGGTTATGACTTTGAAATCATCTACAAAAAAGGGAAGCTAAATGTTGTTGCAGATGCACTCTCAAGAAATAATGAAGAGGTGGAAGCATTGATGTGTGCCATTTCTATTATCCAACCAGATTTGATAACCGAAGCAAGGGATGAATGGAAGAAGGACGAAGAAGTGTGGACACTTATTCAAAAGTTGCAGAAAGATCCTAGTAAATCTGATACATTTAGTTGGAAAAATGATTCCTTATGGTACAAAGATCGCTTATATATTTGTAAGAATTCCCACTTAAAACAAAAGATTCTTTTGGAATTTCACACTTCTCCTTTAGGAGGACGCTTAGGATTTTTAAAAACTTACCACAGGGTGAAATTTTTTTTTTGGGATGGCCTTAAATCCGATATTCAAAAATTTGTGGCGGAATTTTTGGTTTTCCAGCAAAATAAAGTTGAGACAATTAAGACCCCGGGTCTTCTATAGCCTTTATCCATTCCAAGTCAACGTTGGGAGGAGATTTCAATGGATTTTATCACATGTTTACCTAATTCCGATGAAAAGAGTGTCATCATGGTGGTAGTTGATAGAATTACCAAGTATGCACACTTTTGTGCATTATCTCATCCATTTAAATCAAGTATAGTTGCTACGGAATTTATGGAAATAATTCAAAAGCTACATGGAAAACCAAAGATTATTGTAAGTGACAGAGGTCCCATTTTTACTAGAAATTTTTGGACGGAATTATTTTCTTGTTTGGGTACTCAACTAGCTCATAGCTCATCTTATCATCCTCAATTCGATGGTCAAAATGAGATAGTGAATAAATGTTTGGAAGGATATCTTCGTTGTTTTGTATCTGATAAACAAACACAATGGGTTAAGTGGTTACCTCTCGTTGAATGGTGGTATAACACTTCCTTCCATACTGCAGAAAAAATGACCCCATTTATGGCACTTTAAGGATATCATCCACCATCCATCACATCATATTTAAGAGAAAATGCTAAGGTTTAAGAAGTGGAAGATCACATTGAGCATCAAAAATAAGTTCTCCAACTCTTAAAGGATAACCTAAATTTGGCACAAAATCGAATGAAACAATAGGCAGATCAACATCACAGCGAGAGAAGTTTTGATGTAGGAGACTGGGTATTTTTATGGCTACAACCATACAAACAAATGTCCCTCAAGCAAGCTAAGAAGGATAATAAATTATCGCCAAAGTACTATGATCCTTACAAGGTGTTGCAAAATATTGGCACTATGGCATACAAATTGGAGCTTCCTGCTTCTTCGCGAGTGCATCTAGTTTTTGATGTTTCATGCTTAAAGAAGGTTATAGGTGAAAAACTTCCAGTTCAAACAATATTTCCAGAACTTGATGAGGAAGAATAAATCATATTCGAACCTGAAGCACACACTGAAAAAAGAACTCAACAACTACGAAATCGATCAATTTCATAGTATCTCATCAAGTGGAAGAACTTACCCACTGAAAATTCTACATGAGAGGATGAGAATTTTATACAGAAGCACCCAGGGCTACTCAAACATTGAGGACAACACTTTTTTTGAAGGAGAGGGGCATGTTAGGTCCCTATATTACTATTGTAGTCCCTTATTGTTGTTAGTGTAGTCCCCTTATTGTTATTGGTGTACCCCTGTAACCCCAATATTGTTATTATTGTGCCTTTACATTATTATTGTTAGGTCGGCTAGGATTATATTGTGACCCCATGGACTCCTATATATAGAAGGAGGTTTTTTCATTTGTATCATCCAAGAATTGTTCATTTATGTAATGTACAGGAGGTTGGCCCCTCGAAGTGGCTTATTTCTAAGGCGTTGATCTCTCTTTTCTTCCATTTTTGGAGCTGGTTTTACAACACCAACTATATCGAAGCTGCATCAAGCTAGTAATTATATTGAGGGTCCAATATTTGTGAGAAACAAAATAATATCATTTGTTTCATATGTGGGGTCTTATTAGGTTTAAAACACATATATCAAGCTTTGTGTTAGTCTTATATTTTGGAAACATTTTTTTATGATAAAACACTCCATCCCGGCCATAATAAATCCATTTTATATCACTTTTTGATACTATTTTATCTAATAAATTATTCCCTAATGTATTTTTTTATTAATTTTTATTTTTATTTTAAAATTTCATAAAATTGGTTGCATTATAAAAGTAGTTTACATATTTTACAGGAAAATAACAATTCTCATAAATGATTATTCACTTTGAAATTTTCATACCAAATGAGAGAAAATGAAGCCATGTGTTTTTTTCCCTATGATCCCAAGAATATAAAATATCCGTTAACTCAGTGAAAAACAACGTGTTATCAATGCGACCACCCTCATTGCTAAAACGTAGATCATCTAATAAAATATGCTCAAATTTTCTTGAATGCAATTTATTCCACGATATGATCAACGAGGGAGGTTGAATTTATCAAGAATAAATCTTAGAATAGTTTCTTGTTAACATCAAAGAGGAATTTTAGTATTTTGTTTCAAATTTTTTTAATAAAATCAAAGCTTCTTGTTTATAACTTTAGATTTTAGACATCAGAATTTTATTGTGAGCTCAATTTTTAGACTTGAATATTGAAGCTCTAATTAAGCTTCAAGTACCATCAATAGATGCAGTCCTTTTTTATTTTTCATTAGTTCATAGCTCTTCATGTGAAAGCTAAGGCATGGAGGGCCCCCTTAACCTCAACATGTGCATTTGTTTCCATTTGTTGTGCATTGTTGTAGGTGACAATGCATATTTTGACATGTTTTTCTTTTATACTCATAGAAGAAAATATTTCCTTTCAGGAGATTTTATCCATCTTGTTCATATTTTCAATTCTTTGTTTTTATAAGTTCATGATTTATCGTTTATACTTTATTATAATTTTCTATCCATACTTGTTTGATTAAATATTGTTCATGAAAAAACTAAGTCACTTTATCATAGATTAGTCAATGCGCTTGAAGACAAACTTATTATTAAACTAGTTAAAAGTCTAGGAGTGTTTGTCCATTATCCCTCTATTTTGGAAAAAGGCCCTAGTGCATATATTGTGTAACACACTAGTGTTGTATCAAGCATTATATTTCTTTCTTTCGTAAATTAGTTATTGTTTTCATATAGTAGCCAATGACTTGAGAAACAAGCTTATTGTTGGGTTGGGTAAAAGACTAGGAGTGTTTTTCCATTATCCATCTATTTTGGAAAAAGGCCCTACTGCATCCAAAGTCCATAAAAATAAACTTACTTGCGCATCATTTTCAGTTCATGTTGTTTCCATTTCCAAGAATTTATTTTTAGATTGAATACTTGAAATAAAATGCACATGATATTTTAAAAGAATATGAGTCAACCACCGTAACTTTGGAACCAAGGGAGTTGCAACATTTGGGACACTAGTACATGCCTAATAATTCAACAAAATTTAAGTATGTGTGTGTTTTACTTTCAATAAGCTTGATTAAACTAGTTTTCTTTTAAATTTTTCTTTCAAGCTTTCTTAATTTTATTCCTTGATTTTTGCTAATTTATAATTTTAGATTCAAAATAGTTAGTCTCTCTACTAGTTAAATTTAGCACTTAGTCCTAATTTAGTTTATATTTTCTAACATGACAACAAATATAGCCTTTTTCCATACATATTGTAATATGCTTATAAGTTTACAAACACCTTGATTGATGCAAATATTATGTCGTAATTTATGCCCATATATTATCCTAACACTTCGGACCTTGATTAGGGTCCCAACACTTGATAAAGCTCTAGGTCTTGACCAAGCATTTAATCTACTTAGATTAGGGACCTTGATTGATGGTTTTTTGGATTGATAATAAGCCCTCAATGAGGGTTTGTTTAACATCTCAATTGAGAACTTGAATATTGATTGATCACTTGAAACTTAACTCAATCAAGGATTTATGCAAATCATTGTCACTACCCTCACTTGAAAAAAAGAGTTACACAACTTTCTTGAGTGTATCCCTTCTAAACCTATTAGACTAGAGAAAGGCACCTCGGTCAAGAGGATTTGAAATTAACATTTGATCTAGCTAAATACCTAGTAACATTAGTGACAACTAGTTGAGCTAATGCATTCAGCTCGCGTGCACACGCACACACACAAATATGGAGCCTCTAGGTTAGCTCAATTGGTTGAACCATATATTTGAGGCATGTTATCAATATGGTTATCTTAATTTGATGCTACCAATATTTTTGGGCATTCAATAAGTTCTATCATAGAAGGTACCCTATTTGAATCCCTTTAGTTGTTGTGTGTTAGTCTACATTGATGTGTTTACTAGAAATTTCATTCATGAATGTAAGAAACCATTCCTTCAATAACTACACCCCCTGACCACCCACCAAAAAAAACCACCACTATCAAGGTGGTTGGGTTGGTGTAGTGATTATGGGAATATCCCTTCCCCCTTTAACACCCCAACCCATACACCCTACCTAATTCCTCCACTATGATCCACCACTACATTCAATTCATTAAAATATTGTGGGTGGGTGGTTGGGGGGATTATTGGGCGGGATTGGACAAGTTAGTCACAAAAAGAGGGGGCCTAACTTCCCTTTAGAAAAAAAATTTTAAATTATTTTTTTGTATTTATAATTCTTAAAATTTTATTTTTATTTATGTTGTTTTCTTTGTGTTTTCCTTTTTAAATATGTTTTTCTTTTAAATTGATTGATTTTATTAATATGGGCTTTATTTTATTTATTTTAGTGATTTTTCCTTTCAAAAATACATATTTCTTTAAATTTGAAATGTTAGTTTGTGTGTGTTTCAACTAGGCTTATCTCAAGTGGTAGGGAGGAATATTGTCATCCACCCCACCCAAGTTCAATTACTTTTGGTGACATGTTGAGCTCATATTGAGTATATAGTTAAAATGGCCTTGAACACTGAAAAATATCTTACCCTTTCCTATGGGCTAGAAGGTAGGTGTTGACCAACATTTTTTGATTAATATTGTTGTTTATCTTAACCATATATTATAACTAGGGATTTTCCATTTACAACAATTAGTCATTTCTTTCGCATATGTGAGTTACAGGACTTATTTTTACCTAGTTATTCCCACATTGTTCAAACTTGAAACACTTGTGAAACAATCAGATTTCATATATGTGGGTTGCAGGTTCTCTTTTCTTCTAATTTATCCCACATCTTCATTCTTCATTTTTCACCTTGTAGCACTCAAAATGTACCATATCAATATAGGTTGCAGTAGACCTTTTTTCACTCACTCCCCCACATTCTGCCTGCATGACTTTGTTCTACATAACTCAAAGAAACTCACAAAGCTCCATAAATATCAATTTTTATAGTTAACCACTTTTTTAGTATTTGGGCATGGGAGACCTTTCCTAACATTATCCCAAATGCCACATCCGAGATCTTGCATCCATTAAATTCACACTGCCTTTTTGAAAACATATTAAATCATCATAGCTAGTGCATACTTCACACAACCAAAGCTCACTCTTTTAATGAATGGGGAATATTTTCCGTTGAGATATGACTATCCTTTTGAATTAAAGAAATATTTTTTATTTGTTGCCCTTCTTCACATGATTCAAACAAAGGAGTTTAATGATATACTTCATACCACCAAACTCCTTGATTGATTGGAATTTAGTTCAATTTCTTATTTAACATTGCTAATAAGTATCAAATGAAAGATGTCAAACATAACAAGAGTTTTTTTTTGTGGATATATTATTAACACACTTGGGAAACAATAGAATGATTTCCAATTTTTTGTTTGGTATTCAAACCTTAACCCTTAAGAAAAGTGTAATAACAAGGCATGGACCTCAAGTATTGTACATGTTAGGTGCATGCCCGAAGTCTTTGAATTATGAGAGCTAGTTTTCTGGTGTGTCGACAAAGTTGATAGTAGAAAAATACATGTATGACTTGAAGAAGCTAGCAGAACTCTCATTCCCCTAATTCCCATTTTATTCAAGAATATGCTTTAGCTTCCCGAGGCCAACCAATTCTTCATGATTGTAGTGGTTGATTCCTTTCTCACTAATCAAAACTAAGGAAAATGCCTTCTCAAGAAATTCTTGAAAAGGACCACCAAATAATTGGTTAAAGCTGGTAAAATTGAGATATGCATTTTATATAGTCCACATAGATAATTTTCTTAGTCATTCATAAGGATTCTTATTCAAGAAGCCACTAATTTTATTCCTAGATATTTTCTCTATGTCTTACATTACTCTTCTCATGAGGTAGCCATTTTCGATTGGGATCATGCAATTTCAACTAAAATTTCATAACAACTTGGGAATTTCACCCAAACAAATAAGTTTTATATGGATTCATGACTTTTTTATGATATTGAAATGTATCTAAAGGTTGCCTAAGTCGTGACACTTAAATTTTTATTTTGAACCAAGATAGTTTTGGTATTTGTCACTTTGGAGCACAAAATTTAGCTCCATTTCTAACAAGTATATAACTTTTTCCTTGTTGAATGAAAGGAAATGTTGGTTATTCCTTCAAGAAGTAGATGATCCTTTGAAGCCATGGCGAAGGAAAATTTTCAAGTACACAAAAAATATTCATTTATTTGGTTGTTTGGATTCGAAGGGAAACCCCCAGTGCTTCCAATATATGTTTGTTATAAATTATTTCCTGGTAAAAGTGTGCCAACAACATAGGCATTGGGAAAATTACTATAAAACCAAGAAATAATTCATACCTTTTACTATTAGACTCAACAACTCTAGTATCAAAAGTATTTCCAACGTTTATAAATATGTGGTTTATCTACAAATTTTTTAATTAAACAAATTAGAATTAGATGAGGGTTTTGAAACCCTTATTGCTTCCCAGTTATTCTTGCAATAATTTTTTTCTTGGTAGAAGTGTGCTAAAAACATAGGCATCAGACACATCCCTTTAAAATAAAGAAGAAATTCACACATTTTCCTATTAGACTCAATAACTTTAGCATCAAAAGTATTTCCAACATTGATTAATATGCTTCTCATTTAGAGATTTTTAAATTTAAAAAAAAATAGAAGTAGACGAGGGTTTTGACTTTGAAATTTTTTATGTTACTCATCTGATTTCTATTAGTTATGGTGTGCTCTTTCAAGAAAGACATGTGGAAGGAGGAGGAGATAATAAGGTTTTACCTATTACGTGCATGTCACCCCTCAAGGTCTTTGGGATGATATCAATACCTTATATAGTACTATCAAGCAATACAAATAATATGGACTTTATGATGCAAGTGTTGCCTCCATCCCACAATAATTCCAAAAGTGTATTTCTACATCTCATTCATACTAGAAGTCAATCTGCAAGAAAAGAGCTAAGGATAAATGATTGTGATGGTGTCGGAGAAGGTGGTGATGGAATCAACCCAAACTAAATTTGGAAAAGATTCATGTTGTTGGAATAAGTTCAAAGAGAAAGATAAATTACACTCAAGGAAATACTAAGGATATACTCAAGGAAGTGAATATTCGAGTGATGAAAATTGATGACCTCAATGAAATAATGCAAGTATCTCATTGGGCCAAAAATTAGGTGCTTGAAATCCAATCTATTGTTAAGGAATTGTCTCGAGAATATCCTATCGATTTTGAGATTGAATTAGTGAAATTGAAACATACATTGTATGCCAAGATTTCCAAATACAATGTGAAGAAGTAAACTTAAAAAATAGACAAGTGGTTGATAAGGTAAACTCATAAATTGATGTTGTAGGAATAAAACCTTCCAAATTGTTTAAATTCTATTGGGAAACTAGAAATGCATTGGCTTATTCAATTAATGAGCAAGAAAAGAAAAATATAATATTAAATAAGAGAATAAAATAATTGGAGATGGATTTGTTACCTGCGTCATTATTCATTTGACCTATATTTTCTATCAAGCCAAGTCAGTTTTTAGAAGACACGTCATAAATTAGTTCAAGTATTAGAGTAGTTAAAAATCTGTAAATCAAAATATGGTAGTATGTAGTTGATAATATATATATAAAAAGGATTAACATAATATTGGAAGTGTGGGATGTGGCTATGACTTCCACGAATTTGTCCCTCAAAATTAATTCTCTAATTGAATATTTAGAGAATGATGATATGTTCTATAAGGAGGCTTGTAACTACATCTATAATGAAAGTGTCATTTACAACTACATCTATTATGAAAGTGTCAAATGTAAATGAAGCCCAAAGAAATGAAAAAAATTTTCAATCTCAAAATAGAATGAAGCCATAAAAATTTTGTTGGAAGGAAATAATTAATACACTCTAAGAAATAATTTACAAATGTGACAACATTAAGACAAAAATGAGTGATTTGTTCTTTAGGATAATCGAGGTGTCTAAGGAGTTAAAGGTTTCAAGTTTAGTTATAGATGAAATATTATTGACCCGAGAGTAGATGCAAGGGCGTGTTGATGAATTAAATATCGCATGGGGAAATAACTTCAACAAAATTATTGATTTTCCAAAAGAAGAAGTTGAGGAGTGGTATTTCATTTTGTAAACATAAATGAAGATGAGTAAGAAATAGTACATCAACTTGGCTATGATTTAAAGGAGATTGAAGATGAATTATTTGAAGTCTAAGTAAATAAAGAAGTGATTGTTGCATCGTTACAACATTACATTGAACAATGGCTCAATTATTTTTTGGAAGATATAATGACTACAAGATGGATCATAAATATTTCGGATGATTGGTTCTTCATCATGCATCCATTATTTAGCCCCAAGTGTTAGCTTAATTTATCAAGTTCCCATTTCTAAGTACCTTTCCAATTGGGAGGTCATGGGATTAATTCTCCTCGATTCTCTTGGGGTTAGGCCCTACTAGAGAGAACTATTTTTTTAGCATTGTAACTAAATCGTCTAGTTTGGTACCCCTACCTATTCTTCCCACTTAGTAATCATTCAACATTTTTAACTTTGGATTTTTCTTAGTATCAAGGCCAATTCCTAATTGTAGTTTATTTTCTCTTTCACGCTTTTTTTCTTATTTATATGGTTCGTGGGAGCCCCATCCCTATCCTTACATGGAAAATTGCATTTTAATTTCTCAAATATTATAAACTCTTATTTAAATATTTGTATGTTTTTTGTAAGGTTCCTCAGAGAACTACCAGGAGTTCATGTATATTGTAATCTTTCGACTTTGAGTTATAAGATTAAGATTTAAAGTGTGTAACTCCTTTCATCCTTATGAATTTAAATTCAATTGTATTTTAAAGTCCTTTATATACATGCTCTATGATTATTTTCATCCAAATGTGTGATTTTGTACTTATAGATGTGTTGGAGATGTTAAAATTATGAAATTGTGGTCAAATTAATTTATGGATAGCTTCGATGGTCGATATTATAATTGAATTAGATTCCTCTTTTCGAGAGGACCAAAATTGACCTATACATCGCCCCACTCGGTTAAGCGGAAGTTAAAATATGTATTATTTTATTTATTAAAGTGAAATGGAATGGGTCGGGCTAATCATATGTGGAATTAGTTAAGTCGGCCTTAACCCCAAGAAGACCCACAAAAAATCTATAAATAGAGGCAACCTCAAGCTCATTCTCACACACTTTCTAAAGTGATCTTCTATTTGCATCCATTGTCTTGCTTCATCTATTTTGTCTTGGCTCGCACAGGTTCAACGAAAGAAGCTCGCACAAGGTACAATATCACAGGTGAGAGGCTCACTCAGAACTAGGGTTTCTGGGCCATAGCTTCAGGCAGATAACTATAGAATTCGGGCCAAATTCATAGTCATAGCGTGGTAAGGTAGTGACTAAGGTTCCATAACTGTGGGTTGAGCATGTTGAGGTCATAGCTAGGGTTCCTGGGCTAGATCAGGCCGATCAGGACCTTAGCCGCAGGCACAATGAGTATAGGTAGCGGCCAAGGAAGGTTCAGTTGCGTGCACAACATCTTGAGGTCATGAATAAGGGTTTCTAGGCAGATCTGAGCTTCATCTAATCACCCGTTCTCGTGCAGATGATTGCACACAACTTTGATAATCTCTTGGATTCAGATCTAGGACTGGATAATTCTTTTCAGTGATCAATTGTATCTGGGGTTTCGTATCATTGTAGATCTAAAGATCTGTATATCTACTCTATATATTTACATTGAAATATGTATTTACAGGTCTCACTCAATATCAACAGTATTCATCAGTATGTTACAACTAGTATCAATGCATTTCAGTTCTCAGATTCAGGCTCCTTCAATAGAAGTATGTTTATGGTTTTATTGTGCATATGCTAGTTGTTTTCTACATCATGAAGATATGGATCTATGGATCATTGTACTCTTTTTTTCTGAATCATTTGATGATGATCTAAGAAGAATAATTTTCAAGGGTTTTCCCCATAGTGGGTTTTTCCCTGGTCTCGAACCAATCCCGGTGTCTCTATATGTGCATTTTTTTCTTCCTTTATTCCTTTACGTTCTCGTTATTAGATGATGATGATGGTTGTTCTTTATATATAGTTGCTCATGTTGATGGCTAATAATGTAGATATGTATAATGATATAATTTTTTGGGATGAATTTAACATGTTATTGGAGAAATGAAACTATCAAAGCAAAGAACAATGTAGCTCTTTGAAAAATTAACATGGTATCAGAGTTGGGTTGAATAAAATCCATGGAGATCACCCCCATGGATACACTTTTGATGGAAGCAAGAAAAGGATGGTAACAACCTAAAATAATTCTAGGGTGTGAAGAAAATCCTAAGTAGTTAATGCTTAAGGGTTTGATGGTGAGGGTTTGAGAGACACCCTAGTTTTGAGATGTGAAGCACTTGGGATCGATTTGACAGATAAATTTGATTGAAGGAAACAATGTTATGTGGTCTATGGAAACTCTATCAATGGCTCTGGAAGGCTGGTTCAAGAGGGAGAGGATCGCCTCTCATTGATGATAAGTACTCATAGACTCTAGATGTTTCTTTACTCTTGTTTAGTCTTATGGATATGATTACTATGATTATTGTTTCTATTCATTACTTCCTGTATGTATATTTGAGCACTTGGATATTTCTAACCTCCTTGATGAGATGTGATGAGTGAATCCCTCTTGAGGATCTTTTGAAATGCAAAAAATATGGCTAGATCTAGAAGAGGTGAAGAGGCACTTGAGCACTACAAGCTGCCTATGTGAAGGTGCACAAGTAATACCACTAGGTATGCATGGCATATTGTATTCCAGCTGTAACATTAATGTCTAATTAATAATGTCTCCTTATCAAGTGGCTCATGCATGTGAAAGTGATATTTGGATCCATGATCCTAATGATGAAATGGTGCACCCAGTGTTGAACATTTTGATCAAGATAATTGATTCTATGAGGCTTCTTAGTGTCGATCCTTAATATAATGATATGCTTGATGTTTGGCTAACATCTATTGTTTTTGGATCTTGATTCTGACTCTAGTAAAAGGTACTCTTAACTCTTGATATGCATAAGATTTGTTGGATCTCTTGTAAAAGGTTATTTCATTGACAATGCTTGTGATAAGCATTATGAAAGCTCATGAAAAGAGAGATTTCACTTTGTTGGTTTATTGAATAACCTAACTTAATCATATTGATCATGAAAAGCATGGTATTGATGACCATGATGATAGAGGTATATCTATGCGATTGATGTTATAGATATCTTACTACTTGTGGTCATGTCTTGATGGCATATGGTGAAACTGATGGATTGACTTGATAGAAAATGATATTATGTTTATGATCTTTGAAGTATGATGTATCACATGTCCATTTTCCTATCATGGAAATTCAACACTCGATGAAAGGTTGATGTCATGATGTGATAACTAACCATGATGGATATATGTTTGATGTTATGATCTAACAGATCTGAAATCTCATGACTCTAGTAAAGACAGGTTGATGACATCAATGAAGTGGATTCTCATTCAGAGGGAGAATATCTCTCCTCAAATATTCTCATTCATATTTCCAGTGTATTTTTTTATTGAAATATGGTTTATGGATATCTGACATTGATTAATCCACAGTAGAGGTTTGAGCCTCTCTCACACAATGGATGGACCATAGGTGTTACCATGCTTATCAGTCTCATATTTGAAGTTTTGGTTTGTACTATGAATCAAGGGATATCTAACATGTCCTGCCATTGTAAACTGATTTCTGGAATTGCTGGAATTGAGCATGAAATTAGATGGTCACCTGGAAGATGTCAGTTCTGCAGATGTGTTGCAGATAGTAATAAGATCTGTCAGCAGGAAAATTTCTTATGTTTGATTTGAACTTGTGTTTGCAGGTGACTGCGACATTCATACAAGTATGTCACTATGTGGTTGTGACAAAAGTTTGACATGATTTGGCTAATTGATAAACTATGTTTGGAACTTTTGACATGATGTTTAATGATTGAGATATGTCTAGAATTATAGATCTTACCATGATCACACATTTGGATTTGGCATGATTTGATCTGGAGATTGTTGATTTTCCCAGATGAAAATGCTATAGTGACCTTCAGTGTCTTATGTGAGTATTCAAAATTATGGTTTTGTATTGGCCCTCTTGATCCTAGCACAATGGTTGTTGTGAATTAGTATGAAGATGGAGCATGCATGACTTAGAGTTCATGTATGCACTAGAATTGAGTGACTAAAATGACTTGTAATGGAAATATTGACCTATTGTCTCGATAGTAAATGAATTCAAGACTTGATATGAGCTCCACCTGTCACCGATTGAGATAATTAATACTATGATATTGATGTATTTGATAATATTTTTTTTCTTGCTTCTAAACTCCGATAAGATGAATTCATTGACACAACATTGATTTATGTAAGGCTGAGTATGTTGGCTTGATAAGACATTGTGCTTACATAGAGCGTTGCGTGATAGAAGCTCCCCGATTCAGATTTGTCCATACTTGACAGTTATCTACCAAAGTCGTGATAATGAGTTCCAAGTAATGGCCTTGATTTTTATTATGGCTTTGGCTTTACATACTGATGGTCCACCCTTGATAGGTGATGAGCCTCTCATGATATAAGTTAGAGGGAGATGGCTTCTAAAGCTCGAAATAATGTATCATGGCATCATGAATCAATTTTTGAAATTCTAGAAAGAAATCCTATATTGCAAATATGTTGATAAAATGTGTTTGTGTAATGAAAATGTAAATCCTTGGACTATCTTATTTAAAGTTCAAATTTTGTTGAACTTGACATGGCATCCGATGGTTTATTGAAGCATTTTTGTTCCGTTTTGAACATCCATCCATATATAATGTGTATAGAACATGATTAAATTCATGATTGAGTTGCTTCATTCAGAATTGCTACCAAACATCCTTTTGAAATATCTGCATGAAACGCTCCATTTTTAAAGGTTGAGATATTTTTCCCATGATATGTAGCTACATGAATGAACTGATGATGTTTGGGATTATTATTGATGAGAAAATTTGGATGTTGCCTTATTATGATATTTTCCATGATATTTTGGATGACAGGTACATAGCACGACCAGGGTTGGGTACATTTTTTCGAGCATGGCTATATGTGAGGCAGTATGTAGAAGCTCCTTAGAGAGTTGTTTGAGCATGATTTGGAAAAGACATGGACACACTATTATGAAAAATAATCCCATATACATATAATTGAGACTGTGATTTGAGATAGTGCAGTTGTTCAAGACAAGCTTAGACTTGTGATTGACACCTCGTTGAGATGGAGGATGATTATGGTATCCATGTGTGGTTGACACCTCCTTGAGAGGGAGGATGATTATGGTATCCATGTGTGATTGACACCTCTGTGAGAGGGAGGATGATTATGGTATCTTGTTGTGATTTACATGATTATGTATGTTCTAACATAACATTTTATTTGATGTCCTGTATGAGCATGAATCAACTGCTATTTTCATAATAAAATACCAGATATGAGTATGACGAGAGAAGTGTTGATCGAGGACACTGAACCAACCCTTCTTCCTTATCTAATATCCCAAGACGAGGAATTGAGATAGAGGGCTCATGGGATTAAGGGAACTCTGGACAATAGGGCATATTCCCTATCTGTTACCCATAGGGTTAGAGATGTTGCTCCCTCTCTTCATAGGGTAGGAGAAATTTTCTCCCCTCATTGGTCTTTGTAGAGTATACCCCAGTTGGCATCATACCCACAAGTAGTGCTTGTCGGTAATATCGCTCCACGTTTGGCCAACGAGTTGAGAATGTACTTGGGGTGTAAAAATCAACTCGATTATGATGCAGGTGTTCTACCACATGACTATTCAAGGTCATTGATGGGAATATCAGTATTAAATAGGATGGGTTGATATAACCCTATGTGGTTTCGGGCTGAGATTAAGCTCCCCAATGTGATACCAGGGTTGATATAGGATCCCTTGCACAGATTGATATAATATTTATAGATATTGGGTTATATAGGTATAGCTCCCCCATGAGATTTTGGGTCGATATGTGCTCCCTGATGCTGTCACAGGTCGAGATGTGCTCCCTGATGAAGTCACAGGTTGAGATGTGCTCCCCGATGTGGTCACAGGTCGAGATGTACTCCTTGATGATATGATCTTCAATGATGATTGATGATGCTATTCTGAGCAATATCTTGTTGCATGAGATTCTAAATTATAGCCTAATGGATGAAGGGTGGTAGCCTAAGCTCCCCTCCAGTGACAAATTCTTCTTCTTCTAGATTCGAGAATGTTCAACATACTAGAAGAAGAAATCAAGAGATAATAAGGAATAATCATGAGAAGTAAATTGATTATTTGTAATAGGTTCACAGCAAGACGACTACATGACGAAGATAATCAATGACGATATGTGATGATGCATGAAGATACTAGAATGGCATATTGATCGATGAACAAATATTGTTAGGTGGAATTATCCTTGGTTAAGAGGGAGCGTTAAAATTATGAAACCATGGTCAAATTACTCTATGGACAGATCTAATGGTCGAGATTATAATTTCATTAGATTCCTCTTTTCGAGAGGACCAAAATCGACCTATATATTGCCCCAATCGGTGAAGCGAAAGTTAAATTATGAATTATTTTATTTATTAAAGTGAAATGGAATGGGTTAGCCTAAACACATGTGGAATTAGTTAATTAAACCTTAACCCCAAGCAGAACCACACAAAAGATATAAATAGAGTTGACCTAAAGCTCATTCTTACACACTTGCTAAAGCAATCTTTGATTTGCATCAATTGTCTTGGTTTGTCTATTTTTTCTTGGCTTGCACAGGTTTGACAGAAGAAGCTCGCACAAGGTACGGGATCATAGGTGAGAGGATCACTTTGAACTAGGGCTTCTAGGGCATAGCCGCGGGCATAGAACTACATAATTCAAGCTAGAGATGCAGGAATAACGTGGCAAGGTAGCGGCTAAGCTACCATAGCTGCGGGCTAAGCATCTTGAGATCGCGTTTAGGGTTCCTAGGCTAGATCGAGCTGAACAAGCCCTCAATCACGGGAAAAATGAGTCTAGGTAGCAGCCAGGGAAGCTTCAACTGCAGGAAAAATGTCTTGAGGTTGCGGCTAAGGGTTTCTGGGTAGCTTTGAGCCTGATCCAATCACCAACGCTTGTGTAGATGATTGCAGACAACTTTGACACTGTCGTGGATTTAGATATAGTACTAGAAAGTTGTTTTTAGTGAGTTTCAGTGATAATTTGTATCTGGGGTTTCGTACCGTTGTAGATCCGCAGATCTATAGATATGCTCTATATATTTATGTTACGAGATGTATCTATAATTCTCACTTAGTATCAACAATATTCATCACTATGCTATAGCCAGTGTTAATGCATTTCAGTTCTTAGATTGAGGCTCCTTCAATAGTATTATGTTTATGGTTTTATTGTGCATATGCTAGTTGTTTTCTACATCATGAAGATATGGATCTATGGATCATTGTACTCTTATTAGTTGAATCATTTGATGATGATCTAAGAAGAATAATTTGCAAGCTTTTTCCCCATAGTGGGTTTTTCCCTGGTCTCGGACCAATCCTGGTGTCTCTATGTGTGCATGCTTTTCTTCCTTTGTTCCTTTACGTTCCATTGGCTAGATAATGATGATGGTATTGTTATTTCTATATAGTTGCTCATGTTGATTGTTAATAATGTAGATTTGTATAATGATAAAATGTTCTGGGGTGAATTTAACATGTTATTGGAGATATGTGACTATCAAAGCAAAGAACAATGTAGCTCTTTGAAAAATTAACAGGACAAAGGTGATACTCAACTTTATTCATGTTTACATGAATGTTGTATCATATCATTATGAATATTTAGAACATATTCATATCTGAACCCCCCTATTTTTTACATTTTTTAATTTATTTTGTCAAAGAGGAATGTCACCTCTATGAAAATGGGGGGAGTCTTTCCCTTAAATGGTATCCTCAAGATTTTCACCAATCCCAACAATCAACAACAAGGTGCTTTATTACATGGGGCAGAAACATTAGCAATATCAATTTTAATTGATAGTTTTGTCAATATGAATTATATTTGAAATATTATGATAGTTAAATATAAGAAAAGAGTGGGGAGAATTTTAGAAGAATATTTTGATCATTTCAGAACCCTTTAAAGTTCTCTTTTTTAGACATTGGATTTAGTGGGTATTTTTGTTCATATTTCAAAATGTAAAATGTGTTGATATTGGTATTATTTTCATGAAGTGGATAAAAATTACAAAATTTCGCAATCATAATTTGTAAATTACAAATAAAAACTTTTAAATTAACTTCTAGATAGAAAAGTGGTGCTTCTAGAATCACTTCATTTTTTCCTAGTCAAAGTTATAATTTGTTTGAAATCATGGTTTTGACAATTCTAAACAAAAACCTTAAAATCAACACTGAATCGAAAAGTGATGCTAGTAATGGCATCCATTTTTTGAGGTTAACATTAGAACTGATTTGAAAATGTGGTGCTACAGATATCGGTTTTTGTGTTACGAGCTTAAAATTTCAATATTTTTGAAATTATGGCCATAAGTCGTCATCATTGAAAAATCATAATTAAACAAGTAATAAAAAAATAGAAAAATAATCAAAGAGTTTATCCTCCATTGTTGTATGGTAAGGCATCACATAACTATTAGAATAAGGTTTGGCAACAACATTGAGTCTATATTTATTTAAAATGTTTTTTTGGATTCATTCTTTAAAAAATGTAATAGTTCAATTTTTTATTTTTTGTTGTGGATAAATTTATAGATTTAAAATTTTAATAGGCATGTCAAGTCTTTGGAGTCATCATTTATATACTAGTTTTCAAGACCATATTATGAAAAATGATTTACAACAACTAATAATTATGCTCTTAACAATGTGAAAATTATATTTCCCAACAAATAATAATTATTTCCTTAAAAATGTGAATTTTTTTTAAGAACATAATTATTAGTTGTTGTAAAAACCTCTCTCTCTCTCTCTCTCTCTCTCTCTCTCTCTCTCTCTCTCTCTATATATATATATATATATATATATATATATATATATATAAATATATTATTTATGAAGAATATACATGTTTTGGTCCTCGAGGGACTATCAAACAACAAGGCTCAAATCCAATTATAAAGAAGTAGTCATTATAAGCTCAACATGTCACATTCAGGAGTTGAACTCAGTGGGGAGGCTATGTTATGATCCTTGTGGCATAAAAATATTATGAAACTAAAAATTACAATCCTCTTCAAAGGGAAACCTAATTTTACAATGAATATAATATACAAGACCATATTTGATGATTCTAAGACTAGGTCTCCTTAGTGTGTGAGAGAGAGAGACAAAGGGTACAATTATAATAAAATTGGACTATAAGAGGTTCTAGTCTACATAACAATATAACCATAGAAGTCTAATCACTCAATATATCGGGTTTAATAAGGGTCTTTTGTGAAAAATCTATTGTAGTTAACTTGTAATTATTATCCTGTCTTTTAATAGATTATTTTTCCCAACAAATTAATTTACTGCAAATACTCAATAAAATCACAACTACAAATTTCACCAATAAAATAAACCACGAGATCTGAGAAAAAATCACAAATAAAATAAACACTGAGAATTTTGGACAAATTATCCCTAGAAATATCCCAATGTGGGGAAACTAGTTCTACAGATGAGGCTTTTATTATTCTTAAACAAATTTGTAATTGAAATCACATAAAATTCTTGCCGTAAGATGGAAAAGCTATAAAAAATTATTTCCTTTGCTTCTGCAAGCTAAGTTGACCTCTTGGAAGCTACTTGACCCCTTGTAATCAATTCAAACCTCTTGAACGACTCTGAATTGACCCACACATGTGGCCCTAGAGAATAACTTGGCCCCCACTGGAAACTCGCACCTCTTAGAGAAATAATTTTGGTCGCCCTTAGAAAATCAATCTTCACTGAAAAACTTGTTTTTCCTCCTGAAAATCGATTTCCTGAAAAATTCATCCACTCTCTATAAAATCAAACTTCTTCTATCATTTCACACCACCTAGAGAAATTCAGCCTTTGTAGAATAATATGACCTCGCTCTATCATTAAGAAACTGGAAATCACTATGAATAAATCTCTTCGGAAATTATTCTTCTCAATCTTTGTTGAACCCTCGTTGGTGTCACACGCTATCATTGTGCAAAAATTGAATCAAATTTGTGTGTGTCTCCAAGATGCCCACTGACTTCCTATTGTAATCTCTCATTGAGCAATCAACGACCAAGATCTACTCATGATCGATGGATAAAATCATCTTGACTCCATCAAGTCACTTTTTTACAAGTCACAAGAGAGAATTTGAATTGTCTCAATTAATACTGATTAATTAACCATTTTCGCTAATTTAGACTTAGGAAAATAATTAACAATTGGTTAATAATATAATTAAGACATTTTCACTCATAGAAAAAAAAATAGGCTAGGAGATAATTAATTCTCTTGTGTCCCTAGTCTCATTGAAATAACTTGAGAATAGAACACTTATTCAAGCTACATAAACTAAAACTCCCTCTTAGCGAGGAAGGTGTTCTACACAACACCCATCTTATCTCTAAAGAATATGAATCTCACCTTCCCCAAGGGCTTAGTCAAGATGTTTGCTACTTGTTGACCTGTAGATATATATTGTAGCTAAATCGTCCCATATTGTACACAGTCCATGATGAAGTGATATATGATGTCTATATTCTTTTACCTATCATGAAACATAAGATTTTCAGATAGCCTAATGCAACTATGATTATCACAGTGTATCACTATTGTCTCTACCTTCTGACCAAACTAGGCTACTAATAGTTTCTAAAGCCAAATGGCCTTGCATGTCACCACGCTCATTGCTATATAATTTGCTTCCATGGAACCGAGTGTCACAGCCTTCTAGTTCCTGTTGTACCAAGATACAAATCTCATTCCCATGCTAAAGTAACACCCTAAAGTGCTTTTCTTGCCTACTGTATTGTCTTCCTAGTCTGCATCAGTATATCCCATCAACCTAATACCATCACCTCGAATATATTTGATCTCATACTCAATTTTACCTCACAAATAATGCAACACATGCTTAACTTTTGTCCAGTGCACTCCCTTTGGTTCAACAATGAACTGACTTACAAAGTTTACCATAAAGGATATATCTAGGCTAGTGTTGACCAAATACATAAGAGAGATAATCAATTGATTGTAGAGCGTGGGATCCACATCCTTCTCCTTGGATGTATATACCTTCCTCTAATTGGTTATCATGGGTGTATACATGGCTCTAAAATCTTCCATCCTGAATCTCCTCAAGATATCGATGCAATTTTTCCCTTGTCCAAGTAAAATCTCCCCATCTTTCTGCCACACCTCCATGTCTTAAAAGTAGTGCATCAACCCCAAGTATTTCATCTCAAACTCTGTTGCAAGGTCCTTTTTTCATTCTTCTGTGAGCCCCAATGAACCTATCAAGAACAATTTGTCCATGTATAGGACTAAAATGATTTAAATCTCACCCCCAACCATTAAATAGTAGAGGTTCACATCTTCCTCATTCTTCACTCAACCCATCCCCTGAAAGTATCTGTTGTTGCACTCATACCACACCTTGGGAGCTTACTTAAGCCCATATAAATCTCTCTTCATTTTTCATGTGTGGGTCTCACTATTGTGTGCTACAAAGCCTTTTTTTTTTTTAATGTCCACATCCTCTTCCAACTTACCATTAAGGAACATCATCTTGACATCCATAAAATGGGTTTTCCATCCCATCTATGTTGTGAGCGAGAGCATGGCCTTGATAGAAGTATACCTAGATATATGAGCAAATGTATCCTCGTAATCTATTCCTTCCTATTGAGAGAACCCCTTGGCCACAAACCTCACCTTGTATTTATCGATGCTACCATCTGCACTAGACATGATCTTATAGATCCAACTTGATCCAACAACCACCCCATATGTTGGTCTAGGTACTACCTCCAAAACATTGTTAAGAATGATTGAGTTGGACTCTTCAACCATAACATCCCACCACACCTATTTTTGTGTAGCCTCTTGATAACTGGAAGGCTTGCTATCCATGATATGACTCACATATTCCATGCAACCAGTTTACATGTCTAGTTGTATCCACTCTCTCCTGCCTATCCTAGGAGTCCCCATAACTCGATAATATCCCTAAATTTCTGGTAAACCTATCGATTCCTCCTGCCAATTGTAGAATGTGGAATTTGGACTTCCACATTCTCATAATTCCTCTCATGTATTTGCTGCATTTTCTACTCCACACTCTGTGAACTCTCTATAACACATGTACCTGAGCCTATGCTCATACTAGCAATTGTACTTGTACTGTATTTTCCCTAAACGTATTTTTCTATACTTGTAACTTCTACGGGTTGATCACTTTGATCAATTGTTGCAAGAAAATATATAGACCTCATATATGCCTTGTCCTCCATAGCTCAAAAATATCTCCTGACAATAATCCTTATGGTCCCTCAAATAAATATTCTCATTAGAGAAATTGTGAGTTCTAAAATGGTCCTCCTAAGGATATTATAAAATTATAGTCGAAATAATAAAATAATATTAGATTACATCATCAAATTTTAGAGGGAAAAAAGAGAAAACTACTTTTTCAACTCATATTTTCAACTTATCTCCCTCCGGTTTTACTCAAATTTTGAGCCGAAGCACTCGTAGAATGCATAAATTAATTCATCTTCCAAGGAGTACCCATGTTGTATACTTTCTATGGACTCTTATACATGAAAAAATGTGATTGCAATCATGTTTTTCATGTATTTATCATTTTTCGTTTAGTAGGGTCCATCGAAAGTATGCAACAAAGGTACTCCTTCAATGCGGAATTACATTATGCATCCAATGAGTTCTCTCACTCAAATTTTGATTAAAAACGTAGGAAGATAAGTTGAAAATAAGAGTTGAAAAGATAGTTTTTTATTTTTTATTTTTATTTTAATCTGTTTACTTTTTAACTCCAAAAATCTTGAATAAACCCCCATGGTTGACATCATCATTTTGAATCCTATTGGTTCTTATAAAGTTAATTTTGGTTGTACATTTTTGTTTTGAGGCCCATTTCAGACCTCAAAATTTCTCTAATATATGCCTTTGAAGTCTCACTGTACCTAACAAAGTACCCCTTCTCTGTAGTCCGGTCCAACTTGTAATGTGTATCCCCTGGAATGTGAAAATAATCTAAGATGCCAAATATATTGAAGTAGCTAACATATGGCTTCTTCCGTGTAAACACTTCATTCAGTTTCATATTTCCCAACGCCTTATGTGGGACCTTGTTCTGAATATATATTGCAGTATCACATTCCTATACCCATAAGTATTGTGGAAAATATTGGTCTCACAACATAGACCTAGATGCCTCTAATATAAAATTATTATTTCTCTCAACAACCCCATTTTGCCGCAAGTTGTAAGGAATCGTCCACTCTCTCTTGATCCCTTACCTGTTGCCGAACTCTTGGAATGATTTCCCTATGTACTCATCTCCATTTTATGACTAAATTTCCTTCACCTTCTTGCCTGTCAAATTCTCCACAAGAGTTTTGAACTCTTGGAAGAAACTGAATACCTCATCCTTGGTATTCAAGAAGTAAATCCAATTATTCCTAGTGTATTCATCAACAAAGCTTACAAAGTATTCATACCCTCTAAGAGACGGAGTCAACCTCAAACCACATATATCATAATAAACTAAATGAATAACATATTTGGATATTATGTCACCCCTTGGAAAAGCTTCCTTAGAAACCTTACCCAACACACATCCCTTGCACACATCATCGTGCTTTATGCTCACCTTTGGAACACCTATCACTATCTCTTGGAGCAGCTTAGGTGCCCTATGGTATATATGTCCCATCCTCCTATGCCAAATCTCTCCATGATCTCTCATATCTTTTTTGCTCACTAGTGCCTTTGGAGTGTCCATTTGTAGCCTGTAAAGTTTGCCTCTCCTGGCTCCAATCACTATGGGTGACTTCCACGCCAAATGCTTAATCAACACCTTTTATCCTGTAAAGGGTACATTGTACCCCTTATCCTATAGGATAGAAAAGGAAATCAAGTTCGACCCCATTATTGGCACATACAATACATCATGGATGGCATTCTTCTTGCCAAACTCCCTCCAAAATATAACAACCCCCCGCCAAACTGGATTACACTTAGAATTGTTCCCCATCTTGATCAATAATATGATGTTCTCATCCTTGTAACTGGAGAAGTAATCACTAAATATTATCATATGGAATGATGACCTGCTATATATATACCAAAAACCCTGTGAGGTTTAGGTAGTTAGGGAAGTTATGAGTGTGAACTCCTATTCCATCTAGTTGGAAAGCTCATCTAAATTTGTTGAAGTTTTCGTTTGCTTCTTTCCCTTCTTATCACCTTTCTTCCTCTATGGGAAATTTCTAACATATTGGCCAAAATCATGACAAACATAGCACTTGACCTTTGATAGGTCCTTCTTTTTGTCTTCCTTAGAGTTAGACCATTTTTTGGATCCCTTCTTTACTTTTTTCTTCCTTACAAGAACAATGTTTTCCTATTCTCCCTCACCCTTCTGTCTGGTGTTGCTGGCACCATAGATGAGACTCCTTCTTAGTTCTTCTTGGGTAAAATATGACCATAGTCTCTCCCAATTTGGAAGATCCTACCTTCTTGTAATAACATGTATGAATACCTCCCAATACTTTGTAAGCACATTGAGGTTTGTTCTAACAAACTCATAATCTTAAATATTCTCACTAACACCTATCAATTCTTCCTTGACATGCTTCACCTTGGTAAATTAAGATACAACGGTTACACCCTCATTTTGTTTCGTGCTTAAAAATTTCTCCCTTAGGATCAAATTCATGTTTACACTGAAAAATCGATAGATTTTATCGACTGCATCGCACATCATCTTTCTTGTATCCTCTTATACTATGTGAGGTACGATGTGGTCCTTGAACCCATCCAGAATAATACGCCTTCTCTTGGGATCTTCCTTCTTGTAAGCTCAGAGTTATGCTACATCTGTCAGCACGCCTAAAACACTGGATGCATATTCCTTGAGACCATTCTCCTCCAAGATCAATAGGATTCTGGATTTACATATGCTAAAGTTAAATTCTCCCTCTAATATATCCTAATCTCGTAAACCAACTAAATCCATATGAAACCCTCAAAAAATAATATACGCAAATCTCCAAATAAATTCTAGAACAATTCGAAATGGGTTTTATAAACCCTCAGTTTTATCTCTTATACCTTGCGTTAAGCTTCTCAAATAATATGTTGTGCTTCAGATCTGCTCGGATACCATATGAATATTCTATTGCAATTAATTAGCAATTATTGTCATATATTTTAACAGATTATTTGTGCAAAAAAATTAATTTTATTGCAAATAATGAATAAAATCACAACTGCAAATTTCACCAACTAAACAAACCATAGGAACTGATAAAATATCACCCATAAAATAGACACCGAGATTTTTAGACAAATTTTCCCTGGAAAAAAACCAATGTGGGGAAAACTAATTCTGTAGATGAGGGTTTTATTATTCTTTAGCAAATATGTAATTGAAAATTACATAAAATGTTTGTGAAAGATGGAAAATCTCTCACAAATTATTTTCTTCACTTTTGCAAGCTAATTTAACATCCTAGAAGCTACTTGACCCCTCAGAATCATTTCATCCCTCTTGTATGACCTAGAACTGACCCAGACATGCATCCCTAAGAATAACTTGACCTCCAGTGGAAACTCGCACCTCCTAGAGAAATAATTTTGGCCTCCACTAGCAAATTGATCTTCACTGACAAAATTATCTTTCCTCCTACAAATCGACTTCTTATAAAATTCGTCCTCTCTTTGGAAAATCAACCCTCTTATGTTAATTCACACCACTTGGAGAAATCAACCTCTACAGAATAATTTTTCCTCCCTTTGTCAATGAGAAGCTAGAAATTACTATGAAGAAATCTTCCAAACAATTCTTCTTCTTAACCATTGTTGAACACTTTTCGGTGTCCCACGCTATCACTGTGCATCAACTGAATCAAATCTCTGAGTGTCTCCAAGATGTTCATCAACTTCTTATAATATCTCATTCAGAAATCAACGACCAATATCTAATCACGAATGATGGCTAAGATCATCTTGACCCCATCAAGTCACTTTTCTAGAAGTCACTAGAGAAAAATTGACTTGTCTCAATTAATACTAATTAATTAAATATTTTCCCTAAGTTAGACTTAGGAAAATAATTAAAAACTAGTTATAATATAATTAATACATGTTCACTTAGAAAAATAAACTAGGCTTGGAGATAATTAATCCTCTTGTGTCTCTAGCCTCATTGGCACCAATTAAGACTAAAACATGTGTTTGAAATACATAAACTAATAATTTTAGGATTAACATTGGGCTTAGATAGGGCTTAACGTACTCCTCCCCTTCAAAGAAGTGTTGTCCTCAACACTTTACTATTTGTGTGAGTTTCTACATGAACAACTCATCTTCCCATGTCGTTTTTTCCACTGGTGGGTCCTTCCATTTGATGAGGTACACAATAATTTCTTGGTTTCTCAGCTGCTTATTCCTTATTTACAAGATTTTTCTTATTTCTAATATTATTTTCCCTTCTTCATTAATCTTTGGTAGAATAGTTTGGACTATGATCTTGTCATTTATTACCTTCTTTAAGCAAGAAACATGGAAGATTGGATGTACACGTGAATATTGAGGCAACTCCAATTTGTAATCCATACTTCCAATCCTATGCAACACATTATAGGTGCCATAAATACTTTGGGTCTAATATATTTCCATTATTTTCCACTTAAGGGACATTTGTTTATATGGTTTTAGTCTCACAGATATCCAATCCCTCACTTCAAATTCCCTTTCACTAAAATATTCATCTGCTTGTTAATTCATCTTATTTTATTCCATAACCAATTTGGGAACCTCCTTCTAGTGTTGTATGTGGCCCTCTATTGCTTAAGCCTTTCTAACCCCTTTCAAGGTTGATGTGGTGAATGGAGGATGATATACCTAAAGTTACATAAATGGTGACATTTTTTATGAGGTATGGAAGGATGTATTGTACCACCATTCCACAAATGGAAACCATTTCACATGTTTTGTATGTTTATTAGGTGCAAAGAAATGTACATATAATTTGATACATTTATTCATAATCTTAGTTTTCCTATCATATTGGGGATGGTAGGATGAGTTGTTTTCCAATTGACTACCCAAACAAGAAACTAATTCAATCCAAAATTTTCCACGAAAGTTGGATCTTTATCACTAACAATAATATTTAGTATTCCATGTAGATTTTGGACCATTTCCATGAATGCTTCTATTGTTGTACTTACTTTAAAAATATGAGAAAGAGAGAAAAAATGGGCATACATTTACATTCGATATATCACTACTATAATGACACTCTTTACTTCATATTTGGGTAAACTTGTAATAAAATCCATTGAAACTTCTTCCCAACATTAACTTGGTATGGATAATAGTTGAAGGAGCCCTAGGGTCTTGTTTATCTCTCACTTATTTTGTTGGCATACCACACATTCCACCACAAGATTTTTCACATCTACTTTAAAATTTACAAAAAGAAATATTTTTTATCCTATGTTATGCCATCAAGAAACTTGAATGTCCTCCTATAAGAGAAGTGTGTAATTATGAAAGGACCTTCTATTTGAGTTGCGAATTATCACATAAGTGATCTTGATGTCGTAGAAAATTACTTTTCCACAATTTTTTTTTTACAACATCAAGGTCCTCCTGTAGTTGTTTAATGATCTTGCATATCTTCTCATATTGCTCCCATTCTATCCTTGCATCTTCTACCCAGTTAGATTTTGGAATGGTAGGAACACATAGTAAACCATTTTTGTCTTCCTCTTTCCTTAATAGATCATCTGCCACAATATATATATCCATATTTGTGGATAATTTCAAATTCATAACCCAAAATCTTTGTGACCTTTTGTTTCTCTTCTAAAGATAGTCTTTGATATGAGAAGTAATTCATGCTATCATGTTTTTTTTTAATTTGAAGTGTATTCCTACTATGTATATATGTCATTTTTTGACTGCATGTAGTATGACCAACTTTCTTTTTCATGGATCAGTCTCTGAGTAAGTTCTTTCCTTCAAGTTCGCTACTTTCAAAGGAAATGGGCCTTCCTTCTTCCATCGAAACTACTCTAATGCCATGGCTTGAGGCATCACACTCCACAATGAATGTCTTTTTGAAATCAGGTGTTGCCAATATGGGAGTTGCAAAAATAGCCTCTTTTAGTTCATCAAAATAATTTTTTGCTTCATTAGTACAAGAAGATTCTTCCTTATCCAATAGTTTTGTTAGAGGTGTTGCCATTTGACCATAACTATTGATAAAATTGCAGTAAGATGTTGTCAATCTTAAGAATCCTTTGAGTTTCTTGAAGGTATTGGGAATTTATCATTCCTTCATAGCTTTTATTTTGTTAGGATCCACCTTGAAAATGTCGCGTGATACAATATCACCCAAATGTTCCAATTCTTGAACCCCAAAGGCACACTTGGAAGGATTTGCATATAATAATCGTTCTTGCAATAGTGTTAAGCCCCTTTGAACCTATTGCACATGCTCTTCCCAATATTTTTTGTATATTAGTACATCATTGAAAATTAATAACACAAAATTTCTAAGGAAGGGTTTGAAAATAGAATTCATCAAGCTTTGAAATGTTGAAGGTGCATTTGCAAATCCAAATGGCATAACCAAAAATTCGTAATGACCTTCATGTGTTCTAAAGGTTGTTTTGGGAATATCTTCTTATCTAATTCTAGTTTGATGATATCTATAAATAAGATCCAACTTAGTAAAGCAATTTGTTCCATGCATTTCATCTAATAGTTCACCAATGATAAGAATAAGAAAGTTATCTTTAATTGCTATTTTGTTAAGCTACCTATAAACTAGACACATATGCCATGAAACATCCTTTTTTATAGGCATCACCACCGGCGAAGAGAAAAAACTCTAGCTAGGTTCAATAATGTCTGCCTTTAACATTTTTTGATCCATACGCTCAATATTACTCTTTTGTGCATGTGGATACCTATAAGGCCCAATGTTAGATGGTACACTTCCAAGTTATAAATGAATAGCATGGTCAGGATCTCGGGTAGGTGGAAGGGGTCTTAGGAATATCTATAAATACCTTAAAATGATTATTGATAACTTTTTGGAGATCCACTAGAACAAAGGATATAAATATTTGAACATCTAGCGAACACAATTATGTGATTACCTTGTTGTCCCTTTTTAACAATTTTTTCATGCTATTAGGGCTTATTACTTTATTTGGTTTCCCTTGGATACCTCTAAGCTTAATTTCCTTTCCTTCTAAGAAAAATATTATGAAATGACCTTGAAAATTAATGGCCACTATTCCTAATGATTGTAACCATTAGACCCCTAATACAACATCAACACCATTCGTTTCGATTGAAATCATAGGAATAATCAATAAATACTCCCCCATATTTATCTTAATATTATGGCACTTGAATAATTTTTGGTACCTTCATCTGTAATTATTACTTGAAATTTTGGTGTTGGATATACAAAGCAATTAAGAAGCTTTTCCAATTTGTAATTGATGAAGTTATGGGTAATACTTGAATCGATAAAAAAATGTTACCGTTTGCTTTTTGATATATACTTTTATCTTGAGGATATGTGAAGTATTGATCCTGGCCAACGCATGACAAGAGTTTGTTGGAGTAGTCTCTTTTAGCTCTAGATCTTGTGAAGCTTCCACTTCTTGATCTTCCTGATATTCACAGTCTATGTAGAATGATTTCTTCTCATTGCATTCATACCTCTTACTATACTTTTTGCCACAAACAACATAAATTTTGAAATGGAAATTCATACGAGTACCTGTTTTTTTGAGGTAACAAAAAAGTAATCCGATTTTGAAAAGTGATTAATTCAGAATACACTTTTTTTTAGAGGAAATCTTTGACACTTTAAATTTTCTTAAGTATCAAGTATAAACATCATTTTTAAAATGTTATTGATTTTCATGTTGATTTTGAAAAGTGTTGATGCAACATCAACCCGTTTTTTTAGAAGACTTATTTTTTGACTTAAAATTTTCTAATGTATTAACTGTGGATGATTTTTTTTAAAGTTTGGTAATTTACATGTGGATTTTGAAAAGCATTAACATTGCATCAACATATTTTTTTTGAAGACATACTTTTGACACTTTAAATTTTCTTATGAATTAAGTATGCACAATTTTAAAAGTTGATTATTTAACATTTTTTCAAGTTGTCTAATTCCCAGACAAAAAAATTAAAAACATTAAAATATTGAGAAAAAAAAATAAAAAATAAAATATATATATATATATATATATATATATATATATATATATATATATATATATATATATATATATATATATATATATATATATATATATATTAAAAAACATAAAAAATAAAATAAAAATAAAAATAAAAAATAAAATAAAATAATATAAAATAACAACAACAACAACAACAACATGACAAAAAACAAATATAAAAAAAGACCAAAAAAAAATCGAACATAGAAATGTGAAAAGAGAAAAACTAATTTAATTTATAAACTATAAAAATTTAAATATATATATATATATATATATATATAAATTAAATTAAATAAAAATACAACAAAATATTAAAAAATAACATAATTTAAGAATAAGAAAAAAATTAACCCAAAAACAAAATTATATATATATATATATATATATATATATAACACTTAAAATTAACACTCAAATAAAAATTAAAAAAACAAACATAAAATAAAATAATAATAAAATCATTAGGTCGAGGGGTGGAGGGAGGGCGAAATTGTACCTCCCTCCACCCTCACAGCCCAATCGTATCTCAACCCCTCAGGGTCGTTGGGTGGTGGGCGGCGGGCGTGGGGGGGGAGGGAGTTGCGGAATCATCCCTTACCCCCTTGGGCTCCGTTGGGGAGCTCCCTCCCCACCCCCGCTAGCACGTAGTTCCTTCACACCCTCGCCCCCCCCCTCGCACCCCCGTGGCCCAACAGGCCCGAGGGTGTGAGGGGTGATTATTCATTGGACGACAAGGTGGGGAGGGGGAGAGTTGCGTGAATCGTCCCTCACCCCCTCGGGCCCATTGGGAAGCTCCACCCCCACCCCTGCGAGCACGTAGACCTCTCCCCGCCATGCCCGCGAGCTCGTTGTAGCTCGCTCCGATGTGAGGGGTGATTCTTCATTGGGCTCCAAGGGTGGGGAGGGGGGGCGAGTTGTGTGAATCGTCCCTCAGCCCCTCGGTCCCGTTGGGCAACTCCCTCCCCCACTCCTACAGGCACGTAGATCCCTCCATCCCACCCCCGCTAGCCCACTGCATCTCCCTCCCCCCTCATCCCCGCAGACACGTAGCTCCCTACCCCCACCACCCCTGCGAGGTCGTTGCATCTCCCTCCCACTCCGCCGCGACCCAACAAGCATGGAGGGGGTGAGGGATGATTCTCAGAATCATCCCTCAACCCCTCCGACCCGTTGGACCGCGAGGTGGGGGGGCAATTTTTTTTTTTTTTTTTAATGTTTTGAAAATGTTCTAAGTTTTTATTTTTAAATTATTATTTTTAATTTTTAAATTTTTTTTTAAGTTTTTGTTATTTTTTTCTAATGGTTTTTTATTTCGTTTTCATTTATTTTTTATTTATCTAATATTACTGTTTTTATTTTTTTTGGTATTTTTTATTATTTTTTTCTCAAATTATGTTCGTTTTGGAAATCTTTTATTGTATTTTATTTATTTATTTAATATATACTTTTAAAATTCGTATCTAACTTAATTTATTTTTTTTCCTGATATTTTTATGTTTTTTTGGTCATTTTTTTATATTTTTTTATTTTTTTATAGTCATTTATATTTTTGATATATTTGTTTATTCTTTCTTATAATGGTTTATATTTTTGACATATTTGTATTCGTTTTTATTTTTATTTTTCTCAATATATATATATATATATTTTTCATGTTTTTTGTTTTATGTTTTAAAATAGATTTTTATTTAATTGTTATTATTTTTTAAATTTTTTGTGTTTTTTTTTTCTTTTCAATGTTTTAATTTTTATTTTCTTTGGTATTTTTCATTTTCATTTATTTATTATTATTATTATTATTTTCCTCGATTAGCAACTTGATCTCATTATGTGTCAATTTGATAGTTGATTTTAAAGTTTTCGTTATAATGAATCGAGTCTGACCCCACAATGTGTCAATTTCATGGTTGGTCTTTAAGTTTTCATTCCAATGGCTCAGTACATCTACAGTGCGTGTCAATTTGATGGTTGATTTTTATATTTTTGTTGCAATGTGTCAAGTTGTCTTAGGCTAAGATTTTAAAGTTGTTATACTTTTAACATTTGAAAAAAAATAACTCTTAGTATAATAACTCTTTCATTCAGGTATTCATTTTTTTTTTAAATTGGCCATAGAAAATTTTCATAATGACATGGTTGAAATATGTTGAAAAATTAAGATTTTTTGTAGTCATGATCTTTGGTTTTAATTCTATGGTTGAAAAATTGTCAAAATTTTAAGGGTTTTCTTAGTCATGATATTTTAACTTTAACACCGTGGCTGAAAATTGTTGGAATTTTAAGGCTTTTCAGAGATGTGATGTTTATCTTTAATTTAATGCTTGAAAATCATTGGAATTTTAAGGTTTTTTTGAGTAATGATATTTTATCATCAACGTTATTGCTAAAAAATGTTGAAAATTTATCTAAAAAAAATATTATTACAACATCAACACTTTTTTTTTACGGTGCTTTTTTCACAAAACAAAATAGCTTTTATTGGATTTTACTACCATTATTAAACATTTTTGAAAATTTACCCTAAAAGAAGGACATTTTTCTTTTTCGGGTTATTTTCATGTTTTTTGGCTAAAGTTCTCGTTTTGAGTTTACAGTTCCCGTTTCATAGTTTACATTGTTCACAGTTGAAACATAGTCTCTTTGTTATTATTTCATCCATTTGTTAAGAAGACAACCTTGTCGATTTAGGAGAAGGGGCATGATTTTATTTATATTTATTAGTGCAAATTTTTCTAGTCATGATCGTATTTTTACTTTCAAATTTCCTTTCTAGACTAAAAACATGCACTCAATATTTAGGTTCAAAGAGATGCACATCATGTTGGATATTTTCCTTCAAAGTTCCCATAAATAGATCTAACAAATTATCCTCTGAAATATTCTTTGTTCTGAGACTTAACTTTTGGACTTGTCGAATGTTCTCTATAGCTAGCTTTCTTTGTCAAATATTTACTAATTGACTAAATAATATATTGTTCTTAATATTACCATAATGTGTTATCATTTCCTTGTAAAAATTAGCCAAGACATAACATAATAATTTTTCCTTTCACGATGCCATTGACACCATACATGTTAATCTTTTTCTAAAAACATGGATGCAATATTTAACTCTTGTACAGATGCCACTCGCTATAGACAAAATTATTTCTCCATCTAAAATATACATGTTACGGGATCATTACCATCAAAGTTCCTCATATCAATCTTCAAAATGTAGTAGTTCTTTGGTGTTGGCTTGAAACCCTAATGATGTGGATCTTGGATTGAAAATTCATGATTATCATTTTGCGATTCAATGTTTGTGTTATCCAATTGTGATAACATACTCCCTATATGATATTGTTTCTCAAGACCATGGTTCTTCTTATGTCCATGATTTCCTTGAATATCCACATCCCTTTCACAAATATATTTTAATATAATGTTTGGTAATTCTTTTATTTCTTTCATAATGGATTTTTGCATTTTTTCCTTATGTTTGTTTGTCTTCTTCTTTATTTATTCCTTGTTTGCATTCATATTATTTTCTATTCCTTCCTTATTTTCATTCATCTTCTTTACCATTTATTTTTTCAGTTATTCTTGAGAACCGATAAATACACATTTTCAACATACTACCATGCATTTCATTCACTTTCTCCTCTGATATAACCTAAATTCTAAGTCTTCACTTTCTTCATGAGTCAAGGATGAACCTATTATCGCTCTATAATTTTAAGATTGGTAAGAATAATTATAAAGGACAACATCAAAACCACTTTTAAATTTTGGATCTAGCCCTACCAGCTACAGAGAGGGATTTCTCTTTATGATTTAGCTTTGTTTCCTTAATTGATATTAGGCTAGTTATGATAACGTTGAATTTTTTGTTTGATTGTTTGGTTTGATTGGTTGGATAGGTGGATATGTTTAAATTAATTCCTTTCTATTGGACTATGGAGTCGGATAAAGGCTAGATGATGCATCAAATTTTTAAAGAGTAGTCACATGGCAAGCTAGTTACAATTACTAGATCTTACAATTCTGAATGAATTATGAAATGAAGCGATGGTGAATTCAGTGAGAAGCATTTAAGAATTTCTCAATCAGACTTCAGAAGAAAACATATATATTGTAAATACAGTGAGAAATAAGGTGTTTAGATAACAAATCTTATTCTTCACTTTATGTTTTACAATTAGATTAAAATGATACACAATAAAGAGAAACAATGAAAACAATTGTCACAAAAGGAAAAACATCACCAGTAACATATAGCACAAGTATCTTGTGAATGGCATTCTTATCATTGATATACCAGCAGCTCTAAAAAAAGCATAATGCTCAATAGAAAATGATTACAATGATCAGAGTCCAACCCTTAAATACTTTGAATACATGAAGTATTTATACTAATTCTACAAAGAATGTCGTATCAAATAGGGAAAATGTTATTAATTAAAAAAATAACAGTATTTGACCAACGTGACCAAAAAAAAGTGGAATCGTTAAAGACACCTAGACATTTGGAACTTTTATCTAGGAAACAATTGTTACATGATCTAATATGTTTGCTGCCCTGGCTAGTGTGCTGGTTGTAGCTGGTCTTTACTTTACCTGATACTTGCACAACTTGTCCCATTGATATTCATTAGGAATATTTATCTTTGTGGCCTTCTGATAGATCTCATCTACGTCTGTATATCTAGAAAATGTGGGTTTGACCACAAAGATATGCTTTATCTCATGCTGAATGAAAATGTCGTTACTCATAGCTTCTAGAAAATATCTCCCTGTCATAGCACCTTTAATGTTTGAAAATTTGGTTGTATCCTTTGAAATTTATTTAAGCTTCCTTACATAATCTTCCCTGGTTATCAGTTTATCATTGATAAAAAATAGAGAAGGCAGGCCCCTCTTAGTTAATGGCTCAATTCTATTACAAAACATGTTGACTGCAATTTCCAACCCATTACATTTTTCCTCAAGCTGTTGAACTAAGTTATTTTTTGTAAGAACCTTTTTAACTTCCAAGATTGTTTCTGTCTTGTCATGTACTCCTAGATCATCGAGTTCATATATGTTTTTGGAATTCAAAAACTTAATGATTTAGTTGGTTGTATCAGGCATATCTCGTAGCTCTTCATTTTTATTGGAAATGATCTTATTAGCTTTCTCAATCAATTCTTTTTGCTAAAAAATAATCTGGATATATGGCCAAATTTCATTCATGGCTTCAATAATGCTGGTCCATATAATTTCTTTAGCTTGACCCAGGGTGTTGCTAATGGAGGATTTCCTTTGAGACTTCTGTAAATTTTCTATCTGCTTCTGAATTCTCTGTAATTTTGTTGCATGGGCAGTCTCAGTCCTTATAATCTAGTCTTGCAAAAATTTGTTTTGAGCCCGCAGTCTTTTAATTTCTTTTGATTGTAGTGACATATTCCCCACTGATTTTTCTAGTTGATTTGCAACATCTCCTGTTTTAGTTGTAGAATTTTTTTATGCAGGAATGGTTGTAAGGGGTACAACCTCTAAAGGGACAATTGATGTTTTTGTAGCCTAACCTTTTTCTTTGATCATTTTCTCCATCCCAGTTTCCATTTGTTTCAGCTGGGCAGTCTGCTCCATGATGAGTTTCATCATCTCTAATTTCTGGGACTCTGTCTCCTCAATTTCCTTTGTGAGTGGATATTTTGTGGCTGACATCTTCAACTGCTTCCTTAGTTTTGCTATATCTGCATTTTCCCTTTTTATTATATCTTCCACAGCCTGCACATTGGAGGGATCATTCCTATCTTTACAACCAATTCCTCCAAGGATTTTATCCTTGTATCCTTGGACATAAAAGAGATCTTCTCCATTTTAAGCTGTGACTAAACATTTTCTAATGAAACCTGCAACTTAGACAAATTCATTGATGTATTGGTTAGTGTAGAAGAGATCATTTCACCTGTTTGTTTATGCATTTCCATCTCATCGATGGGATAGATATCCTTGATGCTAAATTCAAATGAAGTCTTCTTGTAGTCTGCTGCTATCTTAGGCTTTGAAATTTGAGCTTCTAGAAATGCCATGTGCATTTTCCCTTTTTCTGAGTCAAAGGTTGATAAGAGTATGCTTTGAGAGCTGGAAGTTTGCTTCCAGAACTGGGTGTATGTGTTATTCTTCAAATTTTCATTCCTTACTTTAATTTCCCTAAAGGTATCAAAAATTGTCTTTTCCTTTTCTCATGTAGCAGCACTAGATGTGGATGTCTGAAGAGCTTGTTGCTGATTTAGAACAATAGTTGAAGTAGTAGTTGAAGAGATGGGTTGACCACCTACTAGAGAAGATCCTAGAGTGTCTCTGATGTTGATAATTGTCTCCTGCTATGACTCTTTGCTCTGATCAATATCCATATGGATCCTGGCTCTTTTCCTGTATTTCATTTTAAATTATTTATTGGAAGTATCAGTCACTAAAGGTGACTGATCTTCCCTCTGCCTCTTCCCTGTTGCTTCTTGATTATCCTCTTTGTACTGTTTTTGATGTGACATAGGGGTTTGTAATCTTGAAGTTGATATTTCCTGCTCCTCGGCCTCCTACAAAGTGTTATCTTCCCATTTTGTTTGATTCATGAATTGCTCTATTTCTAGCATGTGAGTGTGAATGTAGGGTGTAGACTTGTTTTCCATCCTTATTTTAGAAATGATCCCAAATGGATCATAAGACCATGTAAATATGTGAGTTAATTTCATCTCTTTCAATATTTTATCAACTTCCACTCCTACTGCCCTGCTATTGCATATGAATGGCCCAATTTCAGACTTGATCCTGAACTATGACTTCTTCTTAGTTGAAACAATATGAACCTCGTCAGCATTTAGTATATGTTTGATATACTCCAAGGAAAAAAATCCTTGTTGGGAGGAATTTTGGCAATTTATAGGGAGTTAATTCACATCCATAAATCCTCAGCTCTATGTAATTCTGGTATAAGTACCAGACTCTTGTTTTAGCTTGATCTGAAAGTTGCATAATCCTTTTGATGTCTTCTCTTATTCTAGGCTCAATTGTGCTGCTTAGAATACTCATGGATGGATGAAAAAACATCTCAATGAGTTGTTTTTAGTTGTACTCTTCTTGTTCCTTCATCAATAGAGTGGTCCCAAAATGACAGATTGTGGGTGTCCATCATCGTCCATCTTCTCCATGGAAAATTGAAATCTTTCTGCCTGAAAATACAAAAACATGTAAACAATGACAGAAGTATACTTAAACACCTCCTCTGTATGAAATTTTACAAATTGTTCATGGATGTTATCTACTAGGAATTGACTGAAGTTAAACATAATAGAGGGCTTGGAATCTGTGGACAATATAGAAAAAATGCCTATAATTTCCTCATCTACCCGTTGGTCAGAGTAAAACCCAAGAAGAAATGAAATAATAGTGACTATATGCTTTTTTCTATCAGGGAATATAAATGAGGAATATGGAGGGTTTTTCTTGGGTAAAGGGGTATTTTTAGTCAAGAAAATTTCAAGAGTTTTGGCTCTCTTAGTGAAATCTAGCTTCTAGTATATCTCTATGAGGGCTTCACGGGAAAAAGGTGTTGTATTTTCTACTAAGGGTCCCTGCATCATTTGGATAATGGATTGGGCATCGATTGTAAATAATACTTCATCAGTAGGGGCAATTACAGCTCTTTGATTAGGGACATAGCATGCATGGCACTCTATGATAAATTCAGGGGCACTATGGGTTTTAATAAAATGTAGAAAGGCAAATTGTTGTCCCACAATCAAATGTCATCAGCACCATCAATTAATTTATCCTCTAACCATCAGTAAACATCAAATAGGTCGAATTCACTGAGAGGGTCTCGTGGATTTTGAAGTCTCTGTCAGCAAGGCTGATATGGTCCAGGTCAATAGGAAGGTGAACCATAGGGTTAAAGGGTTATTGACCTTTATTTTTGGGAGGCATGTCTAGTTTAGGCTGCAAAAAATGATTAATTTTCTAATTGTGCATGTATGTAGGGAACATAAGGGGAATTAGAAGGGAAAAAAATAAAAGAATGGAGGAAATTACTGTGATCCACAAATAATTGATGTCTTTCTCGACTTTTCTTGGACCTGTAACAATTCGAAATGAAAACCTGTTGTAGAAACGGTATTAGGATAACACAGTAAAGTTTTGAAACAGGCGGGAGGAGGTAATTTATGGTCTCCCTAGGTTCTCGTTGTTCATGGCGCTGGTCTTTTGGTTAACAGTTAAGTAATTTAATTACTTAACGGGTTGATTTGAGCGGTAGAGGAGATGATTGGTGGAAGCAACGGATGGATGAGGTGGCACATTGAGATAGGCGAAGATATAACTGTCATGAGGATGATTTTGGTTGTTGGAGAAGACCGCTTTCGGAGGGGGTGGCGCGTGGTAAGCGGTTTCGGTAGGGAGTGCGAACTCACCAACGCTTTCCACGTAGCTATGGGTCTGTGTTCTAATACCGCTGATATCGAACCCGCCCCCGGTCGATGGTAAAGTCTGGATGGTGTGGGGGGGGGGGGAGTGATATTGACCGTCATATTAAAAGGTAGGGGTTAAGATGAGGGGAAAAGGTGGTGGGGTTTTAATATGACGTGATAGGATAAATGGTGGGGTCGAAAATTTGAAATAAAATATGCACGAGATATTATGAAAGGGTGAAAACTTAGGGAAATGGAAAATAATGCCCAAAAAACCTTTAAATGGATTGAATCTCCAAACTTAGGATAAAAATCTTATCCCTCTGCTTTTTCCAACATATAAAATGTATTTGAAATGTAACTTAGGATAAAATTTCACACCTTTTCCAAAGTCACCTTTCTCTTTCTACCTACCCTTTTCTCCTAAACTAACATTTTTCATCTTTTCTTTTGCAGGGTGCATTTAAACTAGCAAACCGAGATCACTTTTTCATGAAAATCTATCCTACTCTACACTTATTTCACCTATTGATTCAGATTACATTATCAAATAAATTTATTTTCTACCTAGATATTGATTTACCAAGATTAAACTGTTTGGTCAATCTTTATTCACTATTCTATTCAACAGAAATTCAAACTTGTTCAATCATGATTAGACTATATGAATTGAACAAACTAACTTAACAGTAGTGGAACTTTGACTTGCAACACTTTCAGTATTATTCTTTTGTGGGGTTTTCTTTTCTTTCATTCTTTTCAACTTTTTTCTTTTGACTTTTTGTCCTTTTTTCATTTCTTTTTTCAACATACCCTCTTTTCTTTTTTCATATTTTTTTGAAAATCATTTGAATATTGAAATTCATGTATAATATGAAATTTCAAATATAAAATACTCAATCACCTTGAGATCCTATGATTTATAGGACCTTAACAATGGCTCCAACTGGGGATGGCACTTCGCCAAGTGAAGTGTTAAGAACATAAGATCAGTAGCCTTGAGCACTCCATTTCTGCAATGTCTTCATCTGATTTCTTTTTCTGTTTTAAAATACTTATGGTAGCTCATCAAACCAGGCTTAGGGCCTTCTCTGCGGGCTTCAACCTTTGTTAATAAGTTACCCAATCCAAACTGTTAAAACTATGATATTTACAATGATGAAGGATAAATATGTATGCTTAAGAAAAGTAATGCTTCAACATCCTACCATTGACAAGACCTCCAGGTATCTCTGTTCCATCTAGCTCTTTAAGGAAATATGCATTATTTCCCCCAAAAGCATAAACAATGTATGGTCCATTCCAAAGGTTGTCAAATTTTCCATGTTTACCTTTGTCTTCTCTTCTAGAATCCCACTTCAGAAATTTTTCTCCAATGTTAAAATCATCATCATTTTTTCTTCTATCAAATATCTTCTCAATATTTTCCTCAACAACTTGGGTCCTGTTATAAACTTCCTCCCTAGATTGTTGTAATTGAATAGTTTGATTGATCCTTATTTGTACATCATTTGGCTCAGCCTGTATTTCTTGAATGATATTCATGAATGGAACTCCTAAAGAGGATGGAAAAACTGCATCCATTCCATAGACCAATTTGTATGGTGACATGACAATTGATTTTTTGGTAGTAAGTCTGTCAGCCCAAAGTGCATTGACCAACTTGTTATGCCATGATTTCTTGTTGTCTTCTAATAGCTTTTTGATGATGTTTACCAAACTTTTATTTGAGGATTCATCCAACCCATTACCTTGAGGGTGATAAGATATTGAATGTCCCAAAGTAATGTGGTATTTATGACAAAATTCAACCATTTTCTTGGATTTGAAGGCTACAACATTATCAGTGATGAGTTTTATAGGACTGCCAAATCTGGAAAGGATATTAGTTTCAAGGAATTTAATAATGATAGAATCAGTTGTATTCTGGAAGGGATGGCCTCTATCCATTTGGTAAAGTAGTCAGTGGCAGTAAGAATCCACTTGTGCTAGGCAAAGGAAGGAGGAAGAATTTCACCAATGAAATCCAATCCTCATTGTTGGAAAGGGCTTTCAACAAAGATATGCTTTAATGGAAGGGGCAACAATTTTCTCTTTCCTTCAAATATTTGGCATTTATGACATGCAGTTACCATCCTTTGTATGTCAGGGAAAAGAGTAGGCCAATAAAAAACAACCCTAAAGAATTTATTTGCAGTGGTTTTCCAATAAAAATGTCCACCACAATCACCTTCATGGAACTCCTGCATGAATTTTTTTGCATCATCTTTTAAAAATCATTTGAGTAAAACACCCCTAACATCTTTCCAATATAAGACATTTTCTATAATGCAAAATGTAACTACTTTCAACTTCAGAAATCTTGACTTTGTTTTTATCAGACCAGGAGGAGCATTTAAATTGAATAAAACATATAAGAGGTATTCATACTAGGGTGAATTTAGGAATGATTCATCAATTTGTGGAGTCACATGTTCCTCTTGATCATCCAATGAATAAACCATGTTGATATCTATTGCATGAAAATTTGAATCAGCCATCAGTTTGGCCAGTGAATGTCCTTTGATCAAATTGGTGGGCTTAACTTCTAAGTCATATTCTAGAATGATGGCAATCCATTTGCCTCACTTTCCATCAGGTTCATTCTGCGTTAAAATGTCTTTGACCACTAAATTAGGCACATAAAAAATAATATGGGAATGCAAAATGTATACTCTAAAATCATTAATTTCTTTAACTAATGCAAAGGCCTGTTTTTCCATAATGTTGTATTTCAAAGAGGCATCTCTCAAAGCTTTGCTAAATAATGCAATAGGTTGTTCAAATCCTTCATTGTTTTTCTGCAATAGGACAATTGCAATAGTGTGTTCAGAGGAAAAAGAAAAGATGATGAAATCTTTGGTAAAATCTGGGCTAATTAACGCTGGAGCTTTTGTCAACGCGTGTTTGACTAGATCAAAAGATTGTTTAGCTTCAATATTCCACCTTATTTCTGAATCTTTTTTAAGCATGTTTGTTATATTTCTGAGAAGTTATGCAAGATTAGGAATGAATCTTCTTAAGAAATTGATTTTTCCAATAAAAGATTGAAGTTCTTTGATGTTTCTTGGATGACTGATTTTAAGTATACCTTCAATCCTACTAGGATCAATCCTAATACAATCCTTAGAAATAATATGACCAAGAAGCCTTCCTTCTTCAAGACCAAAAAGTGTTTTCTTAGGATTTAATGAGATGCCAAACCTTCTACATTTTTCAAAGACTCTTCTTAGATGTGCCAAGTGTTCCTCATCAGTTTTCGAATGGACAATAATGTCATCAAGATAAATAACAATAAAACGGAAAATTTCATCAGTAAAAGAAATATCCATTGTTCTCTGGAAAGTGGCTCCAACATTCATTAACCCAAAGGGAATCTTCACATACATGAAGGTTCTCCATGGAGTAGTGAAGGAATTTTTATCCCGATCATCAATATGCACTCAGACTTGGTTATATACTGAGAAACCATCTAATAAGTAAATCCTACTAGATCCTACTACCCTTTGTAATATGTGATCCATTTTTGGTAATGGGTAATTGTCTTTTAAGGAGGCCTTGTTTATATTTCTGAAATCAATGCATAATCTGATTTCTCTAGTTTTCATCCTTGTAGGCACAATGTTATATACCCATTTAGAATATCTAATAGGAAATATGATTTTAGCATCACACATTTTCTTCACTTCTTTCTCAACGAGAGGCATTAGGATAGGATTTATCCTACGCAGTTTTTGTTTAAATGGTTTTTTATCTTCTTTGATTGGTATTTTATGTTGTATGATACTAGTGGCATATGCTTTTAGGTCTTCATAACTCCATGCAAAGACATCTATGAATTATTTGAATATAGTTATGTACTTTTGTTTCGAAACAATAGGCAGTGATAATGACAGTTTTATCAATTTGGGATTTTGTTCACTACCTATGTTACACTCTTCTATATTTTCTCTTGTGGGTTCTATTTTTGGATGTTTTGCTACATTGTTGAAATCAAAAAGTTCTTCTAATGGGACAAGACCTCTAGGTAGGACATTATCCTTAAGCTGAAGTACCTCAAATTCCTCTTTTTCTGGGTATTTTTCATGCAATTCTGGTTTATGTACAATATTATTTGCTGAAATATTTACATCAGAGGCATCAAACTGTTTATCTATACTAACCTATACATCAGTTTGACTTTCTACTTCACAATCTGAATCTATACTACTATCTTTGAACTCATCCTTTGACTGCAATAAACTTTCAATCTATTTGTCATTCCCAAATACTTGCCAATATCTCATGTTATCAGGTACAACTGGACGATGTTTAACTTCCACTGTGTATTGTATGTTGGGATGAGGAAACATGCATGTACTTGCTGAAAAGGCCAAACCATTAGCTAGGTTATTCCGATTTCTTGGAATGACAACAAGATCATATTCTTCAAAAGTTCTTAGAAAGTCAAGCACAACATTTCTATATGCTCTGAATCTAGGATGTTTTGCATAATATTCTCCTTTGATCTGTTTTATAATTAATTCAGAATCCCCAAGAACATAAATTATTTTAGCTCCTAATATTTTCAGCAATTGTAACCCTAAGAGAAGTTCCTCATATTCTACTATGTTATTAGTGCACTGAAAATTGAGTTTGTAGGAATGACCTTATGCATGATTATTCCCTGAATTTCACACCTAAACAGAAGCCCCTATACTTTCTTTGCCACAAGAGCCATCAAATATCATGTTCCAAAAAGGCTCAGTTTCAGTGTTTTGTTGTACAATTTGTATTTGATTTTCCTGTTTTTCATCAAATTCATTTTATGCCTTGGTAACTTGTGCATCAATGTCTCCATCATTATAAAGAATGAAGGAGTCAAGGTCAGAATAAACAGAGTAAAGGGGGTAGTTATGTGGTTTCTATTGACTACTCACCATATACTTCATTAAGGTTTCCTTATATAATCTTCTCTTTTGACCAAACACTAGTATTGTAGCATAAGACATGTCCATTTGAAGGGTCCCTTGTACCTTTTCTCCCCATGAACATGACAACAACATGCCATACTTAAGAGGAATTTCAGTTACTACTATGTCCATTACTAGACTCTTAGCTTGGATTTGAGCTAAAGTGACATAGAGATCTTTAATCAGACCTAAACATCTAACTTTTCTAGAATCAAAGGAATATAATTCTTTGTAAGGCATAGTAATTTCAAGGCCAAGTTTCTCCATAACAACTTTTGGCATTAAATTATGAGATGCACCTGAATCGAGCATTACATTGTGGAGAATATTGTCATGAAAATTGAGATTGACATAAAATGGAGGGGCACCTCCTTCTTATGGTTTATCATCAACTTCTGGTCCAAACAAAAGTTTTGGCTGATCATCATTCAGATTAACAGTATCTGTGTTTCCCCCTATGTTTAATGCTTTCATGACCTGAGTCCTGTACACATTTTTGTTTATTAATTCAATTAAGGGGAAATAAATTTTCAATTTGGGAAGTTCATGTTCAAGACTAAATGGTGTTTGACTCTTAAGAAGAATTGAAAAATCAGAATTTTCAGAAACTACTTTTGTGGCAAGTTCTGTTTGTTGACTAGTGGTAAGGACATCAATTTGTAGTTTTGGAAGAAATATCAACTGTTCTTTTAGCAGGGTTTTCTGTGGTCTTTTTTCCTAAGTTATCTACACCTTTATTAGGACTTTCTGTAATTTTCTTAGAATCAGACGCAGAGACCTTTTTGGAAGAGTTTTCAGTGTTCTTTTTATTAGAGGTGTCTAATTTTTTCTTGCTCCTAAGATTGTACTGCCTATGAACTTCCATGATGACATTTTCAAATCCTTGTTTGCAATCATCAGATTCTTCAGATTCAAGTTCAATTTGGGTTAACAAGAATGATTCTTGTTCTTCTTGAGTGAGAAAAACAATATCATCTTCATTTACACCCATTAGATTGATTGGGTTTTCTTCTACTTCTTCAACTATTTCCCCATCTTCATTAGCATAATTCTCCTAAAATGGAGGCCTAATCTACTGATCGGGGCCGCTATGTTCTCTTTGTCTTATCTGAGGAGGATTTATTCTAGGATTTTGATTACGATTTTAAGGTACAGACTTGTTTTCTCTAGAAGCAGACCTCTCATTAAGGCTAATCCTCTCCATCATTCTTTCTATAGTTCTTGTCAAGGCATCTATCTTTGCATCAGCTGAGGAAGTTGTAGGTTCATCTCTTATGGTAACTGTTCTCTCACTTCTCATTCTAGTTGTCTTTGCTAATAGGTTGGCTTCTACGCTCATTGCATCCCTCTGCATTTCTTCTAATGTTGTTGAATTTCTCTCTCTGAGTTGGTATGACATTTCTGCCTCAAACCCATATGGGAAGTTGACTAAGGCTAAACCTTGTGGTGGTTTTATGTGAGCAGGAATTACATTATATAAAATATTGAATCTAGTGCAGTAACCATGAACACTTTCACCTGGAGCCCTCCTAATGCTTTCATATTCAGATAAAAGCTAAAGAAGGTTTTTCTTAACTTCCCACCTATTACGGAATGTCTGATGGAATGCAGGAAGATCATTAATATTGTTTGCAGTCAAACCTTTAAACCATTTCCTTACTTCTCCACTAAAACTTTGAGCAAAAATTCTTAACTTAACACTCTCGTCATCTACTTCCTGAAGATCAAAAAAATCATTCATCTTGTCTATATGTTTTTGGGCTGTTAAAGGACCAGTCCCATCAAATTGTGGAATTTTTTACTGATAATTCTGTTGCATGTTTTCCAGAGGTGCAGGTACCATCAATGGAGCATACCTTGTTGCCATGATTGGTGGAGGAGGAACTAGAAGGGGATTAACAATAAATGGGAGAGGTTGAGCATTAGGTGGAGTAGGGTGGATAATGGAAGGAGATGGATTTGATGGAGTTTGTATACTTTTATGAGTAAAGAAAGGAGAAGTGGTGAAGATCACAGAAGTAGTAGGTCTAGATGACTTATGGTGTGTTGAAAATGCAACAAGATGATGGAGCTTAGTGAAATGAAGTCGCCTTCACTAAGTAGGCCCGCAGGCTATTTTTGGCGCAAAGTCTATTTTTAGACTATGTCTATTTTTAGACATATAGATCATGGTCTATGAGTTGCAGGATGCTATTTATGAATGATTGGTCGAGTTGGTAAAAATAGATGGACCTCTATTTTTAGACATTGGGCGGTTTCTATTTTTAGACTGTCGAGTTAAAAATAGAACAGTCAAATATTATTAACCCTTAATAATATTTAGACTATAAACATTATCTTTTCCTCTTGGAGCACTTCAGTTTGAGCTACGGATGTGGCACATGCAGCTGGCAGAAGGAAATATGCTTTTCCTATGGGTTAGTTGAGCTATTGCATGGTTGACTTCAGTTAGAACTCAAGTGGTGGAGTTTGGTGGAGTTGATGAGACAGTTGGTGGAGTTGTGTTCGGTTTAAATTAGTTGAACTAGTTGTATTTAGTCTAACTGGAAAATACACTAGTGATGAGTGGTGTGAATTAATTAATAATTAATCACTAATTATTAACTCATAATTCAACTAATGAACACATCAGTTAACTGCAATGCATGGACAGTTCAGTGGAGACCAGTGTTAGAGGTGGGTGAAAGGGTGAGTGTGACTATCAGTGTGACCATAGTTGTGCATGAGATTTTCACACACATGGATTGAGATTTCCAATGAGGATTGTGCAGTTGAATCCAGGTGGATTCGAACTTGGATCTCACCATTATTCATCTTGGATTGCGCAGTAGAGGCAGGCAGACTTGTGGAGGAGATTTGAACCTGTGACTTACTTAGCTTCTGTGCCAGTTTGTGTGTAGCATGTGAGATAGTGCTGAGAGCTATGAGAGCTTTGTGCTATGTATTGTTACATGTTATCTATCATTATATTATACAGATAGTTGGGGGTTTTCATCTATTGCTTTCCCCAGTACATACTGTGTTTATGTGTGCTTAACTATTGTGTTTATGTGCGCATGCGACTGTTTCTATTTCCACATATTGATGATCAATTGTAGAAGAGGTTATGTATTATGCATGAAGCTTAAATAGTGTGTAATCAGGATAATCTCGATGAATAATTCAGCAAATTATTCAAATTTCTACATGGTATCAGAGCAAGAATTGATCATTGGATCTATTACAGTGCTTACAATTTATTTCGGTAGATAGAGTCTGTAAGCGGGCCAGGTAGCCTCTGGATCCATCCTTTCTTTGAAATGATATATCCAGTAAACACCCCTACAGTCGATCTTTGTACTAGAAATACTTTGTTCTCACAGATCTAGAAGCAGTTGAGTTTTGAGCTTGGAATTCAAATTTTGCAGCAGTTTTGTTTTCTTGGTGCCGGAGGCGAAATGTCTTTCAACGGTTTGCGACTCGAGTATGCCCTTGAGGGAAGTTCGAATTATGTTGCATGGAAAGACCGGATGGAGACGGTATTAGATGATAACGGGCTGAAGGAGTTCATAGATGCTGAGGTCCCAAAGCCTACTGATGCTTTTCAAGTTGAGGCTTGGAAAAAGAAAATGGCGAAATGTCGAAGGATTCTGTTGGAGGGCGTGAAGGATCACATTGTATCCAGCCTGCATGGAAAAGCTTCTACATACTTGATGTGGAAAGCATTGATAGATCTATTCCAGAGCAAGAGCGACCAGAGGAAGTTGGCACTCAAGGATAAACTCAGAAACATTAACATGGAGAAAGGCGACAGTATCGCCAAGTACCTCACGAAGTTCACTCAATGCAGAGATGAGATAGGAAGTGTGGGGGTGACTGTCAATGAAGAGGACTTGGTGGACCTGGCTCTCCTTGGTCTTCCGAAGAGTTGGCATTCCTATCAGAACTCTGTCAATGGTCGGGAGAAGTTGCCGGGATGGGAGCGACTTTGGTCGGATCTCATGCAAGAGGAGATTAGGCGGACTACCAGGGACGGATCTTCATCAAAGGCATCTGATGAAGAAAATTGCGATTTGGCTACCAAAGCAAAGAAGGGGAAGAGCAAGAAAGCTTCTTAGTCTGGTGCGAAAGGCAAGAAGCAAGACATGTCCAAGGTGAAGTGTTTTCACTGTCACCGGCATGAACATTCTGCCACAAATTGTCCGTAGAAGAAGAAAAATAAGAAGGCTGCTGGATCTGCAGCGGGAGAGGCATTGGCCTCCCAGTTTGAACTGGATTTTTCGTTGATCGCATGCTTGGTTTCAAGTGTGATGGGATTAGTATGGTTCTTGGACAGTGGTGTGTCATTTCACATGACAGGAGATCGGGATTTGTTTTCAGATCTGGAGGAGAAAGATCTTGGAGTGCACATTGAGATGGGCGATGATGGTAGATACAGTGCGACCGGTATCGATACCATTTCCTTTGAGAGGGAGTCTGGTAAACCCTTCATATTGAAGGAAGTATTGCATGTTCCAGGATTGATGAAGAATTTGATCTCTATGGCGATGTTGGAAGACAAGGGGTATGATGTGGTCTTCAGCGAGGGAAAGGCTTTCCTGCGTAGTAAGACTACTGGAGAAACCCGGAAGATAGGGGTTCGAGTCAAGAACCTTTATCAGTTGCAAGTAGATGGCTGTGCAGTAATGGCATGCAAGGCGGAAGGAGTGGTGAGCCGGGATGATGGCGAGCTGTGGCACCGGAGATTGGGCCACCTTCACCATGGAGCTTTGAAGATACTATAGCAGATTTCTACTGGGCTTCCTAAGGGCACTCTTGCGCATTCAGATCAGTGCAAGGGGTGTACCTTAGGAAAATTTGTGAAATCCACCTTTCACGAGAAGGATAGTCACGCCACGACGATCCTTGAGAGAATCCACATAGACGTGTGTGGACCTTTCTCAGTGGCTTTGACAGCAAAGCACAAGTACTATGTGATCTTTGTTGATGATTTCTCTCGGAAGTGCTGGATCTTCTTCATGCAAAAGAAGAGCGAGACATACTCTAAGTTCTGTGAGTTCAAGGCGCTAGTTGAGAAGGAATCGGGGAAGCATGTGAAGGCTCTTAGGAGTGACAATGGTGGTGAATTCATCTCGATTGAATTCAAGGAATTTTGCAGCGTAGAAGGGATTCGGAGAGAGCTCATCACACCCCATAACCCATAGTAGAACGGGGTTGCTGAGCGGAAGAACAGAACGATCGTGGGTGTTGCACGGGCGATGTTGCATGATCAGGGCCTACCCCTTCACTTCTGGGCAGAGGCATGCAATACTGCAGTGTATGTGCAAAACCGTTGTCCTCACGAGATTCTTAGCATGAGTACACCGGAGGAGGCATTTTCTGGCAAGAGGCCTGACATTTCTCATTTGAGGATTTTTGGCTCACCTGTCTACATGCATGTGACGAAGGATGCCAGGAAGAAGCTGGATCTGACCACAGAGGTTGGGATATTTGTGGGGTACACTGATACGCCCCACAACTATCATGTGTATTTTCCAGACAGTCGCAAGACTGTTGTGCGACAGGATATCAAATTTCAGGAGGAGAAAGCCATGAAGTGTTCGCTTGGGAGGGAGCCACACTTGCATGCAGATGAGGAGCTTTTAGTTCCTAAGGATGAGCTTCCGGATGTGGATCAGCCACAAGAGGAAGTTCATGGAGTGGAAGAGACCACTCATGCAGCGCCAACCATCAGAGGGCGCAAGCGCACTACAGAAGCTGAGCGACTGGCTCAAGATGCAGAGAAGTTTGTAGGAGCACCTATAGCACAGCGCAGACAAAGACAGTCACTGGACCGGTACACTGGATACATGGCTCTTGTGAGCAAATGTGTCGTGACAGAGCCATCCTCTTTCAAGGAAGCTGTGGAGGACCCCGCATGGGTAGATGCCATGGTGGAAGAGTATGATTCTATTGTTAGAAACAGTGCATGGGAGATTGTCCCGTGACCGGAGGGGAAATCAGTGGTGGGATTTCAGTGGATCTACAAAGTGAACGGGCGGTGTGGCGGAGTACGGAAGTAGAGCAAGATTTGTTGCCCGTGGCTTCTCACGGATCGAGATCGATTATGAGGAGACTTTTGCACCTTCGCAGGTACTCTTCCTCTGAGGACGATCCTGCTCTCTCGGCGCGGTCCAAGGGTGGCACATCCATCAGATGGATGTGAAGACTACGTTCCTCAACGGAGTCATTGAGGAGGAGGTGTACATAGAGTAGCCTGAAGGTTTCGAGATCTTCAGCAGTGAGTCGCATGTGTGCAGACTCAAGAGAGCACTGTACAGGTTGAAGCAAGCACCTCGTGTTTGGTACACACGGATAGACAGTTACTTCACCGGACTTGGATTCTCCAAGAGTGAGGCGGATCCTAACCTATACCAGATTGTGGTGGAGGGGAAGTTGCTGATAATTGTACTGTATGTCGATGATCTGATTTTGACGGGTGATGAGCTGTTGATACTTTCATGCAAGGAGGATCTTGCTAGAGAGTTCGAGATGAAGGACTTGGGCCTCCTTCATTATTTCTTGGGATTGGAAATCTGGCAGCGCAGTGGTGGACTGTTTGTTTCTCAGGGTAAGTATGCCCGGGAGATACTGGAGAAGTTCAACATGCATGACTGCAAGCCTGTTGATACTCCTCTTCCTGGAGGTTGGAGGAAGGAGGATCCTACTTCAGCGGAGGTAGTGGATGCCACTGTCTTTCGACAGTTGGTGGGGTTGCTTATGTATCTGGTCAATACATGACCCGATATATGCTATGCTGTTAACCAGCTTTCACAAGCTATGGTTAAGCCTACCAAGCTATTCTAGAAGGTAGGCACGCATGTATTGCGTTATCTTAGAGGCACATCGGGATATGGCTTGTGGTACAGACAGGAGGATGGGTTGAAGCTTCGTGGCTTCACGGATGCAGATTGGGCAGGGAGCCCAACGGACCGAAAGAGAACATCTGGAGATATCTTCAGTATCGGGTCGACAACAGTTTCCTGGTACAGCAGGAAGCAGATATCCGTGGCACTCAGTTCCGCGGAGGCCGAGTACATGGCAGCAAGCTTGGCTGCATGCGAGGCTATTTGGATGAGGAAGATCCTGGTCGGGTTGTTCGGGTCGCATTTGGAGCCTACTGTGATTTATTGTGATAACCAGAGTTTCATTAAACTCTCGGCTAATCCAGTATTTCATGATAGATCCAAACACATCGACATCAGGTACCATCATATCAGAGATTGTGTGCAGCGGAGAATCATGTTACTTTCATATATTCCCACGGAGGATCAGGATGCTGACATCTTGACGAAGGTGCTCACCAGGAGCAAATTCGAATACCATAGAGGCAAGATAGGGGTTGCAGATAATCCATATCTTGTTGAAAGGGAGTGTTGAAAATGCAACAAGATGATGGAGCTTAGTGAAATGAAGTCGCCTTCACTAAGTGGGCCCGCAGGCTATTTTTGGCGCAAAGTCTATTTTTAGACTATGTTTATTTTTAGACATATGGATCATGGTCTATGAGTTGCAAGATGCTATTTATGGATGATTGGTCGAGTTGGTAAAAATAAATGGACCTCTATTTTTATACATTGGGCGGTTTCTATTTTTAGACTGTCGAGCTAAAAATAGAACAGTCAAATATTATTAACCCTTAATAATATTTAGACTATAAACATTATCTTTTCCTCTTGGAGCACTTCAGTTTGAGCTATGGATGTGGCACATGCAAATGGCAGAAGGAAATATGCTTTTCCTATGGGTTAGTTGAGCTATTGCATGGTTTACTTCAGTGAGAACTCAAGTGGCGGAGTTTGGTGGAGTTGATGAGACAGTTGGTGGAGTTGTGTTCGGTTTAACTTAGTTGAACTAGTTGTATTTAGTCTAACTAGAAAATACACTAGTGATGAGTGGTGTGAATTAATTAATAATTAATTCACTAATTATTAACTCATAATTCAACTAATGAACACATCAGTTAACTGCAATGCATGGACATTTCAGTGGAGACCAGTGTTAGAGGTGGGTGAAAGGGTGAGTGTGACTATCAGTGTGACCATAGTTGTGCATGAGATTTGCACACACATGGATTGAGATTGCCAATGAGGATTGCGCAGTTGAAGCCAGGTGGATTCAAACTTGGATCTCACCATTATTCATCTTGGATTGCGCAGTAGAGGCAGGTAGACTTGTGAAGGAGATTTGAACCTGTGACTTGTTCAGCTTCCGTGCCAGTTTGTGTGTAGCATGTGAGATAGTGCTGAGAGATGTGAGAGCTTTGTGCTATGTATTGTTACATGTTCTCTATCATTATATTATACAGATAGTTGTGGGTTTTCAGCTATTTCTTTCCCCAGTACATACTGTGTTTATGTGTGCTTAACTATTGTGTTTATGTGCGCATGCGACTGTTTCTATTTCCGCATATTGATGATCAATTGTAGAAGAGGTTATGTATTATGCATGAAGCTTAAATAGTGTGTAATCAGGATAATATCGATGAATAATTCAGCAAATTATTCAAATTTCTATAGAAATGGTACCATAACCCACAGGTCCCAGGATTTAGGTGGCATTGGGATCCAGGAGAATCCATTGGGGGCAAGATTAGCTAAAGGATTGTTTGGGATCTAAGTAAATCTATTGATGGAAGGATTGTTCGGAGGATTGTTTGGCATCTAGGTATCGGAGGATCCATTCAGGACCATTCAACATGGAGGGATGGAAGAATACATCGAGTTGTATGGGATCCTAGTATCAATGTACAAATTCTTCTATTATGGATAGAAGTGGATCGCTTGAGGACAAGCAATCTCTAAACAAGAGGATTTGTAATATTCCATTTTTTTATAAGGTCAAAGTAGATGGAATCAACCCATGGTATTTACCATGGTATTCGCCCATGGTATCAAACCATGGTATATGCCTTCGTTTTTCGAAGAAAAACTATAATATAAGGTTCATTTAACTTATAAAGAGGGATAAGGGCGAGACAGAGGGATTATCCTCAACTTGTCTATCTATTTGTGTTTTTTTGGGGACTTGGTGTGGCCAGTTATAGCTTGATCCTGAGATGAAAACCCCTTCATAAAATTTGTTGGTGGATCCATTCAGGATTCACATTTGTGCTTCAGTATTTTCACTTTCTTGTTCATTGACTAGCCGTGTATTGTGAGGCAGGGGATCCATTATGTGTTTTTATTTCGGGCATGTATCATTTTCTAAATACTAATTTAAATAGAGTGTTTCAGTTCCATATATCATTGTGTTCATTGTTTTAATTGAAATTACTTTTTGTTAGAACACTTAGATGTGCCAGATTTGCGATAATTTTTATGGATTGGGATCTTACACCTTTGCTTGACCTCAACTAGCTTATTAATATGGATATGAATGTTAATATGAATATGAATATCGACGTTAACAATAATATCAAGGATAATGGAAACTAATTATTAAAAATCCATAACTCCATATAACTGTGTGTTGGATAAATGTATTCTTATGAGGCTTTTACTTATAAAAAATAATTTTGGTATATTTCCATTCCTAGGTTCAACAAGTTTGCTGGTCTACCTCAATACCGTACTGTAAAACGGAATTTGAAAACCCAGAAACAATATACTCTTAACATATCGATATTTAATTGGTGTGAATTACCTCTTCTCGACCTCAGCGAGCTCAGTGTTTTCTATCAATTGTTTTCCACGATAATTCTGATCAAATGGATCCCACACCCTCAACAATTAGTCCTCTTAAATCACTTGGCTCAGCGGAACCCTACACGTTGCACTTTGAATGTCCACTATCAGAATGGAATAAGTCTACTCTGGAAAGGATGATCCACATAGACATATGGCTAAATGGACTGTGACATGGGGCATAGAACCAAGACCTGAATGGGTACACATGTTCATTCATATGCTGGGAATTGTGCCTACTGATTGGTACGTGAAGACAAAGCTTCATCGAGGTATTAGTGAATGGTGTGCACTGACAGAGAGTTTCATTTTAACCTTCAACTTTGAGAGTGGGTTTGTAAAGATTGGTAAAGCACTGCATGATATTGAAGAATTTATATTTGACACCACAAAGCCAATAATATAGAGTGCTTCTCCAGCCTGGGGTGAGCAGATGAGGGATATTTTTAATTGCAAGAATATGATAGTTGAAGAAAATGAAGAAGGTCCCAATAATATCACAATTCCAGAATCTGAGGGACAACTTACAATTGTTGGGCCTTCAATTACCTCACTAGATGTCACAAAGCCTCTAAATATTCAACAGGTAAATATTGGATTTGAGAACAACCGAAGTTGGTGAAGATTGGAGATTACTGGGATGATGACACAGTGGGAAAGGTTGATGAGCTACTGAAAGAGTATCAGGACCTATTTCCTACAAATTTCTCAGAGTTGAAAGGGATAATTGGAGAGCTTGGGGTCATGAAGATCACTTTGAAACCTAATGCACGCCTGGTGAAGCAGTGCTGATATAGACTGAATCCGAAGTATAAGAAAAAAGTGAAGGAAGAGTTGGATAAAATGGTTGTTGCATGCATTATAGAACCAATGGAGGAGTCTGATTGGGTGAGCCCTATGGTTGTGAAAGATAAGAAGACAAAAGGAGAGATAAGGATTTGCATGGACCTGCGCAAATTGAATGATGTCTGTGTACATGATCCATTCCCAACTCCGTTTTTCAATGAGATCCTTGACAATGTCGAAGGAAAAGAAGCTTATTCATTCATACATGGTTTCTCAGGGTATCATCAGATCATGATTGCACCAGAGGATCAAAGTAAGACCACCTTTGCAATAGAATGGAGATCTTTTTAGTATACAGTCATGCCATTTGGCTTGAAGAATGCACCTACTATCTTCTTGTGCGTAGTAGTAGCTCCATTGAAGGAGTATATGCACAAGTTCCTCGAAGTATACTTTGATTATTGGACTGTCTTTGGGCTTTTGAAAAAGCATGTCTCAAGTTCGCGCCTAATGCTGGATACCTGTAGAAAGTACCAGATCTCGCTGAATTTGAAGAAGTGCATATTTTGTGTTCCATTTGGGATATTGCTGGGTCACATTGTCTTCTACCAAGGATTGATGGTAGATCCTGCAAAGATCACAGTAATTGTTAATATGGAGGTGCATGCGAACATCAAATAACTACGCTCAATATTGGGTCATATTGGATATTATTGAAATTTTATTCATGGTTATGCGCTGATAACTATGCCCATGGAGAAATTTCTCAAGAAGGATGCAACATTTTGTTGGGATGAGGAATGTCAGAAGAGTTTTGAATTTTTGAAGGAAAAGATGGTCACTGTGCCCATATTGATCTTTCAAAATTGGTCAAAGGTGTTTCATGTGCATGTTGATGCCTCCTACATCATGCTCGGAGCTATTTTAGCATAGCCAAGAGCCAGAGAGATCAACACCCTATTGACTATGCCTAATTGATGAGCTTTCTTGAATTGACCTTGATTTTCCGTTTGAGTTCTAGCAACAGTTTTCTGGACAACTCTAGGTTGTGTTTCAATTTTAGAAATCCTATTTGAAAGATTCCTAAGTAATGATGTAATTTCATCTATTTTTTTAATCTTCATTTTTGGATTTAGAATAAGAATATACGTCCTGATTAGCTTTCAATTTTCTTTGGGATTTTTCAGCTTTGGCTTTTAGCTTAGCTGAAGTAGACATATTTGCTTCAACCTCAATAGCGTTTGTTTGCATGTATTCTAAGGTACGAGATATTCTTTCCCTTAACATGATTGCAAAATCATCTTCAAAGGCTTTGGAGAACCTAACCTTTGTTGTTGCTAATGGTGGTTTACAGTTAGGAGGCATCTTATGATAAATTTTGTTAAATATTTTAATGTAATAAGATACTGGTTCACCAAAATTTCTTTTAAGTTCTTCAAATTATGTTAAGAAATAGACAGGATCATTTTTCACACCCTATTGATTCCTAAAAATAGTTGTTAATTCTTCCCAATATCTAATGGAATTTACTAGTAACTGTCTAAACCAGATCCTAATGTTCCCTTCTAAATTTTGCACAAACAATCTCATATTTACATTTTTATGTTCTATGTTCATGTCATTAGAAAAATCTATAAATGTTACTAAATGATCTTTAGCTGATAGACTAGTTTCCCCATTGAATCTTGGAAGATGTTTCAAATATCCAACAGGAAAATCATTAAGTATGTTGGGAAGTAATAGGGCATCATATCTTGATTGAACAATAGGCCTAAAACTAGTCATACCTTGTGATGAAGATGAAGAATATTCAGTGGTGGTAGATGTAGAAGATGAAGTAGTAGAAGAAGGAGGTGAATATGGAGGGGTAAAAGAAGGTGGAGGAAAAATTGAAGTTGGAGATCTTTTTATAGATCTCAAAGGTGTATGAATGACCAAATTTTAGACTTCTTCTTCTCCTTCTTTGTGTTCAAATAAAGGGTTTGAATATAGGGAAAATAGATCTTCTAGTTGTGAAAAAGTGGATGGAAAAGAATATGAGGTAGGAGATATGAAATCAGTTGGTTTGAATTCAGGTAGATGTAATCCAATTCTTGTTTTGATATAGGGGATTCAGAGGGTATTTGAGGTAGTTTATAAGACTCTAATGAATGAACTAGCAAAGAAGATTGGAAATCAACTCCTTTGGATACTAATTCACGCACTCTAGGTGGTAGATCTTCTGAATTAAGGAGAATAGGTCTAGATCTAAAAGGATTAGGAACTATAGTGGTCTCTTTTTGAGGAATAGAAGAAGGGGTTTGATGTCTTCTTCTGGAAGAGGCTTATCTTACCAATATCTCTGGATCTTATAGAGGTAAAACAATCTTAGAATCATAATGAGACCTCGTATGTCGTGAAGGGGCCAACTTGGCTTCAGTGAAGTCACCAGGTGAATATTTTTACCTAAATAGACATTTATTCACCTTTAAAGGAATAGGAATATCGTTGTCCTGGGGAAAAATAAATCAATTTCGTATCCCTGACAACGGCGCCAGTCTGATGTTTTCCTCTAAGATAATTTGGGTCAATTAATTATGCCAAAGCATCTATACAATTTTGTTTGTTTTAAGTTGGGGTTTTTGGATGACCAATGTATAAATCAATTGCATACATATGTGCTTAAACTTTAGATAATATTAATCAATAAGGAAAGGGTTTTTCTTTACTTAAAACAGTGATTTGAGATTGCAGGTGTGAAAGAAGAAAATGTAAGAAAGTGTGATTAATTAAATATTCAAACTGAATGTTTAATAATCATAAGTGTGAAAGATTGTCAAACAATGTTTAATAATTAACAAAACATATTTAACATTATGAAGATGCTGATAATTAATTGATGTAGAGGGACTTATATAAACAAACAGTTCAGTAAGTCATTCTCTAATGTATATAACAACCTTAGGAGATTCAAGATATACTTAAACAAAACTTTTTCTTACCTAATTATCTTCATAAACATTAAACATATGCAGAAAACAATATGTAAATGAAAACTGGGAAAATTACAAGAGAACAAGCTGATTGAAACAAATTCAGAATCCTTTTATTATCATCAATGATCAAAGCTTATACACTTTTTCTTACAAAATGCTCATCCAAGGGTGCAACCCTTAATAACTTAAATGGAGAGTTATTTATACTAGTTTATATGACTTAGAAATATCTAAAACCGATTACAATAATAGTATCAAATAATAGGAAAACAAAAATGAAGAGTGATCTGTCACTATTTTTGAGGAAACAGTTGATGATGTGGCCCAAGAATGTTGTTGTGTTCTCATGCTGTTGGAGTCAGAAATTAATCGATGGTTTCACATAGATTATCCCATCTTTTTTCAATTGGGATTTACAATTTACCACCTTTATGAATACTTCATCCACCTCTGTGTATATTTCAAATGTTGGCTTATTGAGAATAGATGTTTGATTTCACGTTTTATAATCAAATCAAACTCCAAGGCTTCAAGAAAGGATTTTCCTATTATATGTCCTTTAATCCCTGCAAACTTTTCCTTTTCCATTTCAATGGTATCCAAATTTTTTCAATATTCCTCTAGGTTAACCAGTTTCTCATTTGGAGCTACCAATCCAGGCAATCCCTTCTGGTTCAACACATTAAACTTTGAATGAAACCTTTGGACAACAATGTCCAAGGTTTGACATTTTGTCTCCAACTGATTAAAAAAATTATTCTTTTGTAGAACCTTTTTTATCTCCAAGATGGTGGTTGTTATTTTTGCAATATTTATCTCCTCTAACTCTTCTCTACTCTTTGAATTGATCACTTTTATCATATCTGATGCTTATGCTAGTTTAGTTTTGAGTGATGCTTTTTCTTTTTCTATCACTGCTCTGCATCTGGTAATAAAATCTTGTTGTTCAAAAATAATCCGTAGGGATGGCCATACATCTATCATTAATTGACCTATCTCCATCCATATGCTTTCCTTGGCTTGGGCCAATGTGTCTTCCATTAACAATTCACTTTATAACTTCATAATCTTAAGTCCCAACCTGTGAGACTTATGCTTTTCCTCCATATACAAAGTGTAATTTTTAATCTTCTCTGTTTCTAAATTCTTAAATTTCTCTTGCAAATTCTCATTTTCTTGTTTTTGTATGGCCAATTCCTGCACTATTCTTACTGGATCACTTGCTGTTGATGTAGATTCAATGGTTGTTGATGAAGAACTAGGTTTTGTACCTGTAATTTATATGGGAACTATTGTTACTGGGATCATTTTAAGTTGAGATGATTCTTTCTCATTTGTCTATGGGTCTTTTGTAGAAGGAATCTCAAGCTGTTTTCACAAAGCTCCAATGTCTGCATTTTTCTTCTTGAGGATTTCTTCTAGATCCTTACAATCTTTTGGATCATATCCAATTTTAACTACAAGGTCTTCTAAATATTTTAGTTTGTTATCCTTAGCTAGAGAAGGCAATTTATCAATTTTAAGTTGAGATTGTACATTAGATAAAGCAATTATAAGCTTAAAGAAAAACATGGTTGTAGTAGTCATGGTGGAGAACAACATCTCACTAGACTATCTGTGCATATCCATTTGATCTATTGGATGAATTTGATTAGTATAAAATCAAGAGATGGTATTCTTGTAATCTGATGCAGACTTTGGAAAAGGAACCTGAGCTTGTATAAATCCATTTTCATTCTTCCTTTTTCACTATCAGAAGCAAAGAGAAGTATGTGTTTTGAAGTGGAGGTCTGCTTCCAGAATTGACTATAGACATTTGAATTTAGTGTCTCATTCTTCTTCTTTATCTACAAAAAATTTGAGAATATATTCTGATCATTAGGTGAGGTGGTTCCAACAGTCTGAATGATCTCCAGAGGCTCTTGAGAAGGTGAAGATGTTGTAGGAGTAGTAGAAACACTTGCTACTGTTGATGTGGACACCTCTAGATCTCGCAGATTAATAATTTTTGGTTGCTTTTGATTCTCCTCTGTAGAGATTGACAAGTTATTATGTTTTTTCTTTTGTTGAATTATAAATTCCTTGACCATTTCCATAGTAGATGAAGTTTCTTCCCTTGTCCTTTTCTGTTGTTTACTTTGAGAAATTGGGGTTAGCAAAGTAGAAGTTGACATGATATGTTCTTATGCTTCTTGAAGTGTATTCTCTACCCACTTCTCCTGATTCATGAATTTCTCAATTTCTGGCCTTGGAGTATGATTGTAAGGAGTTGTTTTTAATTCAAACCTTAGATTTGAAATGATGCCGAAGGGGTCATAAGACGAGGTGAAGTTGGGCTGAAAATTCATGTTCTTTAAAAGTGTATTTGCCTCAATACTATTTGATCTGGTGTTGCAGATGAATGAACCAATTTTATATTTAATTTTAAATTGAAACTTTATTTTACCTGAAATAAAATGAAGATCATCCATGTTGATCATCTTCCTAATATATTCCATAGAGAAAATTCTCATTGGAACATACTTTGGCAACTTATATGGTGCAAGCTCACAACCATATACCCTTATTTAAGTATAATTCTGGTATAAATACCAGTCAGCAGTCTTAACTTGATCACTTAAATGCAAGATCTTTTTGATATATTCACCAATTCTAGGCTTAGTCTGGATACTGAGAAGTTGTGCTACTGGATGTATACATGTATCAATGAAGTATGAGAAGGTGAATTTAGCTTAAACAGATCTAACCATCTCTGTCCAATGGATGACTGATTGATTGATCCCTGTTCATCTTGTTTGTTAAGTGTGATTGGCAGTGAATCTCCTTGCTGAAATAAAAACATGTAAACAAGTACATAGGTATACTTTAACATCCCTTGTGTTTTCAAATTCATAAGATGCTCAGGCATATTATCAACCAAATATTGACTGTAATTATACATGAAAGCAGGCTGTTGATCCTCAGAGAAAATAAAAAAGAATCCAAGGATGGATTCATCAACTTTTTTATCATCTGGATAACCTAACATATAGGACAGTATGGAGATGATTTGTCTAGTGGCTTCAGGGAACATTCAATATGGATAGGGTGGATTTCTTTTGGGTAATTCAACATCATATGGTAAGAATGTTTCAAAATATGAGCTCTTGGGGGAAAATTCAGCTTATGGTATAGTTCCATAAGGGCTTCTTGGGAAAATAGGCTCAAGGAATCAAATTGGGGAATTAGAAGCATGTTGTTGATGGTTTCAGTAGTAATGGATATCAGAATGTCACCATTCTGAGCCTCTATTTCTCTTTTTACAAGATCGTATCTATTTTGGCACCACATAACCAAGTCTGGAAAACCATAGGTTTTGGGAAAAGAGAAAAGGGGTAGAATGGATTCCCATAGCTTAATCTAATCTTGCTTATCAAGATAACTTTTCTTCATCCATAAGGGCAGTTCATAAAACTCGAACTCGCACTTTGTGTCAGCAATCTTATAGTATAAATCTACAAGTGGAATGTGGTTGAGGTCAATCAAGGTGGCAATGGATAGGTTCTCATCTGAATCTGGCTTCTTGGTTTTTCCTTTGGGGGCCATGCTGACAGAGACAAGAAACGAAAGGGGAACATATTGACAGAAGGAAAGAATGGTGATCATGTGAAAATGATAATAGCTGCTAAGAAGAGTGCATAGTAATCTCTGTATATCTACAATCAAACAGTAAATGATTAAGCAAAAGTGGTAAATTGGTGGACTCGAGTTTATTTATAGTACTGAGAAAGTGATATGGTAATTTTTTTACAGTATGACCGTAGCGGTTAAAAGCTAACGACATCGGAGCATAGTGGGAAAATGGCTACAAAACGGTTTGGGAGCGGGATCAATAACGGGCCAATATAATCTAAGGGTAAGGGCGTGGTAGCAATGGACAGGTGAGGTGAAAGCATATGATTGGATTTTGAACCAAGGTCAAAGCGTGGGGTCATTTGACTGTTGGCGGCAGCAAAAACCACATGTGAGGGAAAAGAAAATTTCATGGGGGGGCAGGGGTGGAGAGCGGTAGGAGATGGTTTGTGGTTTTGCACGTGGGGATGTGTGCGAAGTGATGTGAGGATTACATGTAGGGAGGGCTTGTTGTCCATTAATACAACTTTTCACCCCCCCCCCCCCCCCCCCCCAATTAATGGGAAATGAATGAACGGGGTGCAAAAATCTTCCATGTCGTTGATCTAGATGGGGAAGAGATCTGTCATCGAAAGATGCCCAATCAATATTACAAAATGACAAATCATTTTTGTCTTTAGCAACCATATAATTAAAAGATGTGCCAGATATTTCAATAAAATCTATGTTGATTATTAAAACAAGGATTAATGCTTAATGAAGCATATTAATCATAAATTAATAATTATTAACATTTTGTGGCATATTTAGACAAGCAACCTTTGAAAAAAAAAATTATAAAGCTAAAGAATTCATTTTTCATTGCTTTTCCTAACATTTTATTTTGACTTCATTTTTTAGGGCAATCTACTTCTAAAATTTTCTTGATATGAATAATAAAATTACCAAAGTCCTAACATATTTTTATTTTTCTCTTTTTCTATACATATCCTAACTTAACATTTTAATTTTAATTTTTTTCTAATGTTCTAAATTATCAAAACCAAATAATGTTACAACATGTCCCAATAACATTTTTATCATGAGGCCTGAGAACCAATACCCATGTATTATTCTTTTCAATTTGATCAATATTTCCATCCATGGCCTTTACCCAACATTCATCTTTGCTAGCTTGATTTACATTTTTGAGGTTAAATAGTGGATAATATAGCTAGATAACTACGATATCCTACAATATTTCTTCTTGTTTGTGCCCTAATTTCCTTTTCTCCTAGAATTTGTGTTTTTGGATGATTCTTTTGAACATACCTGGATGGAGTCTTTTCTCTGTTGGTTGTGCTTCTTCTGATGCTTCATTAGTTTCATCTTCTAGATCACTTTGATATGGGAAATAATTCATCATCATCATCTTATGTTGTTTTTATATTTTTGGAATTTTTGCAAGCTTCATCAATTACAAGAGTCAATACATTCAACAATATTTTGAAGTAGAATTTGAAAATGACAGGCATAAGGTTTTCAAAGCTCTCGGTTAGGGCAGCGATCATCATCACGCACACCACATCAAAGGTTGCACCTCTTGTCCTGGGCTTGGGAGCATATATATGGACCTGGGACGATGCTCACAGACAAGGAGGAATACATGAGTCCGAAGGGGTCTGCAATGATGGCTGCACAACTCCTCCCACTACCGACATGCATAGTTTTGGCCCTATGGATCTGGGTGCCAGAAAATCATAGAAGTTGTTGTTTTATCCAAATCCCATCTAGGAAGTGTCTCTAATCCATCGTTCTAGAGGATAGACCTGAAACTACACTGTTGTATGCAACATCAAGTCCTTATCCTTCTTGATCTGCGCAACATCCCCCACAGAAGCCATGCAACAGCGTAGCCACGTGGATCTGGGTACTCCATGACAAAGTGAGCCATAGTCCTATCAAAGGCTTAAAGTGGAGAATGGTTGGGATGGAAAGAAGACAATGAATGTTAGCACTTCCTCACTCCAGAGCATAGCCCTAGGATCTACAAACCATGGTTGTTCTCCCACAAAGGAAAATGACATATATGAAAAGGCAGTCTAGGATAATAGTGGCCAGTCTGGACATTTGAATATGGCCCCCTAGATGTGCTTTGGCTGCCAGGGACCCCTAATATCTTACCCCCCCGCCTTTCATATTCAGATCTCACTTCTCAATTGGAAAAACCTTGACTCTCTAGGCTCAATCCATGGATCTGGTGAAGGGCCTTTCGCATGCTCTAGAACACAGGATGGGGATTCCTTTTTCCTTTCAGTGATTAATTTATGGAGTTAAGAAATTAGAGGACTCTCTTCTGCTCTCATTTTATAATATTGGAAAATATGCTTCTGTAATTTTAACCCTACCACTGCGAGGAGGGGAAATTGGGCAACCCTCTTCAGCTCAAGTTTTCTCCTACAAGGATGTCATCCATGCATAGCCTCCCAAGAAAGCTGCTCAACCCTCTGAGGTACCCAAGCCATTTTTGGTTGATAAAACGGAGGAGGTGCCCTCTATATAAATTTCCCATCCAACACTTGAAAACCAGTTTCAAACATATGCAGAAAAGGCCATCAACTGCCGATTCAATGAATTATGGCCCCGCTCTGTAGATATTTACTAATGGATTCACTCCACTTGGAACAATAACCACAAGTTCTTCTTCTACTCAAAGGGTTTCCTCATATTTCTATTTGCATTCAATGAATATTACCAAAAAGCCTTAACATAGGGCCTTTGGTTTTCAGGGAAAACAGGGCTATTCTCTCTCTTAGCTACTTTCGGGACCGAGGTTGATAGTTCATCATTTTCGGCTTCCCCGCTTCTCAGCCTCTCTTGACTGTAACTGCATATTGTATCATATGATTTTTTAATAGAATTAGTCTAATTTACAAAAAAAAAAACAATATTTTGAATTATTTTATTGTAACATTTGTATCCTTTGCTTCTAGATGAGTAACCAAGAAGAATTCCTTCATATGTTCTAGCTTCAAAATTACCAAGTTTTTCATCATTTTTTTTTTATGAAACTGCTAGTCATCAATATTTTTCACTATTGATAGATGACTGTAGATTGGTTCTAGATTTCTAAAACAACATTCTTTGAACATTGTGAGTTTTAGAAATCTCACTCACTTCATTATCCTTATAGGAAAATTTTCACTATTCTATCAACCTTGCCATTTCATGGTCACCTTATTACTCCTAAAGGACTCCTTAATGGCTTGTGCCTCTCATCTCCATCCTTCTTTCCTACCTATGACCTCATTACTCTGTTTTTCCCTTGCCCATAACTCCACTTTCCATCTAGGGTTTTCCTATAGCCTAAATCTTTCCCATGTTCCCTAGATTCGTCAAGCATTGATGGTCTCGAAACTATCTCTGTAGGCTCTTTAGATAAATCAAGTACATTGGATTTCAGATCTTCAACATAGCATTTTAACAAATACTCTATTTTTCACTTAAAGACTCCAAGCCAATTTTCAGTCAAAGACCAGGTCAAAGAATCCTCCCACTAGGTCAATTAGGGTTTCATATGTTCTAAGGTCATAATTGGTGTTTCAAACTCTGATTTTCCTTTGCTAGAATCTGGCTCAAAGGTATTGGAATGCTGAGACATGGTTATTCAAGAAAAGATCTAAAATTTTCCAGAGAAGACTACCTTATCAAATTCAAGGTCTGTAAGAGGTAAATGTAAACTTTGACACTTTTGCAGGAGTGATAAAGGGTCTATCAGCAGAAATTTGGTAAGGTAGGAGGTCTGCTCCTGAATAAATACATCTTGTAGCAAGGAAGACTGGAAACACTTGTTCTTGTAGAGAAATAGGGTTTTTTGAGCTTGAAGGTCTAGCAGGGTGCCAAGCAATGATCAAATGCAGAAATGACCATGGAGGAGGCACACCAAAAACAAAACGTGAAGAAAATTCTTTCAAAGATGATTGATGAAATATGGTAGAAAGGTGAGGAAAACTGGACAGAAGTGAATGAACTTGAAAGGGCTATAGAGAACTTAGAAGACAACACTGATAATTGTCTTAAAGCAGTCCAGACACTTAGGGTTTTGGGAAAGTGGCCATAGAAGGTAAAAGGTATGAGTTCAACTCCATGCTGCAAGAAAGGGGTGGTTTTGAAGATGTCATTGTGCAAACATCACAAAATCATCAAAATAATGTGTCAAGTCTCAAAGGAGTGAAAGCAGAGGATCAACTTCATCTTTTTAAGTCACCTACAAGCAAAAAGTCAAAGGACATCAGTGAAAGAGAAAAAAGGCTTAAAACATTAGAAAGTGGTTTGCAAAGGTAAATCAAATGCCACGTACCTATATAAATCATTTCACACTTCATATCAATCATGGTTCACTTGCAGAGAATTAGAAGTTTCAAGGAGATAAGAAAATTTGAGTTTTCAAGGAAAAAATGGACAATTTTTCCTGGCGCTGTGCCTCTGGCTTGGCGCTACGCACCTAGAAAGTGGTATTGCACCCCTGGCATGTTTTCCCCATATATTTTATTAAGGCGCTGCATTCCTGGAAAGAGGCGTTGTGCTCTGGGGAAGGCGCTGCGCCCTTACTCGGAACACACCACACCATTTTTCTTAAGGCGTTGCATGCTCAAGAGTGAGCGTTGCACATTTAGAACTAAGCATTGTGCCCTCAGACTGAGCGCTGTGCTCTTGGCCAGGAGGGCCTTCTAAGAATTTTGACCATTCTAATCACCTCAAGACTACTTCAAATCATCACCAAGGCTTCTCCAAGCACTAGCAGAAGTGCAGCTCATCAGCTCCTCTCCAAGTATTTTTTTCATCATTTGATTAAAATAATGGAACCCTAAGGAGAAACCTTAAATTTCATGCTTAAAATCACTCTTTAAGCCTCATTCATCTGCCTATTAAGGGTATCAGTCAAGACAAGGGTGAAATAGGGTGTTGTGGAAGTTGTCACTCATCTAGGCCTCCCCCTAAATCCATTTACTTCATAACACTCATACACTCAGTCCCTTACATTGCAAAAACATTGACATTACATGCCCTCCTTCATCTCAAATTGTCATCAGTACAAGTTGCTTCAAAGCAAAGTTTAAACAATTAGCAAAGGGTTTTCATTAAGTTTAGCCTCTCATTTAACCTGACATACTTACACCCTTACTCATTCATCTCATTCCCTTGTAGAAGCTGCCATTCCACCATCCCTTCATCTCATTTCCATTTGCAGTACTAGGGTTTCTCAAAGGCATAATCTACAATGTCAGAAGATAGTGGTAGTAGAGGAGAAGCTCAAATTCCAAGAAGGCATGAGCACAAAGGTGAAAAATAACTCTCCTTCATCTCCTTTTCACAAATCCCTCATCATCATCTCATGGCACTAGTGCA